>BMAW01040421.1:0-103930 GCA_019974015.1 Nephila pilipes | reverse complement strand
TTTTTTTTATTTTTAGTCTCATAAGGCTATTTAGTCTTTTACACTTAAAAATATATTTGAATTTTGTTACTATCTTATTTAAAAACTGAGTTACATGTGTTGTAATATGACTTGACTATGAATTTCTCTGAACAGATATGATCTATCTATTTATTACCGAAAAACCCAATATCTCCAAAGTGTTATACAACGATAAAGCTGAAATTATAAATTTATGTTTTGAAAATACCTATACATAGAATAGATTATTCTTGAAATTTCATACTGAGTAGCAGTATTTCTTAAAATTGCAACAAAGGGAGAATTACAATGTCTTTTAAAGAAAATATTGGTGTTCAGAACTCGAACTACCATACCTTCCCTTCGTCACTTGACCGAGGTTCGAAATTACGAGGTCCATCACCAATTGCTTTTATTTGCATAAAATGCCCTTTTGACAGTAAAAAAATACGCTAATATAACTTTTCTTAGAAGTTTTTCAAATTTTGAAGCCCCTAAAGTACATAATATATGAATCTGTAAATTTGCGCAATTTAAAAAGTTTTTTTTCTTACGTAACTCAAATTGTACTGTTTCCATAATTTTCCACAAGAGAGCGGGACACACATCTCAGCTTTTAGGTAAAGATAACAATCTTTCTAAAGCATAACATAAATTGTTCCTCCATTCTAGAAAATGTATTTCATGTACTAATGCCTTAAAAAATTTTTTTTTAATATTAGATAAAACTTCTAATTTTCCTGTCATCTTCCAACCAAAAATAACATAAAAATAATCTTTCAAATCTCGAAAATAAAATCTGGAGGAAAAAAAAAAGTTTTCATCTTTTTTTACTCGGAAAAAAGTAGAAAATCTTGCATTAAGGCCTTAACAACAGGAAAGAAATAAAATAAACATAAACAACGTCAACGTCTAGCCCATTACTGAACATAACTTTCTAGCCATTTATTCGTAAGCGGAAAATTGCCTAAATGGAAATATATTGCGGAGATGAAAACTATAAAAAGGATAGGAAAAAAAATGAAAATGTTTCTGAAATTCAATATATCGGATATATTTCTCTTTCGCTTGCAATTTCAGAAGAAACTCGTGGATGCGAATTGAGAATCTATTCAGAGATAAATACCTTGCATCTTGCCATTTCTATCACACTTTAGAATACACTTACCTGCAATTTTTTCCCAGATTATACGAATCAATAAAATGGGGGTCTTTAATATACTTTGATAAGAGATGCAGGAATGGATATTTTATGAAACAAGATAAAGATAGATATGTTATGATCCGAATTTCATTTTGCATTGGTAAAAAAAACGTTCCAAGCAATCATTTCTCCTCCCCAATAATCTTTCCAGATCGTTGTTTTAAAAAAATTTCATGTAAAATATTTATGTATTTATTCATCGAAATGTGACTGATAATCGTTTAAAAGCTTATTCATTGTTCGAATGTGTTATTTTGTTTTCTAAATTACTACTGAATATATTTCCTTTAAAGTCATTCTTGTTTCGATTGTACATCAACGTTTGCAATTTGTATTTTTACTTTCTTTAAAGTACATTTTTGATAGCGTTTTTAAAATTTTTGCCATGCTTTTTTAAAAAATTTCTCTACGAATGTTAAAGAGGTCTATAATGAAATTACATCTTTATATAGTAATTCTGTTATAAAAAAAGAATTAAACTTAGATAGTTTATTATGCATTAGTTTAAAAGTTTTTACAATGTTTATACATTTTAATAATCTCATCGTTATCCATACAAATAAACATTATCATATGAAGAAAATATTACAAATATATGCAAAACTGGAAAAATATTCTGAAATAACACAAATAAAAGTGGAAAATAAAGTTTAGTTTGAAATGCTGAATATTCTAAGCCCAAAACGTTAAATACTGAAATACGCAATATTTCAAAAGACGAAAAATAAAACAAGTTGCAACAGGAAATAACAGTTAGCAAGAAAGAGTTCAAGCATTTAATGTAGCTTATATATGATGAAAACTTCTTTTAATGCCCATATAATCAACAGTATATTTCAAATGCTAAGCGTTTCAAAAATAAATCATAAGCCATGTCATATTTTAATTGTAATTGATACATTAATTTTAAAAGTACGTTTTAAATGAAATAAAAATCAAATTTAAACTCAGGTAGCAACACATTGCTAACAAATTAAGAAATACAACGTATAAAGTGAACCAAAAGGTTGTCATATTTTTTTTAAAAAAAAATGTATATCAAATCAAACAATCAAGGTATGACAGTGGGGTTGAAAAAAGAGTATTTGCATTGATAGTGAAATTGAACGAAATAGGTATTTTTGTACTGCCGTAATCTCTTCAAAGACAGTAATGGTTGACAATTATGTTCATAAAAATCAATATAATGTTAAAATATACAAAAAATTTGTTTGGAATTTAAATATATATAAAAAAATACCACAAGTACACACAAAAATATATATAAATAAAAGTTCAATGTTTTTCTCTTTGAAGAATCTCTTCATAGTAAACGGGATGCAAATACCAAAATGCTTCAATGTTATAGTTCAAATATGCTTATTTTATCTTTACGTAATATTTGTCTTAATGATTTCGAATTTATGAGGCTATCCCAGAAACATTTCGTTTGAAAGTTATTTATAGCATTTTAAGTAATCAGTTTTCCATACAAATTCATCCTAATGATTTATTATTCGAAAAAAAAAATTATAAAAATTTCTTTCTATTTAAAAATTTCTATTTCTATTAAATCATAAGAGGAGAATGTGTTATTAGTTATGAATTGAATCAATTAATGAATAAATTCAAAATTTCAGAGTTCAGTTTATTTTCTTCGGAAAACTTGAGAGTTAATATCCTTTTCTTCCTCATTAAGAAGAAGAAAAATATTTTGAATTCTGAAGTACTTTATTTGTAAAGCTTTTAAATAAATAATCAAACTAACCAGATTTCTATATTTAATGTATTTATAATACATTACGAAAATGGTTTTAAACTATTATAAATTCTAAATGAAATTTGAAACGCAAAGAGCCTTTTCCTTTTTTAAAATATTTATTTGAAGGGAATGAATGCAACAAAAACGAATAGTTATTGAAAAGTATAATCAAATAAAGTAATCAAAGAAGAAATATTTTCTGTACCATAGCACAGGAATAATTATAGTTGGATGAAAAGTCCAACATTTGAATCTCTTTTATATTTTATAATGGGAATATAACTTTAAAGTATTATAAATTTAAAATTTAATTTAAATCACGTGGAACACTTTTAAATCGAAAGAATATTTTGAAAGAAATGAATGTAGTCAATATGAAGAGGCATTGAAAAATACAATCAAATAAAATAATCAGAGAAGATCCCTTTTGTAACCCTTATCTCAGAAAAAACAATAATTGGTGAAAGACGAGCCCGATTCGAATGATTTTTATTGCTAATGGAATGAAACTGTGCATATGCTATGTTTTGCATTCAAATGCATTTTTATCATAACTATATCTTTTGTGTCGTTGTTCTCATACTCTTAATAACATTTTAATACAAAATATGTTTTTGTATATGTTTAAAGTAGTTAATACGCCTTCGACAAGAAACTTATTTTATGCAGTCTTGAATAATTCTATTTTTTTTTTTTAAATTAAAAACAAAGAAAGTCACATTTTAACATCGAAGTATCTCGATATTGATGTACCAATCCTTGTGTTGAAAATCCCATTTATAAAAATAAGTGCTTATATATGAGTAGTCTGTAATCAATAGCTACATTTATATTTGTAAGGCAAATATTTTCAGTTAGGTACAGGTTCCATAAATTATATTGCATTTATAGCTTTAAAAATTTGCAGATGACTTTTAAAAATATATATTACTTTCTATGTACTAAACATAATATTACAATTACAAAAACTGAGTTAAATATATATACATATATATATATATATATAATTTTGGGATTCAAATTTCCCTTAATTTTTATACGTTTTATAAAATTACATCTATTGTATAAGAAAGTATCAGAAACAGCCTTATTTCATAATGAGGAAAATATCATCACTAGCGATAGAATAGATTTTCTGGAAAGCGTACGAGATTCATAAAAACACATTTTGAGTAAAACTCAAATACAGATGATTTCTATTTATGGTTTGGCTTTATTGATGTCTCTCTAGAAGCAACACGAAGGCTTTTGGCAGAATACCCTAGAGAACCGAGCTTACCCAAAGGTCTTAGATTTGCAAACCGGCCACCTGGGAGAGAATCTCCCTCGTATTCAGCATTTATTGACAAAATAACATACTAGACGACTAACTAAAGGGCTATTGGCGATGGAAGTCATAATTTCGAACCTCGGTCAAGTGAAAGGGACGACACCTCAGCTAATATTCCCCTCTCCTAACTTCCACACCACAACAATGGGATTAATTTGGACCTCAGATCTGGCTACATGGTGGGTCTTTAGTGGCATTAAGGCTCGACCCCATGAATCGACGAAAACCATCTGCTGCGAGTTTGTGAACATGACCACTAAGCTACAGTGGTCACATTTTTATCTTTGGAGTGGTATGTTTGTTTACAATTTAAAAATTAAATTTTAGAACATTCTATTTATCAATTGTGGCCGGGGATTTTCGTCAAGTAGTAAGTTCGAGGCTGGATGCCATAAAAAACCCACATTGTTGATGTACATTAAATCTATTGAGGGGTTGATGTACATTAAATCTATTGAGGCCCAAAGTCCTCCCAGTGGTGCGGTACAGAAGTTAGAGGGAGGGTGACAGCTCAAATATCGTTCTCATCACTTGACTGAGGTTCAAAATTATGAGGTCTGTCGTCAATAGCCCTCGTGCTGCTTCTCGTGCGACATTAATAAAACCAACGAATCCAATCTATTTATCGACTCTTATAAACCATGTATCTATGGTTTCAACAAAACATCCTCTGTTTGGCTACCGTCAAAATGGAAAAAAAGTGCAAATTGTGTAGTATTCTAGTGTCTCAGTTACCTTACTGATTTATTTCACATTTTTAATATTCCGTGGACCTTCGAGCAATTTTGTACTGTAAATTATGACTTAAAAGAAGTATATAGAAATATTGCTAAATTTCCAGAAATAATTATTCCATCGAAAAGTTTGCTTATAAGTTTAGGGAAATTCCTCCAATGCTGTGAAATAAGAATGATCCACATTTACACCCAGAATCCATCACTCATCTGTTTAACGAAACTATTTATTCAAGCAGAATCTAATTTAACAACTTGTGGCCTAAACTTTAATCAACGATACATCAAGAATTAGCATAGGAATGTAATTAGAAACAAGATCAAAAATTCCACTGAAACGACTCTTAAATAACTAGATGACACTACAGGAACATTTTTCTTTAATGGAAGAATTAATTATACGAAAGAGAAAGAGAGAATCTCCTCGAAACGAATTCTTGATTGAATTCATAATAAACGGAATTCCTGATGAACCCATCTGATTGAATTTTAGAATGTTATTAAAAGAATGTTTGGGTAGAAAAATTTTAATGCATAGCTATCTGTGTGGCATTTAAGGGTTTATAATAAAGACCAGAATGCATTCTGTCCCCAGTGATTAAAGTTATGAGCATCACGAAACTGGTCATTTTCAAGTCATGGGTTCAATTACTGATTTGGCCAGTGACTTTTGAATTAACTATCGAATGAAAGTAAAACAAGGCTCCAAAATTGTCATCTGCCATGGAAGTTACGAATGTGAAGTATCAGTTTAGGTGATGTACACGCCCCTCTAATTATTTTAATTCAGTTAAAACAAAGGGACTTTCTTCCGCTGTCTTAGCAGGTGTTTTGATTGACTTTTTTGCGGATTTCGTAACCTTGACTCTCGGTCAAGTAACTATTGATTAATGTAACGGTGTCCAAGTCTCTC
Source organism: Nephila pilipes (assembly GCA_019974015.1). NCBI lineage: Eukaryota > Metazoa > Arthropoda > Arachnida > Araneae > Nephilidae > Nephila > Nephila pilipes. The sequence goes on along the minus strand of BMAW01040421.1, from coordinate 98,008 downwards.
TTATTATTTTTTTCAGTTAAAGTAAAGGCCTTTAGTTGCTGTTTTAGCGGATGCTTTTGATTGACTTCGTTGCTGACTTCATAACCTTGATCCACGATCAAATTGCAATTGGTTAATGTAACCCTGATGTCCACAGCTCTCATATCATGCTCTTTCACACAGTTAAGGTAAAAGACCTTCATTTTGTGTCTTAGTGGGTATTTTGATTGACATTGTTGTGCATTTTTCAATCCTGATCCTTGGTCAAGTAACTATTGACAGATGTAACTCCAATGTCCACGTCTCTCTTATTAATCTTTTTCAATTAAAGTAAAAGATATTTAGTTTCTGTTTTAATGAATGCTTTGATCAACTTCGTAATCTTGATCAATGATCAAATTACAATTGACTTATGTAACTCTGAATATAACTCCGATTTCCATGGCATGTTTATTATTCTCTTTCGGTTAAGGTAAATGGTCTTCATGCTCTGTCTTAGAGAGTGTTTTAGTTTTACTTCGTTGATGACTTCATAATTTTAATGCACGGTCAAGTTACGATTGATTGAAAGTAAATTTATTTCACTCTTAGTTAAAACTCGATTTAAATGGTTAGAATTTTAAGTAAAGAGCCTTTATCTTTTGTTTAAGCTGATAATTTATTTGACTTTCTTGAAGAAATTTGCAACTCTGAACCATAGTTAAGATTGAGTCAGATTATATTAATATCCCCCATAGTAACAAAACGACTTAAATTTTTTGGTAAAGAAATGTATTATACCTCACTGTTTAAGAGAGTGCTTTGATTTTGTATATTTTATGAATTTTAAATACTGATTAAATTTATCTTTGAATTTTGGCTATAGTAATCGCTAAACTCAAGATCAACGAGGTTATCATTGGAAGCGTAGCATAGAGATCGCAGAACTGATGCACATTATATCCGTCAGATCTAAAAAATTCTCATGTCAGCGAGATGTAGAAGTTAGAAGAGGGCGACGCCGGCTAATATGTCGACTTATCACTTGATTGCTGTACAGAATTTTGAAGTCCATCGTCTATTACACCCCTGTTGCTATAAGGTGAAATATAAATTAACTTTTAATCAATCATCCATAACCTGACCATGGTTTAAGTCCTGAATAAAGTCAATCAAAGCCTCCACTTAAACAAAAATGAAAGGTTCGGAATGACGATGTCAACAATGGAGTCAATTAAAGCTCCCACTTAAACAGAAAAATGAAGGTCCTTTGCATTCACTCTGATAATCTTTAAATCTAATTGCTACTAAGTACAATTATAATTTAGTACCAATGAATCGTAACTAAGTCATGGTTCAGAAATACCAAGTCCATCGACAACAGCACAAGTTTTACACTAATGTGACGCGTGTGTTTATTAAAACCAAGTAACAATAAATCAAAATCTTGAAGTAGATATGGGGAGAAGTTGGGAAAAGAAGATTACTCTGCTTCAGTCCGCTTAATTTTGAGGCTCGAATAAGAGTCAAAAGCATCACCCTATTTAGTAATCGTCTTTTTCCTATTTCTCCCCACATCTAATTTAGGACTTTGATTTAATGTTACATGATAAAAGAGAGAGCTTCGAATTCCGTGTAGTCAAAATTCCTTTTTGCAACAGCAATTTATACATGTCTAGTTAAAGGTATATTTATAAAACTTTTTGTTCCTTAATAACAAATTAACCACACATAAAATAGACAAGTTTAATAATATTAAAAAATTCTTCGGCAACTGTTTAGATCATGATTATCCCATAAATTTCTTAAATACTTATATACATCATAAATACATTAAACATCTTTGAGAATCGTGATTCATTTTCAAATCCACCACACAACACTAAGCCCACAAAGTCGACTTGTTAGTGGTCTAGTCGTGAACAATTTATTTATTTATTTACTTTTACACAGTTTACAATTTTTACACATTCTCTAGACCATTCAACTCATATGTCAAACAACTTATTAATAACCAATAATGTGCATCATTTTATACTTTATTACCAACCATACAATTAGCTTGAATCTTTTTTGAATTTATAAGGTGATGACGTATTGCTTTCCTAAATTTCGAGTGTCTGATATCTACCTTGAGGTATGTTGTTTGCTTCAAGAATACTCCACCTGTCTACTCATATATTTGAATCTTCCTTTCTTTGAATTTTTGTAAATAATTTTTATGCTTTGATTTGTTGATAATTTTTAGAATTATAAATAGTATTTTTGCAATTTTTATCACTGAGCCCTTTTGCAATTTTTATCACTGAGCCCTTTTACAATTTTTATCACTGAGTCCTTTTACAATTTTTATCACTGAGCCCTTTAGCAATTCTTTTGTTTATTTAGATTGCCCAATTCAGCCTACCATATCGCAAAAGGGGGAAGGTTTGTACTATGAAACTAGTTTAATTCTGTTTATTCGGTCCTCATCCTGAAATTGCCTTCTGACTATTGCTGGATTCCCTATTTTCATTTATTTTTACATTTCTTTTTGGCCTTTTGTCTTTTTAAATATTTTATAAAATATTTTTTCATAAATTTTCAGTGTGTGTGTGTATTCCCTATTTAAATATCGTATCTAGTGTAAAGTAAATTTAATGCGAACTAAAAAAATATTTGAAAAAAAAAAATTCCTGTAACTAAAGTTATTTTACCTTTTGTTGATTTCTATATTTTATAAGAAAATTATAATTATAATGGTTATACTTCCAAAAGAATAGAGAGAATAATAATTAAAATCTAAAAAAAATTAAAACACTTTCAGAACAGTTAATAAAAACTAATTAACTTACTTATAGTAATATACAGTAAATAAATTTTTGTTTAATTTTAGTTAATGTTCATTACAAACATAAATATAAATTTAATTTTTAGTCGCAAAACTTTTGAGAATAAGTTGATAGTACAAAATGTATACGGCTGTGTTCAATTATTAAAAAATAATACCTGCGTATAATTAAAATCATTTAAAGGTGATTTTCTACTTTCTTGATACAAATTTCAGAGCTTCAATAATATATACAAATATATTTTTAGGGAAAACTCATACTTTCCAGGAATTTTCTGAATCAATAAGCATGAGTGAAATAATTAATTACTTTTAACCAACAAACGCTAGTTTATTATATTTTTACCGCATGAGAATATGGAAACTTAAGTAAAGGCTTATGCTCATGAGATTATATGTAAAAAGTCCTCATTCAGTGTTTTCAAAATTACTTCGAAACAATCCAATTTGTGCTACAATAATCGCAAAACAAGATATATAACAACGCGGAGGTAATATAAGACTAATAAAAGTATGACAATCGTAAAATTTACTTATATCAATTATTTTATTTTTTTCAAATAAAAGCGAGAAAAATTGTCTTGACTTATGACTCATTTTTTAAAAAAATAATAATATGTAATATCATATAATATATAACAATAAATATTTTTTAAAAAAAATACTTCACAAAAGTAAATTTTACGATTGTCATAATTTTTTATATAAGACTAATAAAAAACGTAACAATCGTAAAATTTACTTCTATCAAGTATTTTTTTTTTTCAAATACAAACGATAAAAATTTTCTTGTCTTATGACTAATTTTAAAAAAATAACATACTTATAAGATGACATACTTCCAATTTTTTCGATACTTATCTTTGAAAATCCGTTGGAATTAAGAAAAAAAAATGTTTAACTATTTCATAAGAATAACAAGCTTCTTGTAAAAACAAAGATAGGAAATAAAATTTCCAAGATAAGCTTTATCAGTATTTCAAATTTGTAAAAAAAATCAATTATTTGCTTAAATAGAAAATAAAGGTACTTAACTTTAACAGAAAGATAAACTTTTTGCTTGTTATTTAAATGTTTAACAGCTGCCGGAAGTATCATAGTGCCCAATTTTCAAATCTTAAATACAGTAATATTAAAAGATAATTACTTTAAAAGAATTTTTTGCGAAACGTTTGAAGTTGTCTATTTTCTTTTTGAATTTAAATTATGAAAACAGAAGCACATTGGTAATTCTTTAGAATACTGAAGAAAATGGTTATTTTCAATATTAAATATCACAGAATATTTTAAATTAAATAATATTCAGATTAAAAAAAAATCTTCAATGTTCACTTCAAAGTTAGCAAATATGGTTTCATTAATTCATGAGGAAATGAATTTAGCAAGATTAATTTAATTTTCTAAATAAAAGTTAAGCAATTAAGATTTAAATAATCGTAAGTAGTTGGCTCATTTTCTCTTAGAAACACTTTCCAAACGCTTTGATACCACCGTCGTAGCCGAAAGGTCATGAAAATGAATCCATGGACAGCATTCTTTCAATTGAGTCTCGGGTTCGAGTCCTAAAGGATACATCCCTCTTGTGAAATGTCTAAGGTCTGATATACGTTAAAACTGTCGGTATCTTTACCTTCCCGTTCGAGTGGTGTAAGAAAAATAAGAATATTGAATTCAAATGTCATCTTCGTTGCTTGACTATACATCATAATTAAGAGAATCCTTGTCAATAGTCCCGGAAGTTAATAAATAAATAATAAGCAAATCTGAACAAGTTCGAAGTTAATAAATAATAAATAAACAAATCTGAAACTTTTTTTGATAAACTTCAAATTATTTATTCAAAATTCGCAGGAGTTTATTTCATCATAAGCAATAACAAAAGTAGTAACTCTGTCCATTTAAATATATATTAAAATGATATATATTAAATGTATATGCTCATTCTAGAAGTTGTGTTATGTAGAATTGAAGAAAGAAAGGTTGGAAAACAGGAGTCCTCCTTATCGTTTGAATAATGATCTAAATTACGAGATCCGTCAGAAATAACTCTCATGTTTTCTTTGTGCGACAGTAATTAAAAATGAAACAAATTGGTAGTTGAAAAAAGAGATAAGTTTAAGATGTAAAATACACAAATAGAATTGCAGAAACTTTGTAGTGGAAAGAGTAATTTTTTTATTTTATTAACTTTATTAACTTTTTTTATTTATAAACAAACTTAAAATCTCCATCTCTTTAATAGTATTATCGTATTGGGAACAGAATAGTATACGCAAATATAACTACGACGTTATCTGATAAAACTGCAATTCTATTAAGCACTGTTCGATGTTCAAGACAAATGTAGGCCTAGTTCATTTTGGAAAGTTTACCTAAAACATAAAAGAATTGTGTTTTCTGGTAGGTAGTTATTTAAAAACATAGGATCTGCTAAGTAGCAGGGAGATTCAAAATTCGGATCCAATATTGCTGAAGTCCCCGAAAAATAATATTTGTAAATTTAAAAAATGATATGTCAGACTATATTAGCTCTTTTTGTGCTAATTTGATATCTATTATACTATCCAGTATTGCGTATTGTGAAAGCATTATAATGCTTAGAATAGATACGATTTCGCAGACAAAAGACAGAGAAATCAAGACGTGATTCCACTAAGGAGTAAAGATGCGAAGGTTTGATACCACTAGAAATCAAAATAGAGCAGGATCTCGACAATTTAACGCAGAAGTTAGAAAAATAGAGATTCAGATTATGCGTCATTTCGCTGATGATGATTCAAAATTCTGAAATTTGTCTCCAGTATATCGTAAATATGTTCTTCTTTAACATAAATAATTTAAACTTTTACAGTCTATTTTCATTTGATACTTTAATGTATATAAAACTAACTTTTTATGGTTAATTCGCTCGCTTATATTTGTTCCGTTCCCAGACAAAAATAAAAAAAAAAAGAAAAAGAAATAAAATTTTATAGAAATACAACAAACCCATCTTGAAAGTGCTGAATTGTTCTCTTTATTTGGAAAATTCTCTAATTTATTGAGGAAACAAATAATAGAGAGAGAGAGCGAAATCAAAACTATTATTAGAATTTGTTCACTAAAATTCTCCAACAATAGATTAACATGCTATGAATATTAAAACTATATATGTAAATTACAGAAAAATTTTGAATAGAAAATATGAAAAATAGAAACATGAGTTCGTTTTCCGCAATGAATTAAAGTGAAGCATCGTGTGCTCCTTGGCGACATTCTGAGAAAACCCCAATTTAGAAAAGTGGCCAAAATCACTCAAATAGCCAAAGTAGTGATATGAAATGAATTAGAGTAATGTTGGGTTACTATAACATAAATCGCAACATTTAAATCGTTATCTCCCCCAAAAGTCGCATATTGCCAAGGGGCCCCCAATATTTCATTTCGACCCCGAAATGAAAGGGATCGAAATAGGAATTGTAACAGTGATGGAATTAATCTCGTGCTTAGCTGAGAGACATTTAATTTCACTCAAAATATATTTCTACCAGAATGATGGATGTTAAAACTGTAGAAGTTATAATCCCTGACGTCGGAGAGGCATGAATGAGGAGAGTGGGGTGCTAACTCAGGTGTCAAACTCGTCATCAAATCGGTGTTCAAAGCTACTAGACTTATTGCTCAGCAGAAACAGAAAGAAGGAGGCATCCAATACAACAACAAAACAAATCGGCTTCAACTATTTGAATACATCTTTCGCGATGTTATTGAAGTAAATTCAAATTATTATTGTTATTATTACTTTTTTATGCATGTGGTTTACATGCTAGATTTTTAACAACACTTGTTAAATTTATATGCTCTCCATATAACGTTAATATTGACTACAGAAATGCAAAAATAATCATCCAAAGATCATATAAGCAATTTATTTGGTTTTCCTATATGTTCGTTATCTGGTAAAGAAACTATTCGCTAACGAGGGTATTAACAGAAGATATACATTTTATAATTATCTCATTAAAATATATTTATTAATGGCTGTAATCTAAATACGATAGCAAATGTAAAGCAGGGAGTTTGAAATTACTTTAATTTTCTATAGCAATTTACATAATATGCCTCTTAAAGTATAGGATGTTGACGTGTAATATTACTAGTCTGACTATTCACAGCGTTTAATTATAAATTTTAAGAGCTTCATATTCAAAGGCGTGTTAGATTTAAGAGACTAGTATATTCGCCATTTTGAATTAGTGAATGTAATGGTTAAAACCTTAGGGAGTAAAGTATCATTCCCATTTTCAAACTATCATATATAGTTGATATATGTTTCAGAAATATATATAAGAGAAATGTTCTCTATTAATATATTTAATCTCATTACTTAAATAATTATGCATAGTCAATTATTCGGTTTTGCTTAAAAATATTTTAAAATACAAGAAAACAAAGGGGTATATATGCGAAATGTAGCAAGTACTTTGATTTCAAACAGACTTCAAACTCTTATGGTTCAGTTATGAAATATTCAGATAAATACTATGTCTTGCATGTTGACCTCATCATTACATCACATCGCAGGATTGCAGGATACAATACGAATAAACTGGCGTACTCACATTACTAAAATATAAATGTTAATACAAACGAGCAAACGTAAATTATAATATTAATGCTAGATATTTAAGATTAAAATTCCTTGAATTAAAAAGCATGTAAGTATTTAAGCATTAATGTTCTAGCCATGTAAGTACTAATGCTTTAGGACTGGTTCCTGTATTTCTTACCGAAAATGGCTCTTTGATGCAGATATTACAGATAGTTATCTAAATTCTAAACTGGTTTGGTTTGTTTTATTAACATCACACTAGAAACAACACGTGGGGCTATTGACGACGGACCTCGTAATTTTGAATCTCGGTCAAGTGACGAAGACTACACCTGATCTTACAGCCTCTACTCCTAACTTCCACGACACGCCAACAAAAGGGCTTTATCACACGACAGTTTTAACGTCCATCAGCCCCGGCTACATGGCGGTCTCTGTTGACATCAAGGCTCTAACCTAGGACATAACTAGAAACGCTGGCCACGATTAAGCTACCATGACCACTAGGCTACTACGGCTACAAAAAATCTTAACTGAAATACGTTAAAAAAGAAAATTAATTAAAAACTGGTATGTCAAGTAACGTTTGTAAACTTTTAATATATCTTCCGAATACATGTAAAACTATTTTTAAATTCAGGCTTAAATTATCACATTGTAACTTTTCTAGAATAATACAGAAAAAAAATTTCGTTTTAAGAAACCAACTTGGCGAAATTTAAGGATTCAAACAAAAATAATTACGAGAAATACATTAAAACTTTCGAATGATTTACTCGAATTAATCATATTAACAAACATTTAAGAAACTTCTTTTAAACTAAGCAAAGTAACAAACGTTTTTAGTATTATATATTGTAAAAATTATTCTCTTCTCTCGGTAATTAAAATATTATACGGATTAAGACAAGTGTTGTATTGCAATCCAATATTTATATTTACTGAAACTTTAAAGCTCTAAAAGTGTTGAAACTGGTAAAGAAAAAAATCTTGGTACATCTTTTTGAATCTATAGTAGCGTCTACATTTTTTTAAAAAATTCATGTGGCATTAAATGTGCTTTGATGGAAATGTATTGATGTGGATAAAAAGTCAGACCCCCTGTCAACGGTAAGCTGGGAAAATGTATCTTTTTTTCTGTCACAGTTTTCTAAAGCCTTATATGTATGAAGTTACTGAAGAAAGGTTCTTGGTATAAATAAAGAATTGTAAGAATATAAAAATTAAATTTTTTTTTCTGATTTCGAAGCATTAGTACCAGTAACTCTACTTCTGATGCATGTTAATATTATATCACTTAATAAAATTTTAAGTTTAATTATCAAACATTAGTACCAACATTAAAATTTAAAATTTATTTAATTTTTATATCTTAAAACCTTTTAAAAGTGATAGGTATTTTAGTCAAAGAAAATTTATTTTAATCTCATTTGAAATGGTAATGAGTGAGATGTTTTTTTTTTCTTTTGAAAAGCGAATATAAATATTCCTTCATAATCGAATGAAGATGATTTTGATTTCGATAATTTTTTATTATGTAATCTAGAACATATCTGAATGAGACTGCAGTGAAATATCAATGTCATATAGAATGTAAAAACAATTTCTTGATTTGCATTTAAGTACCTAAGAGAAAATTATTTCATTACCTAAATAGGAGAGAATTTCAACTAAATATTAAAGAATTGAAAAATCCTTGAATCCAAAAATTTGTTAATAAAAAGAATATACTATAAAGATGAATGTGATGAGTAAATAGATGTTGATCATAATGAATAACTTACATTATGGATGAATTGTTACAATCCTAAGAAGGTTTACCTTCTTTGAACATTCCTGCAGCTTTCAATTAGATCACTGTAAGTGATGTTATACTGATAGAATCGAAACACAATTTACTGTCAATTCTTTATTGAGGAATTTGTAAAGAAGAGAAAATAATAAAATTATCTTAACTAACAAAAAATAATAAACAAATAGAATCTGCTCTTAATTTTGTTTTAAGAATATCTTCTTTTTTATCAAAACGTATATATTTTTCCTATTATTTTGCCTAATAAAAGCATCTTCCATGTCATCCATGGCATTTAATATTCTGGATATTCATTCATATATGATAGGAAAGTTCGTATTTATATAAATATAGTGATACCAAGCATCATCAACAATAAATAAAAGAATTACTGTCCATAATCCTATTCAATATGGATGTTTCGCAGATATGCATCATTTAAAAAAAATCTTTTGGTAATTGAAAGGGATCTTTTGTATGTATTTATGAATCTCAGAATGTTAAATTTACATTTTTTTCATTCACTACTCTAATAAGATTTACATGCATTAAAAATATGATCTTACTTAGTTCGAGAACAAAAGAAATGAGAACATTTCATAGCAAAGTTCTAACATTTTAGGTAATTTAATACCGTTACACATAAAGCTGTTCATAGAGCATTATTTACTTTCTAACACAGTCTAGCTTGTATTCATCGTAATTTTCCCTTGTGATCAGGTGGAGAAACCTGTCGGAGAAAGAATCCGATAGTTTTTGTCGACACCAGGCCTTAATGGGAGCCTTAAGCATGTAACCAAAATTAGACAAATGACCCTTAAGAGGATCTATCATATTTGGAAAGAGATTAAAGCCGATCCTCAGCAAAACTGAATTGTCAGAACCCCACTGATAACTCGCTGCATCAAACACGTCTCCATACTGATAGCTATCTCCTTCAGTTTGAAGCATATCGGTGACACCTAGGAACAAATAAAAAAAATTCCATGACTTAGAAGAGCATATGAAAACTTTTAAATACAAAAGTATTTTAAAATTCGAGCAACAAATAAAAAAGTTATCTCCATTTCAATCAAACCTCCAGTTTGCTTTCATTTATATCTACAACTAGGTCTTATTTTGTTAGTTTCTTTTTCAAGAACAACATCTTGATATTCATAAATTATCTTACATAAAAAATATGAGCGTAATAAAATGAATATAAACACAAACTAAGTTCTTATAAGTAATCTCTAGAATTGTGGTTTCCGAATGCCTTAACATGCAATATTAATGCTGTAAAAATATTTTCATTTCTCCAGACCTCTACTACATATTTAAACATTTGAGTTGCAATGGCATATTTAATTAGTAATCAAGTTCCCTCCCATTCATTACCTTTTTACATCATTTCTTCCTGCAACTGAACTTGCATGACTCCACCCATATCTGTCTTTATTTCTCTTTCACATCGTTTTTTCTTAAAATTATAATTTCAAGACGTAAACTAAAGCTTCCATACGTGTAGGATATATATATATATATATACATGTATTTTTCCTTAAACTATAATTTTCGATATGATAAATACACAAAAGCAAGTATTGGTAAAGTAAAAATATCAACGACATTTTCTGTTTAAAAAAATGAATGGGCGGAACAATCCATTATTTATGTATTTGAAAGCGTCGTAGAAAAGCGAAAACACTAAATCGAGTTCATGGAATACGAACTGTGAGAGAAAAAGTGTCTTCAGATTTCCTTCTTTCACTTCAGTTCCTTTCTTCTTTTTTCGACATAAAAACTCTCTTCCGTAGCATTAAATGTTCTGGGGATTCCGTTATGTGTGTTACAGACATGTCTGTATTGATATGGATATAAGACTAGGTCTTGCCAACAATAAGCTGAAAGATCGTTATAGGAAATCTCACTTCTTTGATGGAAGGTATTCGGAAGCTTTATGTCCAGAAAGAACATCTTGGGAAATGAAAGTGAAGAGTTTTATGCACGTTTATAAGTTCAAGTTCATTAAATTCTCCATCATGTAATTTTATATGGTTTTCTTAAGGTTTTAAGGCCGTATAAAGTCGTAAAAAATCTACGTTTTAAAGAAGGGACAAGATTTACATTAAATTTACAATAATGGAACTCGGAAAGAAAATGGAAGACAAACCTCGTTTTGTCGAACCATAACAGGATGGATGATACATTAACACTTAATTTCTGTACTATGCATTTGTGAACAATTTAAGGACCCCCAAAAAGGATTTATTTATGTAGAGTCTGAATTATTCCTCAATAGAGCCTTCGGTGTAATTCAGAAGGGATGAGATCGGATAATTTAAGGGAAATGTATTGCTATGAGTTTATTTAAATTTTAAGGTAACAGTGACCTTCAAATAAATTTTTTCAATTAAACTAAACATTGCCTGAAATTACATATTTTATGACCTTTTGGGGCTTCACAATTAGAAAAATACCCAAGAAAAAATTTGTTATTGTATATTTTTACTGTTAAATGGGTATTTTACACAAATATAAGCAAAAATTAAGACTTTGATCAAAACATGATAAATCAAAAGAAAACAAATATATTGACATTCTGTAAATTGAATAATTAAGAATATAACCTTATTTGGGGCATAGACCTACATTTTCATAATATAGTTCTTACGTCGGAAGCTCTCTATGTTAGTTCCAGTTCTAAACAATGAATTGTTGAAAAGTCAGTTCAATTTTCAGTATATCGCAATTAAAAAAATAAATAAATTCTTACACTCAGTATAAGATCTCAAGAACTTTCTTCTCAATGCATCGGGATTTGTAAAACATATTTATAAGATTTCAGATTGATAAGTGCAGAAATATTTTGAGATATTATGTTGTGCATTAATAAAAGTCGTGTTTAGAACCTTTCCGATAAGAGAAATTCATGATCAAGTAATATTAAAACAGCTTTAACTCTAAATAAAATAGAAATAGAACTCAAGCAGATTTGTGAAGATAAAAGATAGAATTTTAATATGAGATCAAAAATAAAATTTTATATCTTGACTAAGATTATTGTGTTTTAAAGGAATACTGATATTTTTAACTAATTATTTTCAATTGTCCGAATGGAACTTCTCAAATTGTATAACACGGTGCATTCTATTTGTTCTAAAATATATATACAAATATTGTAATTGATTTATTACTTTACAATTTAAATTATTTTTCATGAATATGAGCAAATGTGTGAAAAGGCATACTGGCGATACTTTTAATAAATGTTCAAAAACAATATTAATCAAAACCCAACAACTAGGCATTCATGATTCGGTACTCACTAATTAAAGCATTTAAGCTGTGTGAGTATATAGTGTAATATTTACTTTGATATTAATTTTGATTTCCCGTTTTTCATTATATGTTATACCTTATTCAATTTAATGTATAAATTGGGACTCGATTCATTATGTGAGCTAAACTGTCGCCAAATAGGCAATACTTCTGTTTCACGCATTTTTATTGAACAGTTTTGGCTGCGTAACATTTGATCTTTTATTATAATAGACACCCTATTAATTATTGGGTAACAGACTGTTCTACTTAACCAATAAACTAAGAATTTAATGCACATGATACCCCCGAACGATCAATATATATATATATAGTTATATATATATATAGTTATATATATATATAGTTATATATATATATATATATATATATAAACTTAAAAACCATATTACATATACTGAATCATCTAATACGAGGAGAATTAACAATTGCGGTAAGCTATTAGCACGTATCAAATGGTAAGCTACTCCTTTACCATTCCGTTTCTATCAGTGGGAAATGAAAACATTTTTCCATGATCCATACTTGTACTTTTCTCGTCATGGTTAAAATACAGAATGCTTAAGATTTTATGTTATAAAATTTAGAAAATATTGATCAAATTATAATAAACGAATTTTTGCTTACGATTGTGGGGCAGCAAAGGGAATCATAATCACGAAAAAGTAGACATGATAGAATACGTAAATAGATTACCAACAGCATAGTTCACTAGTAAATTCAGTTTCAATCTTAATCTTCTTGAACACCCTACACCAAATACATCAGACTATTTATGGAAATATGGGCATGAGTCAGCTTTTGTTTATCTAAAGATTTGATGCTTCCGAAAATGATAAAAGCATCTTCGATGAGATGTCCAAATTACCTTGCGGTTGCCAGCTTACAGAGTGCGTTTGAGAACTGGAAAATGCGTTGGAAATGGCATAATGATGCTTCAAGGTCATATTTTGAAAAATTTTCACTTATTCTATTAGGATTTTCAATATACATAAAATATTTTGTTAATGGGCATAGTTTGGCCAATAATTCTAGAATAACCCAATCAAACCATTTACAGCCATTTACAACATTAAATATACCATGTTCTATTTTTTAAAAAAAATTTCTTCAAATTTTAGATATTTTTTTTTATTAATTATAGTTTTTCTGATAATTCTGACATTTGTCATTTTTCATTTAATTTACTTTTTTTTGCAATTTCATATAATTTTTTTTCTTATATGATTAAAATTGAATAGTTTACTTTTATTTAATTCTCTATTTACAATGAGTTATCTTTTTATTTTTTAGTTTGTTGTTTGTCTTCCTTCTCCTTGGTTCAGTGGTGGCTGTTTATGTATTGTTTTAATTCCTAGTTATTCAAATCAACTTAGTTTGATTTTCAACTACACACACAGATATATATATATATATATACCTTAAAGTTAGTTTTCTGAATTCTGAAACATTTTGTATTTACTAATATCACCACCTTTATTCAATATGAACAATTATAAACAGAATTTTAAGAATGTATACCGTATATATTTTGGACAAAGCGCTTTCACCTAGAAAATAAAAATAAAAGAGCTAAAAGGATTTCAAGGACTACAAATATACCTTTACAGGTGAGATGTGATATTATTATTAACATATTGATGCACAGAAAGTTAACTTCTCTGCTAACTTTATTATACTATTGAGATTGGTATTTGAATCTTACAATCCGACCATTAAATAGACTCGAATTTTATTGCTATTTTTCTACGTAAAAAGTTGTAAAAATATGGAACATATTTGAAGAAAAATTGTTATGTAATCTAGAAGAAATTCCTCTCATAGCTGAGGGCCAATTTAAATGAAACAAAGAAGATATTATTATATTTTCTGACACACATTAACATTTTTTTTTTTTTTTTAAAAAAAAAAAAAGAAAGAGCGTAATACAAAAATTCCACCAATAAACGCTATCCATTGCAATATGCGAGAAAACTGCAAGTGTCAGCATCTGTGCAGTGTTCATAAATTAATGAACAGAGAAATCAATTATTTATTTCAATGCGTCGCCAAGATCTAAAAAACTTATCCAAGAACTGGGAATGAGAAGAATGGTGTCTACATATACCCAAATAGTGTTCTCCATACTTTTCTCTTTCCATAGAAATTTCTTCTCTTTCTTTCTGTCATAAAATTCTTTTCCGGGGCATTTAATGTTCTGGATGTTGCTTTATGTTCGGTAGGGAGGTTTCATTGATATGGATATAAGCTTAGATCTTGTCAACAATAAACTGGTGAATAGTTGATCGAAATTCAGCTTTTTTAGGAGCTCTTTCCACCTTTATGTCCAGAAAGGCAGGGGAGATCTTTTGGATAGGCAAAATGGATTTAAAAAATAGAAAGAAAACTTTTATACTTATTTGTGAGCTTAGGGTAATAAATAGGCACAGGAGGTTTAAGTTTCAAATCTAAATATTTAAACAAATATTACATCAAAACATATGTTAAAATAAATTATTGGAACGCCCTATTATAGTTAATAGGGATAAAATGTGTTGGATAGCAAGTTCAAAATTTCATTGACCAATGGAACATCATATAGTAGGATATGAATTTCATTTCATCAAATTAATATTTAAATTCGAATCAACATGACGTCTACTGGCGGCGGATCTCGTAATTTTAATCCTCTGTCAAGGGACGAGGAGGACACATAAGGAAGAACCCAACACTTCGAACTTCCATATCATCCAAACGTCAGGATTATGAACTTTGACAAATTTAACGTGCAGCAGTTGCACTACATGAATCCGCCACATTACGAGACGGGCTTTCTTGATTTAAAATAAGATGATAGTTTCAAAAAGGAAGCATTAAATGCATGACAGATCGCGAAGTTGAGGATCTCGTTTCCAAATGCTATAGTTATCTGTAACTCCAGAATGGGTATGGTTCAATTAAAATTTGATTTATTTTTATAATTAACGTAATTATTATTTTTCAACAGAGTTTAACTAACATGAAATTAGTTGATTGTAAAATTATGATATAAATATACATTTTTTGTTAAATATTTTTAAAACGCAATTGTATAAAAGCAGATAATGTGATAAATTTTCGGTTTAAATACACAAATAAAGTATTAATTTTCTTTTCTATTATTTCCAAGCATATTTGCCCTGAAATGTAATTTCAGTATTGATGAATCTAAAAATATATTCAGACATTCATATTCAACATTCACAAATATAAATATATTATATTTTTCTGTTATTTCCAAAAATATTTGTCCTTAACTCTAATTTCACACCGTAATCAATACAGCATTTCGAAATCATAACCAAATGATGGTATTTTCATCTCACTCATAGCATAGTTAACATTAAAAATTACAGGGTAATAAAAAGTATTATTTTAAAAATTAAAAATATGAAGTATAGCATGTGTGTGTTTGTTTTTGGGTATGAAATGTATGTAGAATTTTTTCGTCACCCCTGGAAACTTTTTTCAAAGCTTATCTTCGACTCATTGTTAAGAAAGTAAAAAAAGAAAAAATTACATAAAGAGCAAATGATAAAGAAAAACAACTTAAATAAAAACAATAATAATAAATGTTAAAAATCTATGCAAAGTTTTACATAAACAGATTAAGCCGCCAATAGAGCCATGCTATATTTTTAATATTTATTATTAAATTACTCAATTAAATATAAGAATTAAAGTAAACGATTAAAAATCGAGAAACGGACAATAGTATACTTTTTCCGATATTAAAATTAAAGGAAACGATTAAATTATTGAATTAAATATATTTACGCTACATGTAATTAAAATTAATTCAAAAGTTAAAATATTAAATTGCTCATTATATCAGTTATATGTAAATAAAAATAAAGCAAACGATAAATTATTAAATTGAATATATTTAAGCTAAATGTAATTCAAATCGAAGCAAACCATAAAAAATTAAAAAGTGATCTGTTACGTCAAAAGTGATCCAACTAAAACTATAGTCCCTTTGGGTAGTTAATAAACTCAATTTATAATCAAATAATGCAGGGCATAGTACTTCCATTACACAAATTAATTCAAGAAATAACATAAAAAGTGAAAGTTTTCCTGTAAAAATTACTAATTTTGAAAATAATTTACTTTCTTTCGAAACTGGTTTCTGAAAAGAAGCAATTACAGTGCGGGAAACAACAGAGAAAAAAACACTGAGATCAAAAATGAGTTATAAACGTAAAAAAAATCAAAGACGCTTCTACTCAAACCGTATTTTCTTATGTTAATGTCAACGATATTTCTTTAAAAATGGGGGAATAAATATGACCTTAAGCTATTTCTTTTAAGCGACAAGAGCTCCAAGACAGCTTAAGATTCATTAAAAAAAACTAAGATAGAAATCAATTCCTTTTTTTCAACTAATACACTTTTTCTTTTAAAAGTCTATTGAAATGTAAAGTAGCAGCATCACACGGGATGCTAGGATAGAGATAAAGGTTCAATCTAAAGCTTTTACGCTGGAATAGAGATGTAAATGTCTTGCTTGAAACTTTTAATTGAATTGCGTGTTCTGTTAATATGTAATGATCGTGCGTATAATATATATCCTCCAATTTGGGTTTAGCTTCAAGTTGTTTGACTTTGGAAATTGAAAATGATCTTCTGTTTGCTGAACCTGTTTTTAATGAGAATTGAATGAGAGAGTTTTGCGATTATACACAATGAATTAATTGTTTGTCAGTTCTTTTTGAATTATGCATAGAAATGGTTTTATAATGTGTTTTTCTCAGAATAATTGATAGTTAAAGCTAATATGTGTCTAGTTCAGTACAAAATCAATTAATTGTATTTTCGTCTTTAATAACTTTAAATGTAGTGCAACATGCAATTTTTTTTCAAAGAACATTTCGCATTAAACTTTTCGACGCATTTGTCACAATTTGAAAAATTAATAAAACCGTATTTTTATTCAAATAATTATGAATGCTTTATCACGCATTAAAGGATTTCTCGTTACCATATGTATTTTTGTATAACTGATTATCTAGTTTTTTTTTATTATTATTTAGAGCATTTTACATATTTTTTTATTTTCTTATGTATGGAAATATCTACTATAAAATTGAATTTAATTGCGTTTGTATACAATGAAACTTTTGTCAAGTTCTTTAATTGAAATGTGCATTGAAATGATATCATAATATGTGTTTTTCCTCAGTGCAATTGATAATGTGTATATTTTCAAACCCGAAATCAATTAATGTCATTATAAGTTTTAATATATATAAATATTTCATAACATGAAACATTTTTCAAAAATACAGCATTGAATTCTCAGACGCATTGACAACAATTAATTAATTTTTTTTTAAAACCAAATTGTTATTCTTATAATATTTAACCTTTTTTTTATCTATTGAATAATTTCCTGTAACCATAGTTTCGAGGTCAGATTATCCTTCTTTTTTATTTAGAACATTTTACCTGTATCACTTCTTCATATACGCAAAGAAATCACTTAAGACTTTAATTTATTTTGCTAGAGAGTTAATGATATTATAAGTGTCAAAAGCAAACTTATTTTTCATACCTTCGGTATATGAAACACAGTGTCACCTTTGACCCTTCGTATGCGTAATTGTTGTACATTAAATCTGTCAACGCTTAAAGTCTTCAAGTTGGAAGGATGTGGATGTTGGGAGAGCAGGGTTCTATTACAGGGTGCCTCATCGTCACTAATTATGGGGGGAAATTACGAGTTCTATTTGCCTACAGTCCTTGTGTTGTTTCTAAGTGTATAATTAATAAACAAAACAAATCCCAAGTATATTTCTTGCATTAAAAGATCCGAAATTAATGTTAGTTTCTCCAATATCCTCATATTCTGTTGTTATAAATTAATTGACACTGGAAATTTATTCTGATCATCTTTTTTAAAGTTGTTAAATGATGCTACTTTAATATATAAATTCAGTACAGAAATATTAGAAGCATTATAAAATTCATTACTTAAATTATACATAGAAATGTTTGTAAATAGCATTTATCGGATGAATCCCCAGGTTAAATTTAAATTGCATATTGTCCGATATAAAACTCTATGAAATCCTTTAGGAAATAATATTATCAATGATTATTAATTCAATGAATAGTTTAGTATTTTTAAATAGATTTGAATGCAAAATTGTTTTTTTTCCTTTAAAGGTAAAGGTTCAATTTTATAATTAATTCTTGTTTACGATGCAATATACAAATTGTAAACAATTTACCATAAATTAATGCCCATTTTCCAAATAATTACTTTTGCAAACAATTTACGTAACTTATATTTTTACTACCAATTAGTTTGATTATGTTTACTAAAATTTATTAAAACATCTAAACAAGTTATGCAAATTAGCTGTAAAAGCCAATTTGGAAAAGTAAATATTTGGGGTTTAGTTAAATAATTTACATTCTATCATATTTTGAACTTTAAGATTAATACTGCAACTTTAAGTCCCAAATTTGTAGTAAGTTATATATTTGTTTACTATAAATTAATATACATCAATACGGCCGCTAATTAATACTTAAAATTCATTAAATAACAGGTTTATAGTACCGTATTTTTCTGCAAACGATAAAGTTGCTGAACAGCTTGGATTAAAATATTTTAATATTATATTCATAGAATCTATATTTTCCCCATATGAAGGATTTTTTTCCGTTAATTGATTATTGGTTAAAATGTTAATTGATTTAAGCATTAAGTGATTTTTTTAAAAAAAAAATTACATAATTTAAGATGTTACAAAATAATTTTTAGTACTCATCAGTTTTCTTCTTTAATTTTTTGGATCATTTTTTCGAATAGTAATTACCATTTGTATTTTTCTGATTACCTTTTTGTTTGTAAAATTCAGTTAAAATTGATAAATATATGCAACACAAAAATGAAATAAAAAAAAAGTGTATTATGTTTTATTGTACTTAAAAGAAATTTTGAGTCGATATTTCCGTTAGAAGCAAAATAAATTGCTAATTAATTTAATTTCACTTTGATTTTTTTAAAAAAAAATCAGAATGAAAACATAAGGGATTAGGCAATGTTAATTCTGAAGGAGATATTATGAAAAACACCTGATATATAATTTGTTTTTCGTAATTTGACATATTATAAAATAGTTGCTCACAAAACCATTACATTGATGTTATAAGACTTTTGATTAAATTATGTTGAATGTTTCATTTTGAAATGATTATCATATATTATTTATGAATATTTTAATAATATATGTTACATTTTATAGTCTATACTGATTTCTGGAATCAGAAATGATACTTTTTCCCTATCACTTGGCATTTTTCAAATCTGGGAGTATCAATACTTTTCCGCCAGGTGTCACTAGTTTGATTTGGTTATCTCTCTTAGCAATAATTAATCTAATTCCTTGCTATCTCATCTTAATTTTACTGTAGAAATTGTCTTCAACATAGAAATTATATCTCGATGCATTTCCTGTTTTATTTATATAAGTCTGGAAAACGTATTTTTAGCCGAAATGCAACGATATGGCGCCGAAAATGCACTCAAAAGTTCGCGTAACGCTAAAGAATGCAACACATGACAGCCTCGGACATTTTCATTTACTGCCACTAATATAAATGCTCTATAACATTTATAGCATATTAGAATCTTATATAGAGGATATGAATTCTTATCCTTCTCATTTTTGTTAGAATCAAACTGTTTTTTTTTTCGGCTTAAAATATGTTCTTATAATTCGTCACTGATAATTTAATACAAAATGGGCTTCCACTTAAAATGTTTAAAATTGAAAACTTTGAGTAAATACAGAGAAAAACTTTTAACACAAAAATGCTGAACATAAAAAAAAATGGTTAAGATGCATTAATACTGCGGTCCAGACAATAATTTCATGCATTATTATTTTTTTCTTTTGACACGAATCAAAAATCGCTTAACACTAAAAGATTTATCTTCTCCGACCCAGTTGTTGTGGCTTATTTCTTTATGTTAGAACAAGCAAAGGAAATAAATAACGTTTGTTGTTATTGCTTGGTTAAGAAATAAATAATGATTTTTATTATTGCTTGGTCAACGTTTGCCAGAGAAAGACAGAAACTATCATTGTCAATATATTTCAAACTACTGTTTAGTTATTTTCGGTGATCAGTGTGTCACAATCGATAAATTTTGATGTAAATTCATAAAAAATATTTTTTCTTTCATCCATTTTATTTTTGCTTTTTATTTATTTTATATTTTAAATTTAAATTATTATTATATGTGTACGATGCCAGAGAATTCGGACCGAAAACAAACTACTATTACAAAGTGTATATGTGCGTGTATGTATAGACATTCAATACATGTACCTACAAAAGTAAATTTTAGTAAGATATTGAAGAAATACCTTTTGATGACATAAAAAATATTACATTTGAACTTAACAAGAAATTATTTTCTACTTTAAAACCTATTCGGTTTCTTTCAGTTCTGTAAATAGAGTGTTTCAAAATTTTAAAGACATGGTGTAATAAACGAACTTATGTTCGTAATGCTTTAATAAACTGTATTAAGTTGGATGAACAGTTACAACTGAAAAGTACCCAGTAAATTCATCATTCCAAAAATGTTACATAGAAAACATACACTAAAAATATGATTCAAGTTACTCAATATTAAATTATTTGAACGTAATGCGAATTTTTCTGGACATTTTTAGTACAGAAAATATATCGCTGTTGCCTTTTACAACCTCTAACAATAAAGTTCGGTGAATAGTCCTATAACATTAACGTAGATGAAATATTAATGACAGTTACCTTACTGTCCTTCAAAATAGTCACCTCCCATGACAATGCACCGCTGAGATCTGCTATCCATGTACTGGAAACTTTGCAAGAAGTCTCCTTTTGCGATGGAGTTCAAAAGCCTCGTCACGTTTCGTATCACGTTTGATAAGCATCGTTGATGTTTCGTTTGATGATTTTTCTGCTCTGACCTTTTTCCGACGAGATGATACAGGAGAACACCATTCCATGCTTTGTCTATTCATTTCAGTGTCGTACCAGAGACACCAGGACTCATCGTCAGTGACAACACAGTTCAAGAAATTTGGTGTCGCATCCACCGTTTCGATAAAATCCTGTGAAGACAAGTCAAATCATCTTCAGTCAAGTGATGTGGCCCTTTTCTCATCCCTAAATTCTGGCTAACGATTTGTCGCACGGATTCAGGGTTAATCTGCAGTTAATCAGCTATCATGCGTACGGTTAATCGACGATCCTTCGTAATTTCTTCACTTTCTCAATGTTTTCGTCACTGACTGAGGTCGCCGGTCTTCAGATACGGGGTTGTCGGAAAAACTTTCCCGACCTTCTCGGAAACGGGCAAACCACTCTTACACACACTTCATGGACAGTGCTTGAACTTCATAAACACGTACCAGCATCGCATGAGTTTCTTTCGATTCTTGTCAAGCTTAAACCAAAGCTTTAAATTGATCTTTTGTTTGCTCATTTTCCTATTTTCATTTAAGAACCAACGTACTAAACAAGCACTTTGTAAAACAAGTCTCATATGGAACACAAATATGCTCAACTAAACAACGGTGGGGGCAGATGGTCAACACCTGTCGCTACTCAAGTTCGGCGTTTTGTTCCGCCACTGTTGCCAGATCGGCCGTTCTGACTTCATTCACCGAACTTTATTGTCAGAAGTTGTATATTTATTTACGCTTTATCCAACTTTTGAAAATTATGTTTTTGGAGTCAATTTACTCTGTAATCTACATTGTTTTAAGAAAATATACGTAAATTTTGCTAAAAGTAATTTCTAATAAAACAAATTGTAAAAGTTTTCGCATTGCGGATTGTAAGATTATAAACACTTTTCTGATATAAATTATTTCAACAATTTTAAGAAATCCCAAGAGACAAATGAAAACGATGTCTGAAATTTCATTAAAATGTAACCAAATATGAACAATAAGCCAAAACACATTACAACATAGAGATGTAACAATGATTATTTTATCTTTGTATCTCTTTGGCAAAAGTTTTAATTATGAAAAATATTGGATATAATGTATCACATGAACACATCTGTTATTTCGAAACTTTTTAACCTATTTGTGATTTATCTTGATAATTAGTTATTTTACAATATAAATATTCTTTATATTACAAAATGAGACTAACATTTAAATTATTAATTAATTTTAAACGAATATATATTATATTACGATTTATTTTACATCAAACACTCAATTAAGTACCTTTCTTCTTTTATACATTTGCAGTGTTTGTGCAGCATTCTATCAGTTTTAAATAAATAAAATATTTGCAATTTAAAATTACTTTGTTTAGTTTATATAATTAACTGTGATGCAGTGTTTCTTTCTTATGTAGCATGTAATTACTTTTTTAAATAAATTTACTGTGATGCTGATGATAGAAATGTTTGTTTTTGAATTAAATTGAAATCTTTCTAAAGGATTTGTGAAAAAAATTCGTATTCCATGCAAAGAATTCTTATCACTGTTTATATAAGTCGCCATAGACTATAGAAAGAAAATTCCTATAAAATGTTTTTGAATCATTTAAAATAACATCCATCATTTATAGATTAACTTAATCAAACTTTTTTAAATCAAACTTATTAAAAAATGACTAAACGAAAAACAAAATTGAAAGTAATCGTCTGAGAAACAGCAAACTAAAAGCAATATATAAAACAAGATTAAAATTGCATAACATTAATTTAATTGTAGTAGCTACCTTTTCTAGACCTTAAATAAAATTTCGTAAATTATTATAAATTGTATGTCATCATTAAAATTCAAACTATTTTATCAAAAACATAAAATCATATTTTAATATTCCAGTTAATTTAAATGGAAAGTCCTAAGACAGATTACAGCAGACGATAAATCTGGATAAAATAATAAGAAGTGAAAAACAATGTCATTGAAATGAGAACAAAGACGGTTAAAATATGAATAAGATAAGAAAATTCGAGAATTATATTCTCTTGGGGCGCATTATATTCTTGGGGCGTATTATATGAATTTATAACTTATAAATATATAACATCATATATAACTTAATATCTTTATATGAAATATGGAATACATTACATAAATTCCTAATGTCTGATTTCGGAAAACATGATGATGGCTAATTAAATTTTGGTAATTGAGTGCAAAATTCGGAAATTGTTTCAAAATATTCAGAAATCTTTTGAAATGATTTTCTAATTAAAACATGAATAATAGGTTTAGCTACAGTATTGATTTATTTATAACCTTTCGAGATTTCATTTGATCTTTAATATTTTCAATCTAAAATTTGAATTTTAAATCAGATTAATTAGAAGGGAATTTATTATTTATCGTAAATTGTATTTAAATTCTCTTCAATTTATTTTCATTTGAAATTCCCAGTCTGTTATATTTTTAAGAATATTTTCTAATATTCCTCATGATATTTTATATATAGTTTGCATCTTTTTTCCCCCCTTTGCTTCTTGTTCTAAAAACATAGCAAATATATGTGCGTTGTTTAAAAATTACAAAATTGTAAAAACAAGTAAAATGATTAATGTGTGCAATGTTTTGGAAATTATATCATTAAGCTCGTGTCACATTGATATTTTTGTAATTCTTTAAACTTCGATTGCTTGATTTACCTTGCAAGGATTTTTGAGTAACGAACCTTTTTTTAACACAAACATTAGAATCATAGATGATAAAACGAAAGTAGTATTTAATCAAGCGTTTATTTATTTTTTTGAAGTATTACTGAAGAAATACTAGGTTTCTTTTTTAAATATGATCATGTTAATGTAAAATTTTAAATCAAGAAAAAATAGGATATGAAAAAAAATAGTGTAGAACACTTTTAAAATTTTGTAATATATATAATTATAACTTAAAATGCATTTGGAAAAAATCAATAATATTCTAAAATTTCAAAAGTGCTCGTATAAAATATCTTTACTATGAAAGTTAACGGCTTTCATGTGATACCTAGCGAAATATTTAGGGTTATTGGCCACGAATAATTATTCTTAATTTGTTTTACTACGGTAAAGATTTATTATTCTGAAGAAACGGAAGACATATTCACACAAGAGGAAGTAAGAATTAAGATAGTTTTATTTAAGATAATGTAAAGTTCTGATGTTTTTTTTCTGAATGTTTTGTGTAATATGCTTGATAATTCTTAGAATAAAATAAGGATTCAGGCAATTCTTTTTAAAATCCACAAAATTTGATATTTCTATTTCTAACTGTTTTTCATTGCGTTTTATCCAAAACACGTTCGTTAAACTATATGTAACACTAGCAGAACCAAACCCATAATAAAACTGCGAGAAACACTTCGGAATAATAAGGAACAAAATATTTAAAAATATCAAAATTTGTAAAAGAGTAATTAGAATTTTAAAAGAATAAAAAACATTGGAAAAGATTAATTTAAATAAACATTATTTTGAAACCACTTTTTTTCGATAATACATATTATACGTGTGATATAATATGGAGAATAAAGACAGTTCCTTATAAATATCTTGAAGAAATTGCTCTAAATTTAATGATTTAACATACTCAGATCGATAGGTTGAAAATAAGTTTAATTCTGGGTGAAATACATTTACATAGCAACATAACAAGGAATGGTAATGAATGCAAAATGCAGAAGAATAATTCGAAGAACTTGATATTGAACGTCGTCTGCCACAAAAGAACAAACACAATTTACTGAAAACCCAAATCATACTGAAACATAACAAGAAAATCAAACTGACTCAATTTTAGATAAAAAAAAAAAAAGTCGTGTTTTTATTGAAACTAATACTAAAAACGATCTATGAAAAGTTTTGAAAAGAACAGATTCAGCTACCTAAGGCACGCTTTTTATAATTATTATTAAATTACTTAATTAAATATAAGACTTTAAGTAAACCATGAAATATTATTGAGAAATGGACAATATTTAACTTGTCCGTTATAAAAATTATTGGAAACGGTAAATTATTAAATTGAATACATTAAAGATAAATGTACTTAAAATTAAAGAAAACGATAAATTATTAAATTGAACATATTTAAGCTAAATGTAATTAAAATTGAAGCAAATGATAACAAATTGAAAAATGAAATGGTACGCCAAAACGCTTTACTTAAAACAATAGCCCCTTGGGTGGCAAATAAGCTATCGTTCAAAATTATAGGAGCTGACTCGGACATGTAACAACTGCAGACACCTGCAATATTATTATAACTCCAACTACCTTCAGTATTCTCAGGATTCCAACCGTTCCTCTAACCTCAATTTTCGTTTTCCTACCACAGAGAATCTTGTAAGAAAAAAAATCGTCTGCGCATCTACTCGAGTGCTATTTTTTCAAATAGCAGACGGTCTGTTATTATCAATTACAGGTTACTTATTAATTATTATGAGGTGCAATCATAGTCAATGCAGAAACACAACCTCAGCCTAGTCTAAGTCTCTTTCTCTCTCTCTCTCTCTCTTGTCGCTCTCCAAAATATTTCCACATAGTTTCAATTGTTGTTAGTCTGGTACTGATTTCCTTCCATGGAAAAAATGTTTTCCAAAGCCAAATTTTCCTCTCGATTGCGCCCAAGAACAGTGTTATATTCTAATATAGATGATAAAGTTCACCCAAATTATTTGTATATTTTCATAAGCTACTTCGAGGTATGAACATGTTCTTGTTGAAACAAATCGAATTAATAGATCGAAATGTAAAATAATACTTATAAATGATAATACTTATAAGTAATAACGCTTATAATTGGTAATACTTAAATAAATGATAAAATTTATAAATGAAAAACCTAAAAATAAAAGTGAATCTCGTATGCTTCTTCAAACCATGTAACAAACACAAATAGTCTAATCAATATCTTCTTCCTTCTAGATACATATAGTATGTAATTTAACCACTTACATATATGTAGAAATTGCTTAAAATATCATTATTAGAGCATTTTATCTGCTAGAACAATACCTTACTCTAGAATTCGAAACATTAATCATAATCTAAAATATAATTAGTTCCTAACATTTTGCATACAGCTTACCTTGTGATTTTTTTCAAAGAATATTAGTCCTAGTGGCTATAACTTTTCCTAACTATTGAATTAGTTATGTGTTCCGTCGAATGTTAACTAACTTTACAAGAGTGCTACATCTCCTTGAAAAATGACGTCTAGCTCTCTTTGCAGCTGTCATGTTATTGCAAAATATTTAAATTTAATTATTTTACAAAAGCTATTGCATATTACCAGCATCGTTAATCACTTTCTCTTTTGAAGCAGAACTTAAACTAATCTTATCAGAGTTAATCTACAGCTGCTAGGCTCATCTTAAATTCTGTCGCCTAACTCCATAAATCAGCTTCCAAACTGAATGACGAAACGTAGACCTCTAAGTTTTAGGCGTTAAAATTGTATTACTCGTAATTACACCAACGCTGGGTAGGTAATCTCCAAAATACTTCGCAGAACTGAAAGATTTCAACAAAAATTAACATCACATGTAATAGATCATTCGCGTGGCTTTATTCTTTGTAATAACTTTTACCTGTTGTAACGAATACGAAGCCGTTTATCATACATTGAACAAAGGAGGAGGAGTGACAGTTTGGCTTTTGTGCTGGTTTCCCTTTTAGGGAAAGCAATATATACCTTTTTTGTTCCGCACGGTCTTGTATTTATTTAATTATTCATTTAAAAAAGAAACCAGGAGTGTCTAATTAACGTAATTGCCGTTTCCTAAGCCTAACCGACAAATCCATGGCTATAAATCAAGATACTTTGGTCCAAAAGTCACGCCAAAACGTTCGATTTTTCGTGGTTAAATTGTAAAAGAGGAAGGGAAGATTAACACCATCGTAGGGAAATGGGGATTTTTTTCCCGCCCTTTTAAACGAGAACAATGAACAATGCAAGAAATTTGCATATGGCGCCCATTTGTATAGAAGTCCAAAGACGACAAGGAAGGATTTTAAAGATTTAAAAGAGTAAAATGGTGATTGGATTACAACCAGAATAAAGTAGAAAGCTTCCTTTTTTTTTCATTTTCTCTCTTCTCCAGGACATTTGTACAGGAGTTCTGGAGAAGTTAATGGGGAATTATATATATGTAGAACTGTCTTCTTTATTTTTTTTTTTTCTTTTGGAACAGATGAGAATTTGGAATTTTTCTATCGGTCAGATAATCGAAAGTTGTCCGATGCAGCTTTTCATTGAAAAATGTTCTGGTATTGAACGAGGACCGCGTGCATTGGTCATTACGAAATTAGGGTTTGCAATTGATTATAGGCGCAGCAGAAAGAAAGCGAATTACCATTACAAAAGGTCGAATGGCAATGGATTTCTAACAATGGAAGTAACGATCAGATTTGTTGTTGGTAGATACTTAGATGATCAATATTATCGATGGCTAGTATGTTAACTCATTAGTTAGAACAAAAAAATTCTAGAAATAGCGCTGTTGTACAATGTGGAACAATCCAGTGCATGATACTTGAAAAAGAATCTTAAAAATAAATTAAATCTTCAAAACTGTTTATATTTAATTATCTCTTTATTATATTTTTTGCGTAAGAATAATTTCTAAAGTATTTAAACGATTGATTTTAGAGATAATGTAATTTTGATTGCCTCACGCGTATAATTATATCGCTTAACAGATTCATCGCTGAAATCATTAATGATTCACTCACAATAAATGAAGACAATTATAATGATTGCAATGGTGTAAGATTATGCAAGCAAATTTATATGGTCTTCATTGGATATTTTTTTCAGTTTTATAATTATGATAAATTGAATTTTAGTTTCATTCCTTTTTTGCACATTTTCCATTATTTTACTATACTGATGCTTTCATTTTTTTTATTCTTAATATTTTGTTATGTATTTCATGTCCTAAAAATACAAAAAATAAAACAAGTTCTAGTAAAGTAATGACACTAAAATCATGCTCAGTATTTTACATTCATTCCGTTTTGTTTCCATTCCCTCTAAGTTATTTGGTTATTTTCTCATATGTGCACACCCAAAACAAAATTTCTTGTGAACTGATCATAAATCATAGAACTCGGACCAAGTCAAATTTTTTTATGTACTTCAGAATTTATATTTCTTACAAGGGTCACCTTTGTAAATGATAAAAGCCCCATTAAAAATGTGCCGAAAGCAGACCATTGAAACATGACCTTGAGTTTTTTGGTTCTACATTTCTAGTTTATGAAATAAATACTTCAGTAACTAAGAATAATATATGAAGAAAGATTCTCTAAGATTTATTATATATAGAATATATAAACCAGATCAAGTGTAGTGTTTTATCCTAGTATTCTACAGTGACTCTTTAATTGCAATATGGTCTTGTCCTCGTCACTTGACAGAGTTTCAAAATTAAGAGGTCCGTCGCCAATAGTCCACGTGTTGCTTCGAGTGCGACGTTAATAAAGCCAATCAATCGATCAACTGTAGTATATTATATCAAAACACAACTGTTGATCATTTGCTTATATTGTATCGAACTTATTTAAATAAAAACTCTTTTCGTGAGCATTTCATTCGAAGTTTGATTCCTTCAAAATATTGATCTAATAAGTTAATTTATCCAACTGTTTGTTTGCCTCTTTTAAATATAATTTATTAAATTATATTTTATACTTTGCGTAAATAACTATCATCATATAATGAAAAAAAAAATTATAATAAATTTGTTTCATATTGTGCTAAATAATAGAATAAAGTAAAATAAAAATCATCTAAAATCAAATAATTATTTTACTCACGTAAAATTTTCAAAAAATTACTTCAACTTAACATTTATATGTCACATTGCTTATAATAAATAATTTTATTAGTGAATAACTATTGTCAAACCTTTTCATTTTCCTACATATCTAAGAAGCCATAAGCATTTAAAGTGTTAAATCTTCTTCCGTAAATTCTTTTGCTTTTTACTATTACCTTCGACTCAAACACATAAAAAAAATTTAAATAAATAAGAGTTTAAAGCATACATTCTCACCCACTCACATAACCAAACAACCCCCTTCCCTCTCCAGAAACCCGGAGAAGTATCCCCGACTTCTAAACCGCAGATCCGGAAAAGTGTTCGAAAAAAAAAACTGGCAGTGTTGTATCCTTTTTCCGGCTCTCACGCGATATCCTAAAAGGGATTTCCCTCTAGAAAATCCCTCCGGATCTCAAGGGAAAATCCTGGACGATGGTAAATATAACGTAAAATAGAACGCCGATTTTCCCTGCGA
The DNA here is from genome assembly GCA_019974015.1 of Nephila pilipes. Lineage (NCBI taxonomy): Eukaryota > Metazoa > Arthropoda > Arachnida > Araneae > Nephilidae > Nephila > Nephila pilipes. Next base: position 68,199 of record BMAW01040421.1, on the reverse strand, counting down.
ACATTTTCTATTTTGATGAAGTTTTCTCCGATGCGGTGTTAGAGGCAGTAATGGCTTGGAATACAAAAGGGTTATAAAAAATGGTACCGTTTCTTCTATTTTGGGGGAAGTTGGGTGCAGGTTATTTTTAGGGTGCTTTTTATGGTGGCTTAGGGGTGATTGGGGCGATTTCCTTTTATGGAAGTGTGTTAGATATAAAGTGTAATAGTGTGAATGAACTTATTATGGGTAGAATTATTACGAATTAGCCGTTTGTTTGAATGTAGTACACTAAATAATTCGATTAGATTTAATAGGATAATGTTAAGATTTAACATTCAATAAAAACTGTTCAGTAAAGAATTAAGTTAGATGTACTATGCGGTACAAAACTGCTATATTTTGAATGAAACAATTTTCGCAAAAACTGCTTAATTGATCTAATAATGAGAAGTATACAGATGATCTTTTCCTCTTTCTATCGTACACAATTGGTTTCCAAAATGTGTTTTGAAAATTGAAATACCAAAAGTAAAGCAATGTTAAATGCTTAGTTTCCAGTAAAATGCTCAATTCAAAAAGTTTCAGTTTCCTGAAGGTCCATTAAAAGTTTTTAAGCACTGTTTTCTTGCAGAATTTCCTTTAATTATTTGTTCGGAATTATATTCAGTTAATGTATTCTATTTATGAGCTAAAATTTAAAACATACTGCTGCGACCAGCATGATATAAGTAAGCTCTCTCTAATTCAGGACATTCGGGACCATGACTGTGTCGGAATAGCTATTTCCCCAGATTACCAAACGTCAATACAACTCTAGCAGAGATATCAAACATAAAATACTCTAGATAAAAATTTAACCGATTTACCACCGCATTCACAATTACCTGGGCCAGCAATTCAAGGATGAAACCCGGGGTACGCCATAAGTTCATTTTACCATCGCAGGTTCGGTCTCTAACTTCAGGTCAGGTTAGAAAATTTTGACGGATCTGAAACCTGGGTTACATTTGATTAAATGTAACCCAGGTTTGACACTTGCGTTGTAAACGATTTTCCGTATGTTTACAGTTCTGTGTGTGTGTATGTGAACTATTTGAGATTTCGAGATATTTCTAATAATATTTGAAAAGCTTTCATCGACTGATCAGTTAGATTATATAGAAAAACTGGAAACCAGAAGAAACATGAAAATAGAAGAAACGATATATGTGTAGAGATGAACGATTACAAATTTCAGAAATTTCAATTAGCAAAAGAAAGAGTAGGCAAGGATCCATTCTACTAATTCAAGATAAATTAGACAGCAAAGCCACTTTAAATAATACATTAACTCTTGGTTTTCTATTAAACTCGAGTGAGACTTTATTAGAGCCAAGTCTAATTCTTTTTTCTAACTGAGTGAGATAAACTTGATATATAGCCATTTCGCAAAAGAACTTTAAAGAGAGCGAATGCAACATGATCTGTTCGAAATTCGATTTCAGAAACTACTCAGTCAGGGTCACAGGTTCGATTTGGATCAGTAAGATTCAATCAGTAACCACAAGGTAGAAAACTTGGTGTTAAATAACTGAAGTTAAAAACATAAGAACTAAATTAAGTTTTAAACCGGCGGTTTACTTTTCCTTAACCTCGGTTTCCCTACTTTGGTTTCCATAGTGCGATCCAGTTTACGGTGAATACAACCCTTAAACATGCATTTACATTCATTTTGACCTGCATAATATGATATAAATATCCGATAAAGTATTTTGTCATTGTAGCAGCTATAATAGTAAATTGGAGCAAAGACATTGAACATCAGTGTAATTCATTATGCTTGTATTGATAAGAAATGATAACACTAAAGATAAATTCATACTTTACAACGATAGTTAAAATAATTTGTGACAAGCTACTATTTACCAGAAATAATACTTACAAACATTACCTTTATGATAAGCACTGAGTGAAAAAGCTAACAAAGTTGTATCTTGACTTGGGGTCAGCGTCAACAAACGCCCAAATTCACACGAAAATATTTTTGAAAGCAAATTACACTTTATTTCACTTCTTATCTTCATGTAATTTACCTAATCATGTTTCAATTTGCTTAAGAAGAAGAAAGAGGAATTTTATGCAATTCAAATTACAATAAAGTACCGGAGCTTAGTGAAAAAAATAATGCGAAGGATTTAACATAATAATAAAACAATTGTTTTTGTAACAGAAATAATTAAAAATGAACATGTTTTTTTTTTTTTTTTTTTTTTTTTTTTTTGTGAATCGAAATATCTATACATCGACTTTTTTCCAGTGACCTTTAATTCAAATTATAAAGGCAGGAATGTATTTTTTTTTACATAATGCACAGTAAAATCACATTAATTCGTATACCTAAGAACACTTTTTAAAAACGCATCTCCTTTTTATAATTATCATTAAATATTGTAATTTGTATTTGTAGTTTTTATATATCTATTTTTCGTATAATAAAAATATTTGCTTGAAACAAAAGGGTGTAAAGAGGGGTAAAAATTCTGATCTATGTTAAATGTGCGACCGACCCAGAGCCTTAACAAAGCTCTCGTTATCACTGACCTTTAACATTCCCTTATCGCACTTTGGAATCTCTTGCTATCGAACGTCTGAATAATAAGCAATTTCGTTTATGATCGCGATGTATGTGCCACTTCTAATTTCTATTTTAACTGTAACAGTCTGAATAATTCGATGCATTTTATATGTCACGTTCCATGAATGAAAACAAGTTAGTCCACTGATGTAATTACAAAAATAAATTGTTCCTTTTTTTTACTAGAAGAAAACAGTATTATGCTTTGTTTTTTCTGTACATTATGTAAAGTTGACGATGTATACTTTAATTGCACTATAAATTTTATTCACGCGAGTGTAAATTTGATGTAATTAAATTTAATTATTTACATAAATTCGATATTCAATGATTCGTGATGAGGAAAAGTGATAGTTCTTAATTTATTTTGAGAATATATGTTTTTTTTTTAATTAAGTCATTTTATTTATATTTCGAAAATATTTTTATAGCCTGCAACAGTTTAAGAATTTTATTCTCTTAAAATTTTCTTCAAAAATTCGCGCATAAGATATTTATTCTTTTTTGACATTTTTTTATTATTATTTCGCTACGATTTTAATTTTCCTTCGTAAACTTGTAAACCTAGATACTAAATATCTTACATAATACCAATACAAATTATATTACAAATAAATTTTTCGAACATTGCTTATTAGCCACCCAAGGGGCTAATGTTTTCGATGGATCACTTTTGGCGTTCTAGATCACTTTACAATTTTTTATACTTTGCTTCAAATTTAATTACATTTAGCTTAAATATATTTTCAATTCAATAATGTATCGTTTGCTTTAATTTTATTTACATGTAGCTGATATTGTAATCAATTCAATAATTTATCATTTTCTTTAATTTTAATTACATTTAGTTTAAATATATTCAATTTAATAATTTATCGTTTGCTTTAATTTTAATATCGGAAAAGTTTACTACCATCCATTTCACGACATTTCCTCGTTTATTTAATTTTTATATTTAAATGAGTAATTTAATAATAATTATTTGAAGAAAACGTATCTTGGATGGCTAAATTATTTCTTGTAAAACTTTGCTAATTTTATTATAATTTTCAAATTTATTCTCAAAATGTTATGAGATGCAATTAGAACTGCTTAGCTGCCGAGAATTCGAATTAACGTTTTGAAATAATCCTTGTATTTCTAAAGAAGGACATCAAATCAAGAAAACAACCAATCAACAGAAAATATTTATCACAAAAATATCCAGATTAACTCACAATGCTTTACAATAAATAAAGGGAGTACTTATAAAATCATAATCAGATGGATAAATTTTTGTCACTCGAGCTTAAATTTGATGTTATTAAATTAAATTATTTACGTGGATACGATATTCAATGATTCATGAAGGGGAAAAAATCTTTACTGTTCTTTATTATTTTTCAGAATATTTCTTTTTCATTTACCTTTTTTTCTATTTATCATTAAAAATCTAATTTAATCTTACAATAATTTAAGATTTATACAAAGAAACTTTATACTTAAAAATAAAGAAAGATTATACTTAAAGTTTTATACAAATATTTGATAATAAGGTATTTTATAATCATATTGAATTTTTTTTTGTATTATTGTTTTGGTCCACTTTTAAATTTTCTTCCTAAACGTGTAAATCGAGAAACTAAATAATAACTTTTATAACAATGGAAATTTTATTACAAATAAATTTTGCGACCTCATACGTTTATCAAATTTATTCCTAAAATTGTTATATGCTGCTTTGTTATGTGCTCTCGGCACGTTTTTCTATAGAATGAAATGAAATAAAAAAAACAACAACTAAGCAATAGAAAATATTTAATCACTAAGGTATTTAACTTAATGCGACCTAGGAAGTCTAGTAGTCACGGTCGTGGACTTGCAGCCGGTGGTTTTCGTCGAGTACTGACGCCATTAATTACCCTCAGTGTTGCCGGGGCTGACGCACATTAAAAATGTTGTGGCTCAAAGATCTCGCGTTGGTATGCTGTATAAGTTAGGAGAGGGAGGCACCAGCTCAAGTATCAATATCGTCACGTGACCCAGTTTCAAAATTACGAGGTCCGTTGCCTAATATTGCTTTTGCGGAGTACCAGAAATAAATCGTCCTTTATTAGTATTGTTAAGGAAAAATTAGCAACTTATTATGATTTGTACTACCTTTACTGGGTTCGGGCCCTCATCAGAGATTATTACAATTAAACTGCAGATTCATTTGAAAAGTCGCTATGATTGATGGTGAGGTAGTGAATGTCCTTGCCCATCGGTCTCGTATAGTTAAGATTTTAAAATATATGGTTCTTTCTGACTGGTGGTCAACTTGTAAGACCATTATTCGGGTTCAGTCCTATATTCCAAGGCCAAATCTGAATTTTTATTCTATTTCAGGTTTTATTCCTCGCTTCTTAACTGGTCATAGTCCCTTTGTTATTTATATCGTTTCCATTTGAAAATACAAATTTTTGTTTCTGTATCCCTGTTGGAGGTACTGATTACTACGTTTTCTCTCACCCTTTTACAAAAAGCATTCATAGAAAATGTCTCGTTGTTGAAGCGAAACCTATTTGGTTGAAGTCTGCGTGTGAAAACACTAATTTGCATTTCATGCTTAAATACTATATTTTTTCGGCTCGTAAAATTTTCCAACAAATTTTATAAATGTTTCATTATTTGATTACATTTCTAAATTTTGAATTTTCCATATTGTCTACTTTTAACTGTATTCCCCTTGGGCATTCTGTCTGAAGTCGTGGTATTACTTTTCAGGGCGACGTTAATAAACAATCACATTAGCACCAGCTTAATTCGAAATGTTCTACAGTAAATAATGACAATATTCATTAAATCATAATATGAAGAAAAAATGCTTTATATTTGCCATATATCAATCAATCAGAGTTGAGGAAATTTTTCTTTGTAACTATTGTATTTTCGGAATTCTTTTTCAATACATTTCTTTTATATGAACGAAATTTGATATATTTACAAATTCTCTCATGCCAAACTAGCTGTTAATATGGTATACTAATAAGTTTTAAATTTTTATATGAATTCGAAATTGAATAATTTAATTACATTAGTATTTGAATTATAAATTATATACATAACTTATATAAAAAATAAAACATTAGTTTTTTTCTCTATCGAAAATAAACTTGCTCTCCTTATTTTAGAGATATAATTTTCTTCTCAAAAACTCTCAAGAAAAAATTTTACTGGTACTACTACAAGGAATAAGAAATACCTATATTTCTTCATAATTGTCCAAAACTCTATAATTTTCCATGCCCTGAATTCAAACTCGAGAATGTTCAAAGCAGACTTTCATTTCTCTTCCGAAATCTTAAGATACCGTCTTTTCCCCGCTGACAATATCTATTTACCTAAGACAAGATAATTCTCTTTTCTCGAATCGGTCACATGTTCGTAAAAGAAAATAAAAATTCGAGAAGTACTGAAAAACTTTTTTTGCTCTCTTTAATCTTAATTCTACTTTTTTTCTTCTTTTCCCTGAGATGTATAATTTTATTAACTGGATAACGAGACTAAATGGAGGGAGTGCTTTGCCAACGTAGCAAATAAACATTACTTAAAAGATCTTGGAAAACTACTTTCTTCTTTGGATAGCATTTTACGGAGAAGGAATAATGGAAAGAACGTTCTGTTTTTGGAAGGTGAATAAGAGGGAAGATTAAGAATCAAATTATTTTGCAGTTTTGAGTTAAGTAGAGGAAGGAATCGAAAAATGCGATCGCGAGTCGTTTTAATCAGTAAATCATGTTACGTTTCCACCGGAAGTTACTAAGTGAATGCTGATTATTTCCTTAGTAATGCTTAATTATTTTACGTTTAAAGTGCATTTGAAACATTTTAATTTACTCAGTTTTATTTTTATGCTTCTAGTTTTAATGAATGTCAGCAATGAGTATATATATTATTAACAGGCATTTGAATTCTAATATAATTTTAAAAGGGTTTGGAATATTTAAACATTGCTAACTAAAACGATATGCGCAAATCCGACAAAATAATACAAACCGGTAAAAAATTTTGTTAAGAATAAAGGGAACATTTGGAACATTTGTTTAGAATAAAAGGAACATTCTATTGTGCTTGTGCTAGGGAATGATGTGGAAGGTAAATTTGCAATTAGTCTGTAAATTAAAAGTGCACCTCAAAAGCACTTAATTTAAACCAGAAACATATTCCCATATCTCATATTAATACAAAGTTTGGCTATTAAATAACGAGACTGAAGCTGTAAAACATTTTATTTTGATAACATACATATTTACTTATTATCATCTTCAATATGCAACTATCCTGTATCGCTATAACACTCCATGTAAATCTTCGATTGTTCGAAAAGTGCTGAAGTCTTTTGTCATTTCCTTCAGGATGCGTGCCGCTTTCTGTTTAGTAGTTTCAATGACTTAAATCTTGTTCCTTCTAATGCAGAATTCACCTTAGGAAATAAATGGAAGTCGCATGGTTCAAGATCCGTCGAATAAGGCAAAATGTCTGACACTGGGATGTTGTACTTATCTAGAAATCTCTTGACAGATAATTTGTGGAAAAATTAGCCGTATCGATTCCTTGTAATTTCCTATACACTCAGTAATCACACAAATACTCAACTGGTGGTCAGATAGAACCAGCTTTTTTATGTGTTTTCGACATTGTCACCCGTTTTTGTAGCAGAAGTGCGAACTGAGTGTAAATCATCTTCATCGTCTTCTCGCCCATCTTGAAAGCGCTTAAAGCACTCAAAAACATGTGCATGCGATAAACATTCATTGACATACATTTCCTTTGATATATTATGTTTCAGAAGTGTTTGTTCCATTGCGCAACGATTCGAAGCTCACTTATTATTTTTCGGGAGAAGCAAAAAAAAAAAAAAAAACTCTAATGAAAATGAAGGATATTGATATATAGAATTGTGTTTACAGAAAAGAGAGGTACTGCATTCGAAAGAGAAGTCTTCACGTTAAACAGCTTCCGATCGTTAAGCCATTGTCGCATGCGTACTTTTTCTGTAACAGTGTCAGTCCCGTTATTTAATAGCCACACCTTGTTTTAACAAGGAGAGAGTTTGATTTAGGGAAATTAGATCGGGTTGAGATTAATAGTACACTTAAAGGATGTCCACTCATACTAAAGCGCACTGGCTAGTCCACACAGGGGAGAAAACTTTTCACAAATTCTTCAGGCGTAGTTTATATACTAATAAATTTTTATCCATAGACAGTGGTGATACAACTAGACTAGTTACTCATTCTATTATCAATATTATCAATCTGACAGTCAGGTTTCGGAAGTGCTTTTTAGTACCTTTTTTTTTTAAATCAAAATTAATAAATAAAAAAAGTTGTAAAATTTAAAAATGAGCAGATTCCTACCGGAAAATATATAATCAGAATAAATAAAGTTTCAGTTTACTTCCATTAAAAATACATTTAAAATCATTAAATTCCTTAGGAATAAAATGTTAATTTTAACACTAGTTTCATGAGCTCGTAAAGTTATTTTTTGAGTAAAATATAATTACTTATGAATATATTTGTTGGGAATTAATTTTATTTAAAATTTCCTACATTTCTCTAAACAGTTAAAAAAAAAGTTACTCGAAGACAGGATCGAAGCCTGACCGTCAGATTGGTAATCAAACATTTTACTATTCCAGCTGTATCACAGCTGTCCAACAGTTATAATTTACTGGTATATAAGCTGTGCTTGAACCTTTAAAAGCTTTTTCTTGAAATCTCTTGTGAGGGTGGATTTCATTAAGTGTGATGCTAACTCGCTGAATCCCATCCCAAACTGAATTTTCCAAGTTGTGCTTTCCTCTTTTTAGATTTCAATGACCCTCTTCCTTTGGTAATCCTATTCATAGAATAGTGGTAGACAATATATCGTGTTATCAAAACTTGAGATAAACAAAGACGTGATGTGGAATTGTGGGATATATTCACAAAAAAATATAACCAAGCCTTATTAGGCTGATGTGGAGTTACGTGCGTGATAAAATTTGAATTAGAACCTGCGAATTAAAAGAACAGTTCACAAAAGAACAGTTCACACACACACACACACATATATATATATAATGGTATCCAAGAGGATATTCCCATACCTAACAAAAATATATTTAGATTTCAATGATGCTAGATCAAGGGTAAACAACCAATGTATACCATAGACTAATTTTTGTGACAGACGAGTTTAAATGCCCATATAACACGTGCTTTGCTTATAACATCTTACGTCATAGTTTAGGCGTTGGTAAACAGAGTTAAGGATAGATTCCGCTTCTTTTAGTGGAAGAATAATATTAATCACGCAATTGAATTAACTAATAGGCTTGAATAAGTAGGGTAAAAATAGGATATTAGACTTGAATTAAACAAAGACACGAGGAAGAATTATAGGATTAATGCACTACAGGAAAATAGTTAAGCTTCGAAGACCCACTTTAAGATGTGGAGAAGTTAAAATAGTGAGTGCTGCATAATCCTATTTGATCAAGAATTATGCCCATTTGAAAAAAATACTCAAAATAATTATATTCATTGCGAGTACCTCTTCCATTACAAGAATCCTAGCATAAAAAGTGCTTAAATTTGCAGATTCTAGCTTTGTGTTTTAGTTTTCAACTAGATTTTATAATCGAGTGATATCGTAGTCGAATGCTGCATAGTTGGCGATGTTGAAGTCATACAGATCTGAGATCAGAATCCACTTAACCCATTGTGCGAAATTATAGGAGAAGCTACATTTTCAAAAGGGCTGATACTTTAAAACCTTAAATAATTTGTCATGGAAATTTGTAGAGTACTATGCTAATTCAAGTTTCATTTTTTCTGATTTGACTAAGATTACAATTACCTGGCTCGATACCAGTAATTCTTACATTGGTTCTTTTATTACTGACAAGACCAAACTTAATGAAATGGTGAAAGAATGATTCTGGGTTAATACTCTAGAACACGGATTTTAGATTAATGGTCCAATACAAGATTTATAGCTTAATCCTTTCCAGGAACTTCGGGTTAATATCCTTATACTAGAATTTTATGGTAATGTTCTAGTACAAGGATAGATGTAGCGCTTACTTGTGAAGTGTCTCTAACGTTTATTTTATGGATAATTTCCCGGTTAGAAGAAAATTCCATACCTCCTTTCTCAGATGGACTTTCACTATCATGGAGCTGTTTTGAATCAATTGATGAATACTTATACATGCATGAAAGAAAATTACCCGTGTTACCTAGTAACTATATATAAACCAAGTTACCGAATTACGTAAAAAAACCAGAAACCCAGAAAAATTACGTTTCAAAACATCGAAAAATTATATTTCAGCTGACGAATGAGATCTATAAATGATAACGAAATAATACTTACTTAAGTTATTTTTCAAAAATACATAAATATTAATAGTCTGGAATTTGAGTTATGCGTCAATCTCAGAACGCTTTTAGATATGCTTTATATTAATTATATTTTAAGAAAATTCGTGTAATGGGACTGACGTCCTTCAAATCTCTGTCAGGAATTAGTGTCATTATATTAATGTGACATGGATATGAAGAGCAGGGTACCGTACAGGTGTCGATTTCGCCATGTGTTCATAGTTTAAAGTTACGAGAAGTTTTTAGTGGTTCATAAAATAAGGCTGAAATAGTCCTGATTTGGACAGTTACTGGTAGTTAAAAGAGATTTCAACCCTCTTATTCTCATCCCAAGATTCTTCTAAGACCATAGTGCTCCGAAAGATTTAGGTGGTCACGGTAGCCTAGAAGTTATAATAGCGAACTGACAGCAGGTGGTATTCGTCCAGTCGTAGGTTCCAGCCTTGTGCCATTAAAGACCCGCCGGAGAGCAGGAAACTGATGCACGTTAAATCTGCATCGGTTTAAAGTCTTCCCATTGACAAGGTGTGAAAGTTGCCATCTGAGGTGTGATCCTCGTCACTAGACCGAGGTTCCAAATTACGATATCCGTCTACAATAGCCATCGTGTTGCTTCCAGCGCAACGTTAACAAAACAAACCAACCGAAAGATTTAGATTGATATCACGCATTTCACACAGAGAAACCTTTCAATGAACACATGACTAATACTTTAAGATTAGTATATGAATATTCTGCAAACGAGGTTCGTTCAATATGTTCGTTGAAATTGTAGGGAATGGTGCTCATTGCATCGAAAATGTTTTTTTTTTTTTCAGTAATCATCATGAATCATTAGACAAATGTCTAAGTCTCAGTTTCTCGTGTCCATGATCATGACGTCTTTCGCCTTTCAAAAATTCTTAATCATAACTTTTCCGGCCGACGAAACCATCTTCACCTTTCTTTTAAATGATTCACCGGAACCAGTCAATTTTTTTTTCATTTTCGCTTGATTATCGGTACAAAATGATGAATCCAAGTATCCTCGACGGTGACAACTCAACGCAAAATGTCGTTGACAAATTGACTCGGCAACCATTCAATTTTGATTTGGCAGCAAATGACTAACAAATCAACACTAACTTATGGATCGATGTCAAATTTGTTTCGTTTCCATTTAATAGATGGCAGCACTCAATGATAACAACATTTTACTTTAATGGTGCCATCTATCTTCAAATATAAGAACTTTTTAAATTAGATTCGTTTTTTAATCGAGAATATAAATTTTTCAATTAATTAAGGAAATTATGAAAATGTATTAAAGTAAATAGAATACTTTAACTACCTATTTTTTCAGATGCTATTTTTAATTTTATGAATATTCCATTCTGGAATTTTTTTCAAAAATATTTGTGAGCTACCAGTTTTAGTTCAATATTTCGAAATTTCCCTTGTCTAATTTTTTCGAATTCAATGAGTAACTCAAAAATAAAGAATTAATAATGACATTTGTAGTGTTTTTATAATAATAGAACTGATTATACTTGTAAAATATTAAGAACTGTTATCTCCTCTATTAAAAGAAACAATTAAAAATTTAATTCAAATACTAAACGATAGAACATTTGCTTACATGATTGACTGATTGATTTATTGACTTCAAGAAGCAACCATGGACTAATGGAGCTTGTAATTTAGAAATATATTCAAGTTTAGATGATAATACCTGAGTTAGTATCCTTTATTTTTTCATCCCCTCCATGACGAAGAACATTTAATTATTTTTCTTAAAAAAAAATAGCAGTAAAAATTTTACATGCATGAAAAATATTTCCAATTAAAGAAATGCTAATAATTAACCATTTACTGTGCATTTATAGCACGTGAATATTTAAATTTTACACTGGTGTTTAATTAGTGCAAATAATAATAATATTATTTATAAAATATTTTAAAACAAATTTTTAATATTTTGATGAATTTCTATACATGTACTAAAACATTAATAAAAATTTTATAAAAGTAATGAATTAAATCGCCGAAAAATATGTATTTGAGCAAATATATCAAATTTTTATCTTGTTTTTATTTACATTCAAGGGTCAAAAATTTAATACATTTTGCATCAAACAAAACTTTAAGCTGAAAAGTTATACATATCAATGCGTTAACAAAATTTCCATAAATATAGTTTAAAAATATTTCTATTTCTTATCTGATTTTTACAATTTAATAGCGAATAAAATAAATGTCAACTGTATTATTGAAAAAGATAACTTGTAACACATTTTAAAAACGAAAGTGAAACGCATTTTTCTTCAAGCATTTATTACTCATTCCTAGCGCATAATTAGTGAAATAATTTATCTAAGTTTCAAAAAAATGCATCTCCAATTTATGCGTTCAACCAAATTATTTTTGAATTGATTTCGATGAAAAGGAAATTCATTTAAATGTAAAAGTTCGTATTTGAATTTAGAAAAGCTGCTAAAAGATGAAGAATAAGAAGCATCAATATAGCCTTGACTTTAAGCATTACGTGGATCAATGAATTCGAAATAACTTATTTCAGAAGTTCTAGGAATGAGTTTCAATTGCAGGAAAAATTTCAAGAAATGTATTCAAATTAACATATTCTGTTTACTTAAGAAATCTTTAAAGCAAAATTTTATCGTTTAAATGTAAATTAATTGAAATTTTCAATTTAGTGTCGCAAGACGTTTCCTCGAACACAGAACGAGTGTTTCATTTCTATACATATTTTTTACTGTATACTTTTCATCCTATTTCACAAAGTGCTTCGATATTTCACTTTCATTAGTTCTGGTAGTTAAATCTTATGCTTGAAAAGCGAAGTAAGGAAAATTCAATTTTAAAAATATATATAATATAAAACAACTCGAAGGAGTTAAATTCTAGAATGCTTAAGAAAAAACTGTTAGTAAAAGAGTATTTGTGAATTAAATACGATTCATGTGTATTAATATTTGATTAGGTTTTATTCGCATAGACAAACACACTGGAGAATTCATAAGCCTATGTTTTGTAGTAAATAAGTTTTGTTCTTAAATAAGCAATGTTAATATAAGTAAAATCATATAAAATTCCGAATCTATAAAAATTATACAAAAGAATTACAGAAAAAGAAGTTTAGTTTATTTCCTTCGTACAAAAGTAGTTTTACTCAAGAAATCACATTCTGTTTGAATATATTGTTAAATTTAACGAAAAAAAACTTTAGGAAGGAAAAGTTTTTTATTATAAATATTTAAAGAAGCTTTTATTTAAAGGTGGACTAAAAAGAGGATTGAATTTTTTTTTAAATATAAAATAGTGTATAATTTATGAAATATTGAGGAGCTTAACTAAGGTACCTAGATAAGTACTATAGCTACTTACTTATATATGAGATTAAAAAAGTATAAACTCTTCAATTTTTAATGAACTGTATATTATTTTACATTAAAGAAATATTTTACACCTTTTTCTCCGTTTCTAAATAAAAACTTGCTTTAATATTCTTTACTTACATTTATTTATTTAATTATTCTTAGAAATTTAAGACAAGAAAGCAACTAAATAAACAATACATAAGTGCAAAATTTCAAATAAATGGAGCATTGATAAGTGTAAGGCAAGAGTCTCCTCTCTCTCCTTTTCCTTTTTTAAATCGTTTGCTGATGGATCATATAATATCATAATACTGTATTTTCGATAGTGTCATACGTGTATGCAAGATTTCAATACGATCATGTTATAAGAAGTGGAAACATGTAGGTGCAAATTACGAACATGAAAAACATACATATGAATGTATATATATATATATATATATATATATATATATATATATATATGCTTTAGAATTTTCAATTCTATATGGATGTGATTTTTTTTATATAGTTTGTGCCCTAGCTCTCGAAAGAATCGTTGCAAGATAGCGGTTTCTTGCGTGTTCTTACAGATTCGAGTGGTTTCTTAGAAGATTCGATTTGTTTCGGCAATGTAAGCTATCAAATGAATACTTTGGTTTATTTTTATGAAAATAAGGCTATAATTCGTCAGTTGCGAAATTTCTGAAAATCGTTTTGTCTTGAATTCTATATCGATCTGAATGACACAATATCCATATAATATAAGAAATGAAGATTTGGCTCTGTTTAAAAGTAGGAAATATATGAATTACTAATTTTGTAAAAAAGTTATAATTGCAAAATACGTTAAATGGAGTCATGGTCTATCTATTCATCCCACAATTTATCCTACAAGGAATTTTTCGTTTATCGTTATATCCATTATTTTATGCTTTCACTTTTCGATCGTTTTTCTATTAAAATGTATTCGTTAAATTTCCAGTGAATTTTATTTCGAAAATTCACCCGTATGAAGAACAGTTAGTTTCCTGTGAATTAAAATTAGCGTAAAAACATTAAATTAAATTTCTATAGTTAGAGAATAAATAATAAATATCTTTCAAGCAAAATAGCAGTACAAAAAAAAAGTTCATCAAACACTAAGCTAAAACTAATTCTTGTACAAATAAAAAAATATCGAGCATACGTACAAAAAAAAAGCTTTACTGCTTATGGATCTAATACCATTCAATTTATTTTTGTATTATTTCCCCGTCTTAAGTACAAATTGATTTTACCATTACTCCAGTAACAATAACCACTAATCCATCTTATATAATATTCCATTTCCTAAATGATATCCATCAAAGGTAGTTAAAATAACAAAGAAATGATCCAAGAAAGGTAAACACAAAACCTCTCCTTTCACTTGGTTCTATTCGCCGAATCCAACAACTCCAGGGAAACCTGTGTTGAAGATACGAGTAAAGACATCATCCATAGAAAAAGAGTTTTTCTGTTATTATTATATTGATGTGTTATACGAGTTCGGTTTGCTGGACACCACAGTGAAGAACTTTTTCGCTCGATTTCTTTTTCCTTTTTTTTTTTTTTTTTGGCAACAGAAAGAGAATTCGGTAGCCGCTCAGATGATTGCTAACAGTCGGGATGTGTAACAAAGATTTCCAATGTTTCTTGTGCAGTTGTTTATTAAATAAGCCGCTGAGCACAAAGCGACGGTGAATTTTAGTGCGTTTTGGCTTCATTTTGTATGCGATTGTAATTTTATCTACGATTACATATTTCGGAGAAAATATTGTATTTTAAATATTAGCTGAACAATTCTATTGCAGTACATATTTAATGAATTTCAACAAACTATTTTTGCATTTTCAATTATTAGATGTATGAAAAAAAATATCTATGTTAAGGTTTAGTAATATTATTTTATTGATCTGCTATTATAAGACATGGAAAATTCTTACGATTGGATTAATTAAATTTAATAAGCTGAAGAAGTGGTAACAAGAATAGGAAATAGTGTTCGCTAAATTTAAAAGTTAATAAATTTGCACTAACACATCGAAAAAGTGTACTGTTAATTTTACATTTTCTGAACGAATAATTGTTTGAAATAGATTACAATATCATATTTTTCTAAATGTAATCTGTACCGAATGAGTTTTCGACGTTTTGTTGATATTTTAGGAATTTAAGTAGATGATTACTAATCTTAATTAATTCTCATCTATTCTGTACATTGAAAAATGAATTGTTAATACTTTTTTGAATAAATAATACAATGTTTGATGTAAATATGTACTGGAAAATAATATATACATTACGTTTTGTTTTTTATTGATAAATATGTTTACTATGATTTTGATTATCTCTTATAGACGAGATCTTAATTAATTCTCATCTATTCTGTACATTGAAAAATGAATGTAATACTTTTGAATAAATAATACAATGTTTGATGTAAATATGTACTGGGAATTGAAAAGTAGATTAAAAATTTTGCAAAAAATGCTCCAGACAAAAATCTAATTCAGGAAAAATGGCTAAGTAGGAATAAAAAATATCATATAACTAATTATTTTTCATTTTCCTTTACTTATTTCTCTAAATATTATATTGCGCCATTTAAATTATTTTGTTGAAGTTCGTCTCATGCCTAATATTGGCAAGAATAAAGGGTTGTTTTAAATACTTGCTTATTTTTCAAAATATATTAATAGAATTTTTTAAGGTTTTATTTGAAAAGATATTTGAAAAAAATTAAATGTGTAATGGGCTAAAACATGCATTCATAAACAACGTAAATACTTATTCTATAGTGAGGAGGAAAAGCATTAACTATTTACCCCGATTAATGTAACTATATTTAAGCTATTCAATAAGTGAGCTGTTTACAAAAAATGTCATTAAATTAATGATTTTTGACTCTAGGGCACAGAGACTAAAAAAAGTTCGTGTTTTATCTTCGTTTCAAGGGTAGAAGCAGTATAGTGTTAATGGTTTCAGTTCGTTATTTATCTTTTTTATTAGAAAAATGATTATAAATTGAAAATAATTAATATTTTTTTAACAATTTTTTAAGGAAAGTCATTTTGAAACTCGAACAGAGCTATCATTAATTTTTTTTCCACTGGTGTTTTTTTTCGCTATATTGCGCCACTTTAAAAAAAGCGCAACTTTTCCTCTTTAAAATTAAAATTTCCTTACTTCTAGGTATACTATTTAAAATTGAGCCTTAATTGGCGAAAATTAATTTTCTTTGCGTAGTTAATTCTTGAAAATATAATACTTTTTTTTCTTGCTCAAAAAAAAATAAACTTTTTTGAAGATGTGATGCAATTCATACATTTTTTAATTCAGGAATATTGCCAAACAAAAAGGACATCACGTTTTGTTTCTATTGATAAATATGTTTACTATAATTGTGATCATTTTTTTATGAATGAATATTACTCATTCATAAAATAGATTACTATAGTATTTAGTTACATAATTATCAACGTATAAAATATCTATCTGAATTCTGTACAATATGTATTTTAATATTTTCTTCAAAATATTTTATCATATTCATGTATGCATTCGATACCAGTTCAATTTTTTTTTTTTTTTTTTTTGATTATGCACAATATTACTGTTGATGTCAATTTTTATTCACATACAGTTTAAAATCATTATTAAAAATTAATTAAATTAATGTTTAAACCAAACTCTTAAATTTATTTCTTTAGTTGTTTAATAAATTAAGAGCTACAAATTCAAGTAAATTCTTTTATGATTACTCTATTTTGCAAGAACATGTTTATTATTATTTATATTGCTTTTCATTTGAATAGAAAATTTAAAGGTAAAACCAAAAATACATTAACCATTTAGATATAAAATAGTTCACTAACTCTCAAGAAATATGTAATTAAACAAGCATCACGCAAAAAAAATACATTTTTTTTTGTAAACATTTCAAGTATATAGATTCTTAACTACATCTGTTTGAATATATTAATTTTTAATAGTCGCTGTGGCTTAACCTATTTTAAAATAAGATTTTACGTATAAACTGGCAATAAAAGTTTCCTGATTATATAAACATCAAAGATGCAAACAACACACTCTGAGACATGACATACGTGTCCTGTTATTCTTACATCGAAAATTAATTACCAACTTTTGATATGCTGAGTGAGATTAACATTCCATTACCTAAAGTCTCTTCTGCTAATCCAATACCATTCATTTGTGGCATCCATAATACATTTCCACATAGGAATGAAGACGTATCAGATCGTATCCTGACTTGGACGCATGTGCTAGTTGCTCTGGTCAATCTATTCTCACAGAGTTTTTCTTGCTTCCTCAGGGGTTGCTTCACCTAATGGGTTTGCAGTGGAGCTGTTTTTCTCTGAGATGAAGATGGCTAAAATGGCTGGAGGAAGAAGGGGAATGTATTGCCAAAAGGAATTAGTAATCTGCGCTTCGAAGGATTATGCTTAGATTTTAGCAATCTTCGTTAAACCAGCATAATCAGTTACAGACCAGTTTATTTGCGACCCTAGCATTTGACAGGAGAAGAGTTGAGATGTTTCTGGCTGCTATCTCCCGGTGAAACTTATTTCGATTTCAGTGAAACTGGTAGGCTATTAGCGTATTTCTAAAAGGACCCATGCTATTATTCTTTAATAGGAATGTCAGATACATGTCCATTACTACAATCCATAAATATGTTGCGTGTAAAATATTTTATTTAATCAAATATGAATGCTAGGAAATAAAAGAATAGAAATGCAGATTTATTCTAGTAATTTCTTATTAAATGTATTGCTAAATAGAGCATAAAGCAATATATATATCTGCATCTTTTGTTTTAATAATCAAGATGGGCAGAATTCAAACCCTGGATTGAAAGAGAACAAGATGAATGCTAAACTCTCTTCAGTTTTTAAGGTATTTATAAATTGATTTGGATTTGGTTGGCACTAAAACAACTCGAGTCTATTTTATTATTATTTTTTTTAACAGAAGCCCATTTTTCCATATGGTTTCCTCAGATATCACATGAAACATACTATGAAATCTGTATATAATGAGTGGGATCCGTTAGATCCATCTTCCTTCTCGAAAATTAATAATTTATTTTTTAAAAGCATTATGTTAAAGGATTAAAATATAAAAATAAACATAATATATCCAATCGCATAAGAATTTATATACTCTGTAAAAAATATTTGTTTTGTTTGATTTCTGTTACATAAATATCTAATTCAATTTTAAGATTAGTATGTCTCTTATACTGTATTTCTTAAATTATATCGTTTTGTAAACTCTGTAATTAAAGATACATGTGCCTAATATGAAGCTTGTACTGTTATTATTCATTTATTCAATACACATTTTGATAAGGAACAAAATCTAATGTAATACATGTATGAATTCTCGGCCTTTTCTGTTTTATGAATCTCTCACAGTGACGAACGGAACTAATATTTTTCATTTTCTCCAGATAGTCCAGTTAAAACTTTGTGGCGTAAGAAACTATGACTTGCTTATAAGGTTTTTTGATGCATTAAACATACCGTTTCACTCATTATACAATTGCACTTTAACCGTCTTTTGCGGAGGTGTGCGAGGTCACAATCAAAGGCATCATCCATTATTTCAGGAAAAGAATACTTGTCGACTGAAAACCTCTCTTACCTGGCATAGATATCCAACAACGAAAGTTCTTTCAATTTAAATTGCAGAACATTCTTGCAAAACTTATAACCTTTTCTCCAGTCAGTAAGACAACAACATCAAATAATTTTCTAATGCTTGTTTGTCTTACACCATTGCCGAGTATACAGATAAATTCAATTAGTACCGTCGAGTCAAAAGGAACTGGATATGTTGCCCATGAATTCATCTCTTACAATGTTACGATTTGCTACTATCTGAATACTTCATCGATTGTTTATACTGCTTGACTGAACATACTGTGCTATTAGATTAGTCGACAATTGCGGTTCTCATATGTTCCGTATATTTACTAACGGTATGAATGCTTGTTGCAGACACTGAAATCTAGACACCGCATGCCTTGGGTAGATTAATATGTAGGCCAGTTGTTGGCTGGAGTTATGTAATATAATTTTTGTCGGTTATCTGGCCTTATAGAATTGAACTATAGTTACACGTTGGCTGCGATCCTCTGCAGCTAGTAAGTCTCAAACATTTCATCATTTCAAAAAAGACCATTAAAATGCCAAGGTAGGACATGGAATCTCCAAACCGGCAGTACGCTGTACTTTCAATAAGTTCACAATAGTAGCATAACCTGATGTGGCTAATGCGAAGTATGTAGATCAAGTTGACTTGCCTTTGCTTTGGCGCAAATCACTGACATAAAATAACTTTTATTCATTTATTCAGCGATATTACTCTCCGAGTGTCTATCCTGCCATGCCCCATTAGCTGTCCACCACCTTAGTATAATGTCAGTATCTCGACTTATTCGTCCCATATTTTTTAATTAATGTTTTCAATCATGTAATGGGGGTGGAGGGAGCCCTCATCCCAATTTAGTTTCTGTTTTTTTATACAGGAGTGGCGATTTACACCATATCTAAGACTGTAACTGTATAGTTTTTCCATTATTTTCATCAGTCGATTGTATTTTACTGTATCCTTTGATCTAACAGTGAATTAAAACACTAACCTTGTAATTGAAAACAAATATTTTGCGCAACTTAATCAGATTTGGCTGTTCTACTAAAAACCAACTATCACTAATTTTACCTCTCGTTTCTCTTGACAGATTCCACTCTTAGGATCATTCCACGATGTATATATATATATATATATATATATATATATATATACACAATAATTAATGAATAAGTAAAAATAGGATATTAACAGTCATAGTCTTAATAAGACAGTCCAGTTACACTTATCAAGCCTATTTATTCTTGGGAAAGAGATGAGTAATTTTACAAACAGATGACGAACACTGTCATATATAGAGAGAGTTACAATATACACAATTTCAGGTGCTGAGAAGATGTAGGTTCGACCATCAAGACCGAAGCGAAAAAGCCAGAATAGAGCGAATTTTTTCTAACTTTTCAATTTATAAAAGGTATACTTACCTTTTACGTAATGGAACACATGGCACAGGTGCAAGGATTCTGAGGGATTTACATGGCCTCCAACAACCTATTAGAGTCTGTCCCTACAGGTAATCAATCGTGAGAACAGTTGTTTCAGCAATTTTTTATGAGCCCGTAATTGCATAAACTTAAGTTAAAAATAATAGTAACAGGAAATAAAATGAACGCTATAGTTAAAAGTGAGATAGTTGGAAATTTTAGAAATTAAATTATTTTTCAGAGAAACTATTGTAAATTAAAGCTGAGTCAGTATATCATCATATATATATACACATACTAGCAGACCGTATATATATATATATATAATACTAACACTCAGACCAAATATATATATATATATATATATATATGTATATATATATATATATACTATAACTATGAGACTCGCAGAAAGCTTTTATGTGAAGCCAGTTATATATTAAAATTATCTAGTAGTAAACTGTTTATAGCAGTCAAATTATTATTTAGGAATAAAGACGAAAACGTTGTAGAGTAAGTAAAAATCCACGGGATTGAAATTGGAATCGTATGTGAAAATTTAGAGGCGATAGAAAAAAAATTTCGGGTAGTTAATATTAAGCACAAATCAACATAAAATTCTAAATTTTATAATTTATTCATCTCATATTCAAGTATAGTTTTTAATAAATGAGTAATTCTCAAAGTTCTTAGTTGATAACATATAACAATTTTTAATTATGTTCATTATTTTGAATTTAAAAAATATTCAATTTTAAATTCATTTTTCTTGTGAATCTCTCAGTGGCAGCCTTATTCATAATTTTATGTGTATTACTGGAAACTTTCTCCAACTTTTTTTTTCAAGATATCTGTAAACTGTCTTAGATGGAATATTGAAACTCATAAAAGAACACCGCTTTTTGCAGCAGAATGTTCCTTTCTAATAATTCTCAAGCCAAAAACAAATTCAAGGTTGATACTGTGCATTTTGTTCACTTTTGGAGATGTACAAAAGGAGATGGAATAATCACAGTTTCGACATTTTAGTATTAAATTAGATAGATGCTAAGCCATATACTGGTTCTTCGAAAAGTTTTATACCATTTTGAAAAAAAAAAAAAAAACTCTCAGGACAATTAAATGAGGAAATAAAATCCTTTAAGATTTTAAAAATAATTTCTATGTTATGATCTTTATTTTCTAAATCATCAATTGGTTTTGAATGTGACTGAAGTTTTGATTCACTTACTATTGTTGTAACAAATCTATCAGTGTTCTTCTCATCCACATTCTTGCTGTATCGGTTTTCCTTAAACTTATACTTTCAAACAAAACTTAGGATTTTCCTATTAGCCACGACTTTTAACAAAATATTAATGCTAACTAATAAAAATCAAAAATATCTAACTGAAATTAATTTCTTTCAAAATCAATCCCAACATTTGAAATGAGTACTATTGTAAATATAGTTTAAGCTTTGTAAACACAATATTGTTGCCAAACGTTTTGAAGAAATTGGTTGTTGCCAATCAGCAGATCCTAAAAGCACAAATTAAACAAATAATTTGCAATACATAATATTGTGACTATATATTGAGATAAAAACTATCCTATCTCTTAAGTTAGACCTAACTGCAGTCAGTGTGCAAAATTTCATTAAAATCGGTTCATTAGTTTAGGAGTTCATCGTGGACAAACAACGTGACACGAAATTTTATATATATTCACTAACTTTATCTATATTTTTGTGGCTTTATAATTTTTTTGTTAAATAGCATGTCTGGGTGAATTACAATTACCAACGCTATACAAATGTTATCCAATAAAATTAGTAATTAAACTACAAATGTTTTGAATCTTAAAAATAAATATTCGATGACAGACATACTATACATTTCATATGTATATCCTTAATTTAAACATAAATTTTTACCCCAATTCATGTACAAAGTTAATCACTGAAATTTACTTGTAAATTAATGGCATGTATGTGTGTCCAATAACCAACATTAACCAATAAGAAAAAACCCTACTAAAATGAACCAACTTAACAAACGAAGAGAGATGGAATATCTCTCTTTATGTAACTCATTAAAACTTTCAAAATAAGATAATTTCCTCAAAAGTCGATTTCAAAAGCTAATTAAACAAATTGCAACCGAATGAAAGTCCCAAAAAGAGTTGAAAAATTAGCTTTTGTGTAATTTTGTAATTCTAATCCCAAGTCTCTAAAATACGTTTCAATCATATATCAGCGAACGTTCAATTCTAATTCGGTTAAAAATCTTGTTTTAAAGTCAGAAATATTTAATGCAGAATACATCGAATAATAATACCAACTGAAAGTAATACATATTTAATGCTAACTCATAAATACTCTCTGCAAACGATCGTTTTAATATTTTTTTCCCTCGTACAAGTCTGGCAACACTTTGGTGATTTTCGAAACGACTTGTTCTGACATGCGTGCTTTGTATGCTGTGCAGGTGTTATACATTTGTTTTTATTTCGCTCTTCGAATATTTTCCAGTAGTTCATGCCTCAGTAGCAACTAGGGGAAAAGTTCGAAGAAAAGGACTTCTAAATTAAATAAATATTTAAGTTTAGAGTTAGTTAAAAATTCAGGAATTTACTAATGAGTAGCTGCGAAGATTAACTCGAAAGCAATCGAGTTGAGAGGCTTAGTATTCTTTTATTGATCGAATAAATTGAACGAAATAAAACTACTCATCAAACAAAACAATACAGTTTAAGTATCTTGAATTATTCAAGATGTAAAATACGTAGAAGAAAACAAACATAGGAGAAATAATATACAATGAGCTCAAAAAATCACTGAGACAAAAAAAAAAAACCGTTAAAACATTTTTTTTGAAATTATAATCAACTATTTTATTTAAAATATATTGTTTTTCTCATATGTTACATTTGATTATTGATTAAAATTGTTATGTTGGGCTAATTAAAGTTGATGACTAATTAAAATTGTGATGACTTTGCATTACCATCTGGAAATTTTTGGTAATTTGAATTTCAACCAATTACTACAGCTTGCCAACCAAGGTGATGGAAATAAGAAGTGTAATGGGTTGAATTAAGGATATTGATATATAAATGAAATAGAATTGAACGGGAAGAGAAATGAGATAGATAATAACGGCAAGTTGATAGATGTTGTAGATTGGAGTGAATCATTGTAATTAATTATTTAAATTGAAAGAAGTAGGGAGTGACCCATTATTAGAATAATAGGAGTCAATTTTATTATACTCAGAAAGTGCTTGAATTGTAATGAGTGATTTAGTAAGCTAAAATTTTATTATTGGAATATAAACTAGGATTAACTAAGTGAAGAGGGATTCGAAAGTCAAAGCAATTTTACATATTCTACATTAATAATTAATAAAATATATTTTCTTCATCTGGCATATCTTCAGTTGGAGTCGAGTACTTATTGACTATTTAATTAGACTTTAAGATGGCTGTAGAGTTATATAATTAAGGAAATGCACCAATAAATTCATAAGAGTTCAAAATTAACTTAAAATTTTGATAGATAATTATCAAACTATACCTCACTTGTCCTAACTGAGGGAAGTGGTTAAAGTATTGGGTCATTGAGAAAACAAATGCTATAATTATCCAATTCTAGCACATAGACTGAATAATACAAATTTCAGACTTAAGTTGGGCTAAAAGCTAAGAGTTTGGTACGTAACAGCTACACTGCTAACATGGGGTCGAAAACTTTTTTAATATTTTTTTAATATTAGAAATGTATAATTCATCATCGGAATCATGTTATAACTTAGAGAAAATTTGGTAATATATTAAACGAGATTCTGTGAATCTACAATTCATAATAGTATTTCGAACTATAAAAACACACACAAAATTGGTTGAAAACAAGTCACACGTGAGACGTCCAAACGATTCACTGACGAGAGGAACGGTGGAGCTTTAGGAATATTACAATCCTGAAACCAGTGCAGAAAAGCTGACTTTGGAAATCCATCAGAGATTTAACAAGTATGCCGATGCGGAAGCTTTCAGAAAAACTTCAAGAAAGTGGGATTTTAATTCTAATTTTTTTTTTATTTAAAAGCATTAGAAATAATATTTAACAACGAAGTATCTGTTAAATTAAACATCTGCTGATGCAAAAAAAAAAAAAACATTTATTTAACAAATTTCTGTTATCAGTACTTAAGTATAAGCAATTGACAATCAACAGCTGCATTTGCATTTGTAAGTGGTAGAATTTATCATCATTTGCATCTGGTAGAACACCTGCTGCATTTATATTTTTAAAAGATTTCAGACTATTTATAAGCATATCTATATAGACGCTAAACATAATTAAAATTTTAAAAATTTAATTTTAAATATTAAAATTTTATTAATCGAATTTCCTTTAATTTTTATGCAAATGTTGTGCTGTGCCAAAAATGTGTGAATGCTTAGCAAAAAATTGCGTTTACTGTACAGGAGGTAATTTTCTTGTACAATTAGGAATATGTTAGCACTATGATGAAAGTAGATTTTAAGATGAATAAATACCAAAGTTCTGATACCTCATGTGGAGGAAAATGCAAAAAAAACCATTTTTCTCGATGATATGTGACACGCCTTTACTTACAGTTGAAAGTTAATTTTTATAGCATTATATTTACCAAATTCCCATAAATAATGCAACTATAAAATTAGCGAGATGCAACCTCTAAATTTTAACAAAATAAATGGTAAAAATTGAAATTAGCTTTACTAACTTCATTTTAACAAGTGCGAAATAGGTTTATTTTTCTATCAAGTTCTCGAAAAAGTAAAAGCATTCAAAATAAGTATTAATTTGCGTAAAGTAAGTGTACTTCAGGTCCTAAGTCTTCACAATTTAATTTAGTATCCAGAAAAGAAAATATCTTCTTCAAATTCCAAATAATTTTTTATTTTCTTAAGTAAAATATTCTAAACTGCGAAAAGGTTTCCAATGTGAACAATATAAAGAATAAAAGCAGACGATTATGCCATAAAATCAGTTGTTAAATTAAATAATCATGTAACTAAAAGCAAATGATAAATTATTAAAGTAGGCAGTAAAATTCTGTTCAAATATTAAAAGAACAGCAGACGATAAAATATTAAATTGAATATATCTAAGCTTCATAAACATACCTTAAAAAAGAAAATTGAATGTAGATATTATAATCGTAATGTAATATAATGTCAATATTCTGAACATAACACTATTTACCTGTTATTTTATGCCCAAGCATTTTGGTTTATATCATTTCCTCAAAACAACAACATATTAGTACATGCTAAAATATAAATGTTAAGTATTTTAATGCCTCAGTTAAATCAAATAAATGTTACTAGTGCTTAAATAAAATATAGTTAAACTGCATAAATCAAATACTCGATTTAATTTTCTTTTATTAAAATATTTCTATTGGAATCGTTCGAATTTCCTTACTTTTTCCCCGAAACTCAAATTAAAAGCTATATTTGTTTTTGCACGCCATATGTACAGTCCGCGTCTTTGTATTCAAAGTATTCACTTAAATGCATCATTAACGCAGGCATTTTTGTAAGAGCACAATGGCCTTCATGTTACGTTCCATAACAGCCCCTACGAAAAGTTAACCCTAGCATTCTCCAGTTAATCCATAGCTGGAGGCACAAAGCACAAAGTTTATGCTGAAACTGTCGGGCAGTATCCAACGCTCGTGTACCGAAGGATTTAAGTCTGTCATAATGACGCGAACTTTCTGCAGCATCTGGTGAAAATTACAAGGAACTCATTAAGTGAAATGCCAGAGCAGAAAAGGATTACATCCGGTCTAAACATGGAAACGAAGGGAGCGGATGTGGCCGAGATCGACCTTGTAGGAATTTAGAGTTAGAATGTTTAAAGAAGGAACTGGTTTATATGTGACTTTGTTACCATTCACTAGGAGATGCGATTTGTTTTTGAAACATATGCTGACATGTTGTTGTTTATAGAAAATGACGGCAACAAAAATGCGTGGGCGTAAAATAAAGGACATATGGTGTTAGGTTCAAAATATTGTTATCACAATACATACACTATGATTATGATAATTAAATACAGTTTGCTTAAGGTATATACTTACATTGCTATGATATGTTTAATTTATACTTTATTGTCTGCTTTTCTTTGTAATATATGAACAGATTATTATTGACTCCTTAATAATTTAATATTTGCTCTCATTTTAATATTTAAAATCGTAACTGATTATTTTTTTTTGGCAGAATAGTCTGTTTTGATTATTTTTGTTGTTAACACTGGCTAAATTTTGTACCTTAGATTGTCTTACTTGCGAAAATAAAAATGCATTCAGAATTTGAAGAAAGTATTAGCTTTTCTTGATAGTAATTGTTTTTGAAGTGCCTGGGGCTCGGAAGTACACTCACTTAAAATATATTTAAGTCTTATTTAAATTGCATATTAAATAATAGTTTAACATTTTTCAGGGCAAATAATACGTTTATTTTTTTTTTCAACGATTAATACGCTAATTTTTTTAAAGTGTTTTTCTTTAATTTTTGATGTAAAATGTGCATTTAAATTTTAGGGCAAATTTTTCACTAAAAATTGTATTTCCATTTTGCATTGAACGTTCATTAACAACTTTTTGATTCTTGTTCACAAGAATAATAAAAAAAAAAAAGTTCATATATTTTTTCCACTGAATACTTATTAACATATTTTTGTCTATACATATGCAATGTATTTTCAAAATTTCTGTTCAGTAATTACTTTAATATATATGAAGAATCAAACTGAGTATAATTTGAGAATTTTCGCTATTTAATTCAAAAAGAAATTTGGGAAAATTTTAACGCGATGGAAAAGAAAATAAAAGTTTCAAACAGCGCCAAATCTGTATCACTGTTTATGAATTTCTCACCGAATCTACATAATTATCTTCTTTCAGTTAACCCCTTAGTTATTGTACAATATTGACAGAATTTGATTCAAATTTGTTCATTTTTTTTTTTTTTTTTTTTTTGTTTATAAAATTCTAAATCAATAAAAACAAAAGAACGCTGTATTTTCTTTAAATTTAATGGTTTTTAGAGATATAAATTTGGCTCATCTCTTACAACTACGCTATGTAGATATATAAGAAATATACGTAATATTGTAAGGAAAAAATAAAGTACGCTTTAAATAATGCACAATTTTTTGTGCAAACAATGATGTCTTTATTCAATATCAGTAATTGATTTTTCTGCGAACGATAAAGTTAGAAACATGAAATGAATAGTCCAACATTGGAATCACTAAAAAAATACCTCGTTTATTCCCTAATTCATTTTAATGGGCTTTCATTTACTCACATTGTACGTCTGGGTCAAAACTTTAAGGGCTTTTTTTCTCACATTTTAAACTACTTAATTGAGATGAAATTTTCAAAACACGATTGCTTTGGATGACAATACGATAAATTAATTATAATTAATAATAATTAATTGCATAAATCTAATTATTTAAAGAATTAAATTTTACGCCAAATTTCTCGCCAAGTCACCAAATCCAATGCTTAAGTGAGCTACAAAAATTTACACGTATTTATTTTAGATGATAAGCTTAAAAAACGACAAATAATAATATAAATTATTAAAATTAATGATTCAATAAATTCAATTTGACTTAACGTTACCTTTTGCTCTGAAGATTTAAGGTATATAAAAATAATGTGAGTTTTGAAAAAAAAAACATGTTCGAAAAATTCGTTTTTTACCGGTGTTATCTTACTTTTCTTCTTAGATGAAAACGCTTTACATACTCTGTTAGGTTTTTTTTTTTTTAATACTCTGAATGCGTTGAAAAATCCAGAAATTAGAAGGTACTTGAAAAACTCCTTTTACTAAAATTAAAAGCGAAAAAATGATAAACTTTGAAATTGAATCTTTTCAAAGCACATTTTAACGGAGAAAAATATTCTAAATTAACATATTGTTATTACAAAATCAAAATACAAGACTTTAATATCATTTATGAAGCAACTGTGCAAATAAAAATGATACGGTTGTAATAAAAATGGAATTTTCATGTTTTTTTTGTTTTTTTTTATCGCAGAAGCTTAGCCTGTGTGAGATACGTGCACGAGAATTAAACGGTTGAAAACATCTCTGTATTGTGTTAGATAATTTCTTCAGTTTAAGCCATTGGTTATTGACCATTTAATATGTTGTGGTAGACCTGATTTACAAATGTATTGAATCTATTATTTTTTTTAGCATTGTATCTTAAGAACATTGGGAAAAAATAGGGGTAAAATATTTCTACATAACTCCAAATTGCTTGCTTTAAAAATATCTTTCTGAGGAGTACATTCAAATCAATAAGAAAGAAATGTTAAAAGTTCAGCTATTGTAGTGGATTTAGAATGAGAATAATTGAAAATATAATAATCATTGATAAATTAAACGAAGAAATGATAAAAAAAAAATCAAATATTCAGAATTTATTGCTGCTTTAAAGAAATTTTAATTCGTTTTCTCTTCACGAAAATCCTTCTAAGCATATGAAAAGTTTTTTTCTAAATCCCATTTAATAAATAAATATTTCTAACCATAAGAAATAGTTTCCTTTGAAATAAATAAAAAATACGTTCAAATATTTTACAAAATGGAAGAAAAAAACTCTTTTTAACCAAAAGTCCAATGAATTTTGTATTAAATTTATAAATATAACTTTACAATAAAAATGCTTATTTAAATAATTTATCAGCAAAAATATTCAAAAATACCAGTGTCAGCACTATTTTAAACTAAACTACAGAAAATCCATATATATCTATTTTAAACAGAACTCCATTATTCTCCTACTAAAATAAATCTACTCTACCATACATAACCCCAAAAGAATAGATTCACAAAGTACCAAAAATAAAAGTAAAATAAATAAGATTTTTTTTCCAATAGAGCCGAGTTTAAGTTTTGTCTAGGTTAGAAAGGGTACGATTAATTTTTATCATTCGTTCAAAAACGGGTAATTTAAATTGGAAGAGCTTTTCCCAAAACCTCTGGAGACTTAGATCTAAGGGTTAGGGAGGACTTTGGAGACGAGGAAGAAGAGGAGATATTTGGAAAATCGCTGAGGCTGCAAAAAAGTATCAAAATTGATGATTCCAGAAGAAAGTCAAAATAAATGTGATAAGACCTGTTGTTTTTATTGCAGCTGAAAAAGTTAGTTATAAAAAAAAAGAGGAAAAATATTTTTCTGCAGACGATATTTCGATTATTTTTTCGAATATTCGTTTACTCATCGACTTCTTATGATTTTGTTTTATGAATACTTGGAATCTTATTGGTTTGGAATGCATTTCGATTTGCAATCGAATTTTCTTAATGTTTTATGTGAAACTATTTTTCTTTTCTTTTTGATATTCATAATGTTTAAGCAAATAGCACCATTTATTGTATTCATTATTTAGCTATGAAAATTCTGCTGAGATTATTATATAGCTATGGAATGCTTATAAATGCGTAATTCTCTTTTTTTGACACCAAAAGAGTGTTTATTTGAATAATACACAAAGGAAATATGCCCTTTCAAATTATTCTAAGTCTATATTTTAGTGATAGAGTAATCACGATCATTTTTTTCACTGCAACTGAAAAAGTTACGAATAGAAGGGAAAAATATTTGTTTTTCTACAAATGCTATTTCGGTTTTTAATCGATTTCTTACATCTTTGCGTTTGTTATAAAAAAACATAGAATTCGAAAGCTTTGAAATGTATTTTGAATAAAAATTGAATTGTTGAATATATTAGAATAGAATTTTTATCATCAATTGGAAAGAAGTAATATTCTCTAACAGTTAAAGTGAATTTAAATCAGGATAATTTAAGAATATAAAGAAAATCAAGAAGCAAAATGAAGATATAAAAACCACCGTATGTTTCCATAAACCTCGAAATTAATTAAATGTAATTTTAATTAATTTTGTAAAAAAATCATGTTTTATGATTTTTTATGCAAATAAAATTCAATTTTTATGTAAAAAAAAAACACGTTTCTGTAAATGAAATTCTTGTTATAACACAATTCGTGTTTTTGAAGTTACGAAGAAGAGTTAAGAATAGTTATATACCGAATTTAATAATTCTTATTTAGTGAAATATATATGTTAGCTCAAAATTATTAGTACAGCCTAAAATTTGGTGTCCCCAATTGTTATATTTTAATCATTCAAAAGAATTATAAAAGTAATTTGCTTCATTTTAGTTGAATATGAGCATTGACTTTCATGTCTTTCAATTCATATTAGAATTTAGATATATTTTTCAAAAAAATTGTTCCTTGGATATACTAAATACTTAAACTTCACTTATAAGACAATACACAAAATATTGTGAACCAATTTTTGAATGTATCAATAGATTTTAGGTTTCTTCTCTTTTCCAAACGTAGAACTGCTTTTCTTTAATAAAAGCACTACTTAATGAAAAAAAAATTAGCATCATTATATTCACAGGTATCTTTTATAGAAGTATACGAATTTTGAATCCATACATTAAAATTGTATTTTTTGTAAATATATCTAAATGTGCAAATATGTGTTATGAGATCTCGAAAAAAATGTCCTTTTTCAACTAAGAGGGGGAAACCATTGCGAGACCATTTTAAGACCATTGTGATATATATGTCACAATAGCCCCAATGTTGCTCATGCATGACGTAAGAGGCGACTCAAATGGGTACTCAGTGGCCTCAGTACCCTGCCCCTGAAGATTATATTAGAGGACTGGTTCTCAAAGTTGGGATTGGGCATGGGTATTAAAACTCCTCCCTAAAATATCCTTTATTGCGAAATTTAATATTGAAACTAACATGACTAACTTATAGAAGCAACCTGGATGGCGTTCCTTGAATTTGAAATAGGGAAGCTGGAATGTTTTGACTTTCTAAAGATGCAGAGCACATCTGATGCTACTGTAACAACGAGACTAATACAATATTGAAGAAGGCCAAAAATGCAATGTCTTGATTTTGTTGAATCGTATTTGAAAATGATTGGGGATAGAAACTGGCAAAGCAAAACGCAGACTATTTTGGAAGAATCTTCAAAAGAAGGCCTTAGCCCACCCTTAGCTGTTGAATCAAACAAGATGATGTGTCACAATATGAAATTTTAAATTCAGTGTTTTACTGATCTGCGCAAGTCTTAATACACGTGTATTTAATAACCTATGAATAAATTTCACTGCGAAAAATTCAATTGAATGCATAGCAAATTTTCAGAGGGTGAATAGTTTAAAATTATCATTCGGAAAGTGTGAAAAATTGTAGAATATAATTAATAGTTTTACCAATTCGTGGTTCATCAATTAATTTC
Source organism: Nephila pilipes (assembly GCA_019974015.1). Lineage (NCBI taxonomy): Eukaryota > Metazoa > Arthropoda > Arachnida > Araneae > Nephilidae > Nephila > Nephila pilipes. The sequence continues at coordinate 36,367 of BMAW01040421.1, read as the reverse complement.
ATTTCATTTTACACGTTTGAAAATAAATTAATCTCTTAAGAGTAAATTTCAATTACTGAGTAAAAAATAAATTAATCTTCCATCAAAATTTGCTTTAACGAGATTTTCGTACATCGCTAAATTGTCCTCTTTTCATTCAAATAAATCATCGACTTACAAAATGGAACGCAAACGGACTGATTTCTAAGGAAAAATTGTAATAGGTTCGCGAGCATTTCCCCCTTCAACTGACCTTTTGGGATACTTTGCTGCCCTATTTGAATACTATCCCTTGCAATAGAACCGTGAATTACATAAATTAGCATTGTTGTATATGAAATGTAGTGAAAAGGAAATAATCAGATCAAGGGAATGAAGGAATCAGATATATCAGATTAATAGAGCACCCAGAAATTAAATTGGGGAAGGAGGAACGCATATCGTCATTGCCATGAAAGAGGCAATTTCTTTATTTTAGAATTACTGCTTGGTAAAAACTAAATAATGTATTATGTTGAACTTATTACCCCTACTTAAAGCTGTTCAAGTACTGATATAATTTTTATCAAGTTACAAAAATAAATATCATTTTTGAAAAGTAATAAAGGTATCACGAGAATAAAAATTCTTTTTAGCCAATATGGAATCCAATATGATTGAAAAACTGATGAAAATCATTTGATGAATGAAAAAAACAATCAAATTCTAAAAAAATGGTTGAAAGGGTGCAAGGATAATGGAATGAAACAAAATTCTAAACATATTAGTTTTTTTCAAAGTTATACATGCATTTATTCACTTTTTTTGTTTTGGCAAAATATTTAAGACTTCTTCTCCACTAACAGATATATTTTAAAATGTTTTTATGTATTTCACTTGGTGTGTGTGCGTATCAGTGACTCATCAAATTTTCGATCGTTAATTTAACCAATTTTCGTTAATTTAAACAGCTTCACATAAAGCTAAAATTCTTAAGTTTTGGAAATCGTTCTTACTCGACTAGCAGTGCAATATTTAGACATTTGCAACAAGTTTTAACTAAAATTTCAATATTTTTTTAATAATGCAGTTTAGCCCAACCACTTGGCGTGATTTCAAAAATTGCTGTATAACTACTATTTTATTTCAAAATTGGCAAGTCAGATTTTAATATTGAGTTATCTCTATTTATGCAAAAAAAATCACAATTAAAAACACAAGTTTTTATGAATGAGTAATTAATACTAAAACGTTGAATTTATATTTGTAAGTCATATACTTATCTTTACGTGAATCTTCAATAAAATATATGCCTTTTAAGACATTCGAAATTTGCAGGGAACTTGTTAACAAAATATTCTATGAACTGAACATAGTTCTGATTTCGAAAAATCAATTTAATAAACCATTAAAAAAAATATTATTTTATGACTCAAATTTCCTATAAATTTTACACAAATATTGTGTCATACTTAAATTTTCGGAGTTTTTACTAACAAACAATTATTCTCATTTAAGAGAGAAAAGCCTCCTTTCACAGTGTAGAAAATATTAACTCTTTTGGTAGAATACGATTTTGGGAAAGTTCACCAGAATTTTAAAAGCACATTTTGATGAAACTACCAATACAGATATTTTGCTATATAGCGTGCTTAAAATTTTAAAATTCGATTTTAGAACGTTCTATTCATCCACTTCTCATAAATAATAGATCGAAAAGCCTTATCTTTTTAAAGCAAAATCAAAAAATGCAAATTTTAAGGCCTTTTATCGTCAAAACTACATTAACTGACGCAGTCATTGGCATACAATAGAGCTCGTCACATGAGATAACCATCCTTTCATCACCTCTTGTGCAATTTAAAACTGTTCCATGATTCATTTATGACTTATTACCCAAAGGAAAACGTCAATTTCACCGCTTAAATATATAAACTTAATTCTAAAATTCTATAAAACTTTTCAGTCATTGTCTTTATGTACGTATTATGCTTTATTATCATGCGTTTAAGATTTTTGTGTTGATACAGATGATATTTTAAGTAAATTTGACAAGTAACTAGCATCCAAAAATTTAAAGAGATAAATGAGAAAATGCTTAGAATAGCAAAGTACGATTATTAAAATATGTGCGGTAAATAATTAAAATAGATTGTCTATAATATCAGTTTTCATTATCTTGGAAGAGGGAAAGTAGATCAAATTGATCCGTTAGTATGTAGAAAAATTTAAGGACTTTTTTAATAACATAATTATTATAATTACTTATTAAAATATGCTCTTAAATGCTTAGTTTTGTATAATATGCTTAATTTATACTAATTTATCATTTTTTAGAAAAATTGTCTAATACTCATGTGCAGATACAACAAAAATTTGTGAAAACCTAACGTCATCTTAATCACTATAATATTGTGGCGAACCCGTGATGACGCTTCCCTGCAAAGGTTTTCTTTTGAAGGAAGAAAGATATTTGTAAAGATTTCATCAGTAAGCCAAGAAAAGTTTTAGCACTGACCACTTGAACTTGGCGACAGATTTTGAGACTTGGCGAGAAACTTGGTGATTTTGGAGATAAAATGAAAGTTCTCAAAAGAACATGGTTCAAAGCAAAACATCAAATAGGAAGACAGTTTCAGATTTTTAGTGAACACTTTGTGTGACGTCATACCTGGCCGGGATAAGTATACTCCTAAGTACGTCGAGAACATGAGACAGGGTATTCTGTCTATCTTAGGAAGCTGCTTTTGGAGATCAATCGGTAAACCAGTTAGAAGCAGTTGTCATTGGATTTGTTGAGTTGCCGTTAACGTACCCTCGTGAATTTGAAGAGAAACAGCGTACCCCCTGGAAACTATCGGAATCTGCATTGGAAGTGCAGAGTATTAGAGTGCAGATTTTCCTTAGTGAAAACTAATAAGCTGGTGACCTAACGAGTATTACAAGTACTATTTTCTTCCTGTTTTTGTGTCACTAATAGACCCAAGTGCTGTTTTTTTCCTGTTTCTATGTCACTAATTGGCAGAAATGCAGTCCAAGATTTGTTACCTGTACGTCGTCCTGTCCGGAAGTTGTGTGAATAAAGCGTCATTTGTTATTATCCTACGTGATTGACTGATTTTTAGTCGTATACAACCTCGCATAATTAGAAATTTTTAAAAAAATATGTTCAAAATATTTTTTTGCATTGCGTGACCAAATATAGCGGGCGACCCTACACATCCACAAAAGAAAACAGCATTTCTAGAGTACAGGTCAGGTGTTAGTGGAAAGGCGCATAATGGTGATGAACAAGGAGTCCACATTGCATAATGGTTGTGCTCAGATCCATTCAAAACAATGCTGAGGTCGAAGAAGCTGTGCGATAATTCCTTGCATCGCAGAACGCCGAGTCTTACCAGAGTGGTTTCTTCAAAACGGCTTGCACGCTGCGATACATGTCTCAATGCCAATTGCTATTGTGTCGAAAAATAGTGCAGGTTATATAATTTATGATGATATGGTTTATTTTGGGGGCAATTAAGTTTCCTATAAAAATATCAAAATGTCGAAACTTACTTTCAGAACATTCCTCGTACCTTACAATTCAACTTTTAGCATTTGTTCGCATTCTTATTTACAGGAAACTGCAAAATAAAAAATTATAGCAATAACAACAGAAAATTTTATCTATTGATTTTAATATTTTTATGGATATTGGACCGAAGGCTTTCTTAATTTTTGAAATTTTCTCTAATTCATATTTAGCTGTGAGCTCTGCAACTTTAGTATATCTTTCATAGGAGCTCTCCAACAATTAGAACGCTTCACTCTTAACACCATCCTTTCCTCAATCCCCCCTCGTACAGTCAGTTAAGTCCGAGACGCCGAGAAGAAATGTGACTTCCTCTTGTTAAGCGAGGATGGCGAGAAGTGTTTCATATTTACCACCATCTTGTAACTCAACAATAGTATTATTTTTTTAAAAAATTCATTGATCACTCAGTTGCTATTTAAATTAAATTTCAAATAATTCTTATGACGTGGAAGTATTTTCCAGAGAGTATCGCTGAGTGAATAGTTGTTTGTGTCGCTCTTTAAAATATTTTACGTTATTCCAGCAATGTATAGCGCACATCATACAGGACCACATCTAAATAAAGTTTAATTACTCCGTTATCTAAATACACATTTTGCTTTTTTTTAATATATCTGAACTATCCTACAAGTACTTTAAAATAAATTGAAAGTATTATTTAAAATATTACCTTGCAGTGAAGTTAAACCATAATATTAATAAATGAAAATTTGTATTTGTTATAAAATAGTTCGAGCTAGAATTCTATTGCTTAACATTAGGCGATAATAGCCTTAAAAAGCCTTTTCTTCATTTCATTACAAAACTCTTGTATTATATCGATTTTGTTTGAAACACATAATCAATAAAAAGTTTTGTTATACTTCTTAAATTTGTTTTATAAAGTGTTTTAAACTCTAATATTGTATTGCCTTTTTTTCGCACATAGATATCCATATTCCTTTAATTGGATAACGAATGAATTATTTTACTTTTGGTTTGTGACCATCATATGTATTTTATTTATTTTGTTTCAAATAATACAGATCTTTACAAGTTTTTTAGTAAATGTGAAACTGAATTAAGATATAACCAGATTCATCTACTCAATTCCAGTATCTCTTTTTCGGATAACATTACGTTATTTCTCGTAAATTTCAAACTTCAATTGGTGCACACACTCGTAAATTCCTACCGAAACAAAACTACACTAATGACTAGATAACGAATACCAAAGAATCACGTACATCTGACATTTTACGATGTTCATTACCTCGGTTCGAAAAAGAGATGAAAACATTACGACAGCAATACTATACTTGAAGCGAAATAATAATAAAAAAAAAGATACCAAGTCTTTATGATTATCAGATTTTTTTTTTCACTTTGAGGCATATACCTAACCCGATTTTTTCGAATAATGAGGTAAAAAACGGCTACGTTCTTATTATTTCTTCCACTGGCATTGCCTTTAATGATAGCAGAAAGTAGGCAGTGAAGGAATTGAATAGGTGTTCAATATTTTTCCACGTAATTAGCTAAAAAAAAAAGTTACGAAATTCTCATCATTTGATTTTTTTTTTCCTCCCTTCGCGTAAGATTTTTATAAAGGCTCGTATTGTTAGTAGTCATATTCTTCGAAAATGGAACATCTTAGAAAACTAAGTTACATATTTCCAATAAAGAACTTAAAGTAACATTTTCTCTTTTCATTTTTTTTTCTTTTCATTTTAAACTAACTTAGACGGAACTGATAAAAGCAGTCTTTGTATTTGAGATCTCAATTACATTCCATACATTGAGTTAAAAGGGTTTTTTTTCGTTGTATTTTAGGTTAAAAGAGAACCTTAAATTAAAAGTAAAAATCGACATTTCTTAGGGTTTCTTATTGTAAGGTTTGGTAATTGACTTTTACTGAACTTTCGATATCATTTTTTTGGTGAACTCACCATTTCGTAAAAAAAATTAGTATCTTATAGCGTCTCTGTAAAATATTTTTAAAAGAAACTGATGCAATACTTTTTCCATCAAACATTCCAATATATCACAAAACATTTATTGTAACTCTGTAAAAATGTTTTAGATGGGGTTGATGTAATACTTTGTGATGTAGGGCTAATAGCAATTTTCTCTTCACTAACCTCCTAGACATTTTTGTACTTCGAATTGCATAAAGTTACAATTTCTTTCTAACTAAAATGAACCATAATTAGCTAAATTAGATTAAGATAAGAAGTGTATAGAGCATTGAATTACAGACACTGGTATAGTTGAAACCGAATTGAAAGGAAAATGATTGGAGATACGACAAGTTGATAAATGTTTAAATTGAAATGAATCACCGTAATTAATCAGTCAGATTGAAATGACTCCTTGTTAGAGAGTACGAATTATAACATCTATAAAAAAAAGAGTTTTTTTGAACATGGATTTTCCTTCAAACTTCACACTTTGCGTATCATAATCTTTTATACCTTACAAATAAAAAGCATAAAAGAACATTGAGTCAAATTGAATTTATTCAATCATTAGTTTTAATAATTTATTTTAATATTCGACATTTGTTATATTTATAATCTAAAATAAATACGTATAATTTTCTTAACTCAATAAAGCATCATGTTAATCAGTTGAGCTACATGTAATTAAAATTAAAGCAAACGATAAATTATTAAACGACAGATCTGGTGACTATTCGCTGACTTGGCGAGAAATTTGGTGTAAAATTTAAATATTTAAGTAATCAGTATTAATCAATTAATTTTTCTAATTTTTTTGAAGAAAAAATCGTATTGTCATCCAAAGCAAACGTGCATAGAAAATTTCGAATAAACTGATTCCTTTAAAATATGGGAAAAAGCTTTTAAAGTTTTGATCCAGACATGCCTATAGAAATGTAGAAGAAAACCCATTAAAAATGATTTTTGATGTTTCAGAATATTCTACGATTACGTGGATTGATTTTGAAAAATCGTAAGCTCTGTGTTTTTACATTTAAATAAGTAATGAGCTTTCTAGAACTTTTTTCAACGTTTTTGATATTTCCAAATAAAATGTTATAAGCAAATACTAAAAGAAATTTTATGAAAAATACTTTTTTTTTTCTATATTTGTAATAACGATTGATAAATTTTTAATTTTCAATTTTGGGAAAACTCATGTGTCATCCTCGTCATTTGACCGAGATTCAAAATTACGAGGTTCATTGTCAATAGCTACTGTGTTGTTTTTAAGTTCAGCCTTAATAAATAATCAGTCACTCAAAAAATTGTGCCCGAAAAAAATTCGTTCTGACACCTTTGTTGGTGTATCAGACAACAAGGCTGAAACGGGATTCCCTGTCTTGCCAGTTGTCGAGCACTTTTATACCTAATTGATTTTTGTCGATGAGAGCTGCCTCGATGTCAGAGATTTTTCTTTCAAATCATCAGTATTCCTGGTATTTTTTACACTTTTAAAATCAAAAGATAAACTTCCTCCATCTTATTTTCATCGTTTCTGTAGACTTTTCAAAAACATTTAGAAGTAAATAATTGTTAGCTCTTTTTTAAAAGGTTTTGTATTTTTCTTCCGAAAATTTTATTAATTTATCAGAAATTTATTTTCTTAAAATTAAACTATACATAAAAGAGATCTTTGCAACTGTATCAATTATTTGTAACTTAAGGGGACTCAGTATCTTTCGAAATCAAAAGTAGAACATTTTGACAAACTTTTTTCGATTCATCACAAATCAATGATGTTTGATCATTTCAATATGAAACTTCGCCAGTTTGTGTAATAAATTGTATAGTTTAAAATATTGGGTCAAGTTTTGCTATTAAAGTATTATATTTTCTTAAACAACATGAAATATGCGTACAAAAATTTAAAAAATAAATTAGTTTACCTTACGTTACCCACAAGATAACATTTGAAAGATGTACAGTAGAACCATAATTCTTATACCAATTAAAGCTAAATAATGAGCTTATTCTGTAAACCTCAAATTTTAAATTTATCTTACATTAAAACAAATTGAAAAAATAAAAAAAAATTTATCAAATTTGTATTTATTAACTTTTTTTCAAGTATCATGCTGTAAAATAAAATCTAATCATCTCATTAACACAATTAAGGTTTACAGAATAAAGATCTACAAGTATAACCCTCATATAAAATTTTAAAGCTCTACATTCAAAACATTTTTTTTAATCCTCTTGGAAAGTGTGAAAATAAGAAATTGAGAAAAAGAGGTTTCTTTACATAGCATTACAAAGAACAAGCCACTTTAGACACTTTCATTTTTTGTTGCACAGGGTGTAATAATTATTGGATTTTTACGCGATGTGCTTTAAAATGATCCTAACATTCAACACTATTTTTTGAAAACAAATCTGAAAAATCGAATTTTTGAAGATGCAACGGTACTAATAAGTCCCCTTAAAGTACAATTTGTTTGTTCTGACCAAGAAATTACTTAATTGTTAATTTTTTAGACTTATTATTTTTCTTTTTTGTATTACCAGAATGCATTCATTTTAAACATTCATTACTTTTTAAAATTAAATTTCCTTCTGCTTGTAGTATGGACTTTTCGCATGTTACATCTCTTCAACTAACATTTTCTTAGTTTCTTTCTGATTTTATATTTAAGTTCTCAACTTCTTCCCAATAAAATAGAACGTCATGCAAATTAAGTAAACTTCGGAAAAAGAATTAATTGATGCAACCAAGTCGTGTAAAAGCGACAGAGAATTGATTTGATATAATAAAAGTTACGGTTATAAGAAGAATGTTAATGTGATGTGCGTGGAAATATTCTGGCATGTTTAGCAGCAGATATGGTGAGATTAAAACTCAACACTATTGGATGATGATTTGTAGGCAGAAATCACCTCTTATTCCGGCAAAAGAATTATTTGATAAATTACAGGTGTTGTTAGCACTCGTGGAAAGGATATTAACTGTAGACTGCATCCCCATTATTTGAGGAGTACTTTGGAAAGATACTTTGGATATGCTAACTATTTAAATCAATATATATGCGTGTGTATGTGTTTATTTATTGCAGCAATGAAATTAAACATGAAGAGATTTATACCTAAAAATAAGGGCATCTTTATAAATATGAAGAAGCATCTTCAGAAATTATCTAACAAATAGAAACAACTCCTGTTCTGTATTTCCTATTTTATTATTTCAAACTATATTTACAAATGGAATTGCTTAATAAGCTTGTTTAAAGTCTAGAGAAAGTAGAGAGGAAGAACGTAAAATAATTTCAATCGAGAATACAAAATTTGATAAATCTTACATAGAGAAATACTCAAACTTTGAAGTTAGAAATAATTTGTACGTATATGTTTCTTTAAATATTTGTTACAAATTTTGTTTTATGTTTGCTTTGCGAAATGTAATTTTAGAATATTTTCCTTAACAGGAAATCAAAATCATACGGCATTATTTTAAATATATATAAACTACTGTTTTCTATGAAAATAATATTTTTCGTACAAATAATGAAGGTAAACACAACGAGAAGAATCCCATTTTTTTTTCCATTTATAATATTTACACAACATTCCAGCTTGTTACGATATATTTTTATTTATTATACTTTTCTAGCGTTCTTTCGAGAAGCAAAAGTAACTTCACGAAAAGTTCAATATAAACAGAATTATTTGTTTATATGATGAACGAAACAAAAATGCATGGTACGGAACTAAAGCAAATATAATAGGAAAATATACCATAACTCCTTTGTAAGAGCCACGCAAAGGAACAGTAATTCTGGTCAAATTCGAATATGTTGCTTTGTAGAACTTTATTTCTGAGATAGATATGCTCTCAAACTAATCGTGATCCTTCCATTTTCTCTTAATTTCATTATTGGATTTTTTATATAGATAATCTGGCTTTGATTTTGAAATAGCTGAGATGTCTTCGACAAGAGAAAATTAGCTTACTTTATGCCAAATATATATATTTCTCATTTTTCTTTAAATTAAAAACACCTTAAAAGGCATCATGGGTAAAAATTCACCCAATGAAAATTTGTTTCTAAAACTATAAAAAGCCGAATAACTGAAAATACTGTTTTTTTTCCCTACAGTCTTTCATGACATCAGTAGGGTTACCATTATCATAAAAAATTCACTTTTGTTATGTACTTCGTTAGCGGCACAACAAAAAAAAAACTGATCTGAAGTGATATTTCGCCAATGATACTGTAAGTGTTTAATATTGTATTGGGAATATTTAATTCGTTGTTAAATACCGTAATTATAATTTTTGTTTCAAGTAAGACAATTTTAGCTGAATGTTAAGGAAATAATTATTTTTGAAATGTTTTTATTCATTTTATTTTATTTATTTTGTTGCTATAAATATAGTTAAATAATATCGCTTTCCCCCTCAAAAAAGAACGAAATAGGATAACTTATGCTAGAAATGGATGATTTTACCAGTGATAAGGACAATATTAGCGATAACGAAGAAGACAGTGTGGAAAACGATGATGGGCAGAATGATTATGTAAACTCAATTCATAACGATTTTAAAAGTGCTGAAATTTTAAATGGTGATTTGTTTTATTAACGTCATATACTAGAAACAACGCGAGGGCTATTGATGATGGACCTCTTAATTTTGAACCTCGGTCAAGTGACGAGGAGGATACCTGAGCTGACACCTCCATCTCCTAACTTCCCCACCACACCAACGGGAGGTCTTTGGTCCCCGACAGATTTAACGTGCATCAGCCCCGGCAACCCGGAGGGTCTTTATGGCATCAAAGCTCGAACCACGACTCAACGAAAACCGCCGGCTGCGAGTCCGATGCCTTAACCACTAAGCTACGGCGGCCACTATTAAATGGTGAAGAAATGCCTATCATCTGCAATATTATTTGCAAAACTGTAAGAAATATATTTATAATTTTCCCGAAGTATATAGTGTTTGTAACATATCTCATTTCTATGTTTGCATTAATAAATAAAAATAAATATAATTAATTTTCTGGGGAGGAAATTACACCCAAGATACAATTAACTTAAAAAAATTACAACCATGATACAATAACTTTAAGATACCTTTTAATGGTTAAAAGTAATTGGAGTTATGTTTTAGCATTGAGATATCTGTATAATATATATGTTTATGTAAAGATAGTTACATTTATATCTGCAGATAATTATATATGACCAATAAATAATTGATAACTATGTGTATGTTTGTAAATTGTGTATTTATCTTTAGGTACATTTTGCTTACAATCCGCATTATGTAAAACTACAAAATATTACAAATTATAAAATATTTTACGGATAACGGTGAGTACACTGAACATAATTATAATTTCTAAATTACAATTTACTAAACATTCAAAAAAATATAAGATTTCTTTTATTCAATTTTTTTTTTTTTTTAATTTGAATAAAAATTTTGCTCAATATCTAAATTATTTATGTGTTTATTAAAAAAAATTATATTCACCCTATAAGAAATTACACCTATTTGTAACGTGGAAAATATCAATACTGTAGATAAAGTAAATTTTGAGGAATGTACTAGAATCAAAAAAAGAAAAGAAAATTGGAAATTTTTTTTCTTTCACTAGCAATGCACGATTGTTTGCAATTTTATAATTCAACTTTCTAGCTTTCTGTTTATCAAATTCTCATGAATATTATATTTTTGAAATCAGAATAAAGCATTTAAAAAAACAGCAAAACAAAAGTAAAAATAAAAATGCAATATTTGGAGCATTGTAATGTCTGTTACCTAAATGCATTTAAAATGAAGAAATTTGTAAACAACTTCACTTTTATTATATTCATAACCTTTTTTCATATACTAAGCGACCGCGTTCTATATATTTTTTCTTAATTTTCATGAGTGCTTGTGATTATCATGCAACAGATAAAAACATACATGTATGCACATATACCAAACCAAACACACACAGATACATATAGGCTCATAACACATGGATCAATACGTCCCGAGACTAACATTGAAAACAACATTTTTTTTGCAAATTTTTTTTTTATTCATCAACATAACACCTTTTGTTAATCACCTTTTAGGGTGATACAATCGTCCCAACGCTTTTCCAAATCTTTTTCTTTTTCTTTTTTTTTTTTTTTTTTTCCCTCAAAAAAAAAATTTTTTTTTTCTCCGCAAGAAATCTTTTTTGTTGCGAGTAAATAGCGATAAACAGCTTTCTGAATCATCGACTCGTTGCTGTTTTTGTTCCATCGAAAACAATCGCGGCACCCACTTGGAAAAAACCTTTTTCAGTAAATACACTTCCATATGATATCTGTGTCATCTCAGCAATCTCACGGAGCTTCACTTTACGATCTTTCATTATAATTTTTGTCACTTCACTCACATTTTCCGGTGTAACGGCTTCCACAGGTCTACCCGAGCGTTCCGCGTCATTTGTGTCTGTACGACCACGTTTAAACTCGGCAAACCAGCGACAAATCGTTGCTTTTGATGGACAAGAGTCCGGGTAACATTTTTCAATCCATTGTTTCGCTTGCACGGTGTTTTTACCCATTAAAAAACAATGTTTTATCAGAACACGAAACTCGGTTTTTTCCATTTTTTAAACAAACTACAAAACGACTTTACTCCAACCTCGATAACTCAGCTGTTTCTGGTCCGATCGACTTAAAATTTTGACACGTTTCAAGCAAAGGTTCGTACTCTAGAAAGAATTGGTTACTGGTTTACTACGAGCGCCATCTCTGGGTTAGTCTCGGGAGTTATTGATTGATGTGTTATACCTAACCAAACATACATATATACACAAATGCCTAAGCTTATATACATATACGCAAATTTGCCTTTAACATATATACGAGTACTTAATCTTAACAATAGAGGTGAAAAAACATTTTTTTCCAACCCATATATGAAATATTATTCTCAGAAGAGAAGTAAATAATTAAAGCGAAATGTCAAAAATAAACTTTCTTTTTAAGGTAATAAATATTTCTTTCTACTCACAAAATTAATGTTTTTGTATTCGTTTTGAATTATGGGATCATCAATAGGTGTACTCTTGGGAGTTTTTGAAAATTTCATAAGTCTTTTGTGAGAAATTTAGTCTTCCTAAATCCTCTCTACTGATAGTACAACCGATATCAATACCATTACTCCAAACATAAAGGTTGTATACGGATGCATGGTGTAAGCACATGTGGGATTGGTGAATTACCTTAAAAATTCGAGATAAAAACCAATGTTTTTATATGGTGGCAAAGTTTATTAAAGAAAATTATTGAAATATTAGTTAAAACTGTTAGTTATTTTTAACTTTAAAATTTACTTAATTTCTGAGTGTATCGAAAAATTCATAATACTCATAAAATCAAAACATGCATTTCAAAGTCTGTAAGTCATTCTATTAAAAAAAATGAGAACCAGAATTCAGAAAAAATTATTGTGATAAGACACAGCGTCAAATATTGGAATCTTTCTTTCTTGCGAATGATTACTGACTGAAAGTCAGCAACCCTTACTATCTCCCCTTTGTGAGTTTTACAATACCTCATGTGGTGTATGGGGAGCTCCCGGTGTTCCCAGAGGGGGAAAGAAATTTTTTCCTCAATCCTGAAAGCGCCGAGGGGAAAGAATATTTTGACTTATTACAATTATTGAAATGTTAGTTAAAACTTGTCGCAAATATCTAAATATTGCATAGTTAGGCAAGTACGAACGATTCTCAAAATTCAAAGCTCTAGCTTGATGGGAAGTTGGTTAAATTAACGATCGAAAATTTGATGACACACACACACCAAGTGAAATTCAGAAAAACGTTGTAAAAAAGGAAGCACATTAATTCAGAGCAAGACAAACATCAGTCGCACAAACATTAAAGTCTGTATCAATTCATTATGCCACAAATGCATTATGAAAAATAGTTTTTGAAGCATTTTCTTCATTATTTAAATTTACACCTTCTTAAAGTATAATTAATATATTCAAAACTCAATTTAAAGATAACGGTAAAGAAATATATAACACTTAATAACTAAGAATATGCAAGAATACTTTCTCTGTCTCTCTCTTGATTCCGTCAATTCCACTTAATTTAGTTAATCCTTGTTATGTTCAAAGGGCCGCGGTAGCCTAGTGGTCAAGGTCGTGGACTAGCGGCCTGCGAGTTTTCGTTCAGTCGCGGGTTCGATCTTTGGCCTCCAAAGACCCGCCGTGTAGCCGGGGCTGATGCATGTTAAATCTGTCGGGGACCAAAGTCTTCCGTTGGTGTGGTGTGGAAGTTAGGAGACGGAGGTGTCAGCTAAGATGTCGTCCACGTCACTTGACCGAGGTTCAAAATTACGAGGTCCGTCGCCAATAGCCCTCGTGTTGCTTCTAATGCTACGTTAATAAAAACTAAACCTAATTGTGTTCAAATATGAGTGTCATTTAATAAGTTAATAGAGATTCCAAGAGATGGTGTTTGATAGTGATATCTTCTGAGGAACCCGGGACTCCAAAGTACGCTTAATTTATGCAAATAAGAAACAATTTACATTAGTTCTATATTTTCGGGAAACTAACAGGAAAAGAAAAAAGAGAAACATTGGCATAATTTAAAATGAAATTAATAAATTAAATTGAAATCAGCAAAGCTAATTATAGTTATCCTTCAAGCGACTAAATAACAGATTTACATTGTTTGGTGTCTCACAGACAAGTTTGGCTCTTACTCTTCGAACGTATCAACTTTCACTCACTCACAACATTTAATGCTTGTATGACAGGCTTGCCACCAGCATCGAAAGTTCTATAAATTACATGTTACTGTTTGCAATGATGCGAAGGAATTCATCCTTACATTTATCTAAAATTTCCATTGGGCAAATACCGTGTATTTCCGTCTGTGCCAAAATGAAAATGTAACTGGCTTAATTTTTTTTATTCTTCTTGCCTTAAAAAAAATCAGTCAATCCTAGGACGCGGTTGGTCGAAACATATATTAGTTAAGACCTGAACATTTAATAATATCTATGAAATTTTTTGATTGGTAATGCATGATACCTTTGCAATAACACCGGTAAAAAACTTTTTTCACTCGTATTATACTTTTTTAAATGGGTTTTCTTTCAAACGTCACGTCATTATTTTTTTAACAAAATAATAATTAACAAAAGAGAGTTTAAGCAATGACCCTTTCACCTTGGCGACAGATTTGGTGACCAAATCAGCGGGAAAACTAATTCCTTAACTAATTAGTTTTAATCAATTAATTTTTATTAATTATAATTGAATTGTCATTGATAACAATCGTGAAAAGGAAATTTCAGTTCAATTGAGCGTTTTAAAATGGGCGGAAAAAGCTTTTTAAATTTTGATCCAGAGAAACAATGTGAGTAGAAGAAAATCCGTCAAAAAAAAAAAAAAAAGGGTTTTCCTGGGAAAGTTAAGATAATGGAAATTTTAACTTACTAAGCTGGCTACAAAGTCTAAAAATAAGTCGAATTTTGCAGATGTCTTTTGGGAAATCGCATTAAAAACGATTTTATTTAATATCAATCAAAACTCTTAACTCGTTCCGAATTACAACCACGTAAAGATCTCGTTTGCAATATCGACCTTATACCCTAAGGGGAAATAGTACAGTTCAAAACCAACAATAAATTTCATCCAGCATTGCCCTGCAATTACGTATGTCGTCTGGTAAAGCTTGAAAACTGGCGCTGGAAAGGTAATTATCCATTCTTAATGAAGGTCCACCCCTCCTCCCTGGACACCCTCCTTCTGCAAACGAAAAACGACCAACAGTTAGATAATTTGATTACCCGTTCGAATTTAATGTGTCGTTATATGCTGAGCCTCACGATTTATTGCAGACGATTCTGGAAAATTTTTCTCGAACGTTTCCCACGTAAAACACACGATGTGCCCCGGTGATTAAGTTCGAAAGGGAAAAGTCTGTCTCTCTCTCTAGGAGTTAGGCTGAGATGTTCGATTGCTACTCTTACACGAGCGAAATTATTACTTTTCGAAATGGCTTGATGAGTAATTCGTTTCGACGCTAACTTGCTTCGTGAAATTTGCCTCGTTCAGCAATTGTTTTAATCGGAAGGCCTCTCCTCTAATTTGAGGAGAAAATTTTAGTATGATAGGTTAATGTATCATAACTTTCTGCTTCGTCCGGAATTGATTTATATTTCCGAATTAGCATTCAGAATGTTCGAATTAAGTTCATTAGTGTCGGAATGCAGCATCGGTGGCAACGGTTACGAAGTCATTTGTTATATTCGCTTAGCGGGAAAATGTGTATCGCTCGTTTGCGGAAGATTAGTGTGTATCGCGTTGCAGATATTAGTACATATCGTTTTTGAAAAGTAAATAAGTTCACTTCTGCTTAACGTTAAAGCCATGCATGATTTATTCATATTAAGTCTTACGACTTTATTTTGTCGACAACGGAGAATTTTTTGAAAAAAAAATCATTAATTATTAATGCACGCAAAAGTTAGAGAAAATATCGTAATTTTTAATGCATTAACAATCCCAGATAAATTTGATTAATTATATGCTTTAATTTTATTTATTAGCCACCCAAGAGTCTATTGCTTAAGTTAACCCAAAAAATATCATACCTGACCACTTTTCAAAATTTTATCTTGTTTTTTTGCATATTTTTGATGTCTACTTTCAGCAGTAATGAAATTAATTTTCAAAAATGTGTCAAAATAAATTTTTCCTGAATTTTTTATGGGATTAAAATGAAATAAGCAAAATATGCCTGATACCTACTTTCACCACTAATGGACTGAATTTTTAAAAATATGTCTTAATAAATTTCTCCAAATTTTTTTTTTGATTGAAATGAAACAAATATAAAAATTAAGTATTTTATTTACTTATTGATTTATGTAATACTTAAAATCATATGTAAACTGGAGTCAAGATATGATTGAAAATTAATAGCGTTGTTCAGAATTTTGAGACAGCTCTGAGGCAGCCAATTTTTAACCACCAAAGAGGCTATTGTTTTAGGTGGATCCCTTTTGGAGTACCATATAACTTTTGAATTTTTTATCGTTTGCTTCACTTTTAATTACATTTAGCTTAAATATATTCAATTTAATAATTTATCACTTGCTTCAATTTTAATTACATTAGTTGATATAATATTCAATTTAATAATTCATTGTTTGCTTTAGTTTTAATTACAATCAGCTTAATTTTATTCAGTTTAATAATTAATCCTTTGCTTTAGTTTTCATATTGGAAAAGTTTACTGTTGTCCAGTTCTCGATATTTCACCGTATACTTTTATTATTATATTTAATTGAGTAATTTAATAATAATTATAAAAAAAAGCGCACCTTAGGTGGCTAAATCTGTACTTTGCACAGAACTGTTTTTAAAATATGTTTCATCGTTTACATTTAATATATAATTTAGAATGTTTTACTGCCTTTAGCCAATTATCATAATAAGGGATCATATTTATGTGAGTAATTCTAAGGAAAATATTTAAAATATCTGAATCCAATTCTAATAGACTTCTAATGATGGGAACCTATTCAAGTGTTAAAGCTTAATATATCACCTAACAAATGCTCAAACCAATATAGAGTTCCTATGAAGTTATCTAATTCACCTATCTCCTGCTATTCACTACATTTTGTGTAAAGTAAAACTAAATTATATACGCCATGGTTCCTTCACAGGATTAGGTTCTCATATCAAATATCGTAATTAAATATGCCTAAGGGTTAGACACAGAGAAATGCACGGGAAAGCCCGTTTAAATTTGAATAATAAAAACAATTGATGTGAAAACAATAAAATTGAAAAAAATTAAAATTAAAAACTTAAAAAATTTTATTTATAAAAATAATTTTTTTTTGTTATTGGATGAGCAGAGAGATTGAATCACTCTTGGATCAGAGCAAAGCAGGATAAATTGAAGTGCACGCAAATCAGGCGACAGTATCAATATAAGAACACATCCAAGCAATTTTTTCAATCGAACGAGGAAAAGTAAAATCGACAATCTTAAGAAGTTTGGTTCAAGAATAGAAAGTTCTACATTCATTCGATTGGCATAGTGATTGAATGCAGCCTATAAACATTGGTGTTACTCAAAATAAAAACAATCAAACTTCAACGTCTGAATGTGAACCAAAAAAAAAATCACTCCCAATACTCACTCTAGAACTCCCACAAAAAACCCGATTTCTTTCTAAATATCTTTTATTCCTTTGGCGGCGGCTCGCTTTCAGACGTCCAGGACAATAAACGTGATTTATACAACAAACACAAACAGTTCGAAACCCGGCAGCCATTTTGTCTTTTACGCCTTGCTTATCACTCCTAGCCAATTCAAAGCCTCTTTTGGTAGTGCGAAAACGACATCCTCATTCTTTCAATGGACATGCAGACAAGACATTCGAAGCCAACCCCCACATCTTCCAAAAGATAAGCAACGATAGAAGAAGAAGAAAAAAATGTCTTATAGAAAAACCCTTTTTTGAACCACTTCCTTTTTCACCTCAGACTCGTAGTATTCAAGTAGTTAGTTGGAGATTAAATTTCTTGGAGAAATAGCTGGGGTTCTCGTTTTTGTGGCTGAAGTTTTGAGGTTCTCTTTCTTTTACTTTTATTCTTTAGTTCCTCTCGAGCCTCTTTCGTGATACTAGGAAATGGTTCCGCAAATGGAATTAAGTTTTAAGAAAAAGGAGAGCGGAAGAAGAAATTTTAAGGTTGCTACATTTTAGATGGTGCTGCCTTTTTTCCCCCTGGAAAGGTTCGAGTGGTTTTGAAATTGGTGAAGAAACGAATAGGTGAAGTAAAAGTGATATGAAGTAAAGAAAAATGAAATAAAGAAAAAAAGGGCGGTAGTGTTAGAAAAACTATTACATCCTTTCTTGAAGTTATGATTGTGTAGTATTTTATTTTTAAAGTATTATATTTTATGAACAACCTAATGTTTAGAGTCACATAATACATTAAAATGGGTTCGTATACGTATGCAATATAATTCATTTTAAATTATTAAAGTTATAGATATAAAATATAAAAATAAAAAATATACATACCTTATTTGGCTAATTTGTGTACGATTAAATTATTTAATAAAAATTACTAGACGTAGATACTAAACGTTAAGGAAAACATTATTTTGTATAAAGAAAAAAAGCTATATCCATTTTTTTAAAAAATTCAAAATATAAAGTTTGTAATTTTTGCCATAGTTTAAAATTTAGAATTTCTGTTTGATTAATTACACTAAGCAAAGACAAGTAAAATGTTGTATATATATATATATATAATAATTAATAATAGAAATGCTAAAAATAATAAAATAAGTGTATGAATTCATCAGGATTTCTATAAAGGTATTTTTAATATCTATTCATAAGTTATTTTTCAATTAATTTTTAATTAATTCAATATAATTGATAGAACATGAAACTTTCTTGGTAGGTATTCAGCAGTTACATAAAGTCAATGCTTATCATTGGCAAGTGTCCTTAAGTTTCCATTCAGTCCAAAGGGGGTGCATAACAGGAACTTTTGTCATGATATGATGTCGTTAGATGTATTAAACATAATCACTCATTAAACATCTGATCCAAAAACATTTAACATAATCATTCAGATTATGAATGAGTAATATCAAAATAAATTAGTAACTTGGATTATTTACTTAATCTCGTGTCCTTAAGCTAATTTCAATATGGAGAACTTGGAAACAACAATTAGTAAAAACTTTATCCACTTAGAAAACATCTCGCTTCATAGTACCTTGATCCAATATAGTGGTCTTATCAATCTAATGGGGTTTTTTTTCTTTCTGTCTCTTACTTTTAATCACTTTATACCTCCAATCTATCTCACTCACTATACTTCTTATGCAAATTCATACAAGTCCCGCTTCTTTCACAAGGCGAGGTTTTCATATCAAAATTCGTAGTAAAATAGTCCTACGGATTAATTTAAGGGAGGCTTGAGTCCGTTACACTTTATTTTTATTCTATTTTTCTGGTTACGTTTTACGGGTTTTGTAAAAAGGATTTTTAAATATTGCAATTGCTTATTTAGTATTATTGATTTGCTTATTATATCTTCATTTTTATCAAAAAGTGCAGGATTTGTCTGAACTTTTGACGACATTCTACAATTGCTAAAATAACTATCATTACACCAAAAAATTGAAAAAATTAAAATGATCTCATCTAATTCAGAGGGAAAAAACTAATTCGAATAGATAAACGTAGTGAGTGGGGTACCAACTCAGGTGTCGACCTCGTCTTCTGACCTTGGTTCAAAGTTACGAGACTTGTTAGTGGTCCGGTTACCCGAATAAATGCTCTAATTTCTAATCGACGAGCATGAATCTCAAAGTATATTATTTAAAACTTTGATTAGAATATATATATCTGAAAACTGGTAAATACAGAAGTTTGTTGAATGGGCATTTGAAAGTTAAGTGAATATTTCCTTTCCTTTTGCATGAGAATGAAATAAATACGTTAATTTTAGATAATATGTTAATGATTATGACAAATTTTGTTTATGCATAATATTAAGTATTCTTCATAACTACGCCCAAAGACAAAAACAAGTATAATTCAGTACACTAGGCCTAATTACTAGGCCTAATCGCTCATACACTGAATTTGAAAGTTTCAATGTGCATGAAAAAGTTTAAACAATGAAAGTGGAATATTAAATCAATATTAAAGTCAAGTGCACTGTAAGGTAAAGTAAAGCAGTTTATTAGGCCTAATTTGTATATTGTCTGGTTTATATCCAGTTCCTTCGATACTTAGTTTATCAAGGCTGTATTAAACCAGTTCTATAAATGGAATCGCCTTTACTTACAAGTTAAGTTGGCTATATCAATAGCTTTCTTTCATTGATTTTGCTGTTCGAAATTTTCCTATTTCAGGTGCTAAGCTGTTCGAAAAAAATTTACTGTACTCGTTTTTGAACAACACATTTTATATGTCCTTGTTACTTTTGCATTATTTCTAAGATCATAACAAACTATTTTAGATTTAAAACCGAAAAAAAAAGTTCTGAAGAACTGATTACAAAATCTCGTGATTTAGAATAATATATCGGTGACATTATCGATTAGTTATTTTTGAAAACACTACTCAATTTGCTTTTTATCATTTGTGATACATTGTACACGAATTGTAGCAAGATAACGTAATTGAAACTTTGTATAAAATGCCCTCATAAAATAAACAACAGATTTAATGATATACTATTAACTACACAGAGCACTTTCATCATTAATGATCTATTATATGAGTGGTTTATTTTCCAATTCCAATGTTAGGCGTAATTATATAGGCATCACAATAGATCGATTTTTATTTGTTAATCTAACATAATGATCCTTAAGTCTATATATATATATATATATATATAGATCTTACAGCAAACATTTAATTTAATATTTACATTTTTCTTCCCTTTCGATAATAAAATTATGCTATTAAGCAAATAAAATGAATGGAAATGAAGGCAATATCACAATACACTTTTGTTGCTTTAAGGAAAATTTGCTTAATTTTTTTGTTCTATTTGTTTTGTTGATGACCATTATAATAAACCAAGTAAAGTTTACTTTTTAACGTTTACTTCAATTATTGACTGTACTAATGAAATAGTATCGAATTTTAATAAAGTTTGTTTCTATGGATATATGATAGGGAATAAAGTACAGATTTTAATGTACCTCAAATATTCAATAATACTAAGAAATATTATTTTAAATCCATAAAATAATTTATATTTGTAATTTAATTAACTTATGCATAGCGAATATAAGTAAATAAATACTCCGTATAGATTATATCCTTGACATTTACTGATAGGAAATAAAACTCCTCAGGTACTTACTTTCTTTAGGTAAGTAAGGGCATCATTATTTAAAGTACTTAGTGATTTTTTTTTCTTTTACACGAGTGATGTACCTCGGGATACGAGAGTTGTTCAAAAAGTACTTGTATTTGAAGGCAGATGACATCATTAAGGTAAATTGTTGTTATCATTAAGTGCTGCCATCTATCAAACGAAGCCAAAACAAATTTGACATGAATTCATAAATTAGCTTTCATTTAGTAGTCATTTGCTGCCAAATCAAAATTTGATTGCTGTTGCGGCAAGTTGTCGACGCCATTTTGCTTCGATTTGATACTGTCGGTGTGATCTTAATTCATCGTTATGTTCCGAAAATTAAAATAATCAAAATGTTGGGCTGCTTCCACTGAATACTTTTCAAAAGAAAAAAAAAAAAAGGCGAAGATGGTGTCATCGGTCAGAAAATTTATGACGAAGAATTTTTGAGGGGCGAAATCCGTCATGAATACGACTACGAGTAACTGAGACTGAGACATCTATCTAGTGAGTCATGATGCTTGTTAAAACAAACCATTTTCGAGTGCCACATCTTGGAGTCTCTAAGGGCTTATTGAACGACCTTCAAATTTTTGCGATCCTTCTCTATTTCCGACCTACCTAATCATCAGCCAATGTTGTAGTTTCCTTCTTCTTTTATTTTGTCCGAACTACATTTCAAGCATATGTTAGCGCAGCATACCCAGATATGGACTTGCGCCAAATGTCTAACTCTCACTCAGTGACAGAAATTAAATGTTTTAGATAAACACGAGTGACGCGCACCCTCTCGGGATACTGTAGTTATTCCTTTCGATTTTAAGCCCCCCCCCCCCGATTTTGAAACCAATTTTCTTTTTTTTCCATTATTATCTTCTGTCTAGGTTACAAATACTTATTGTTTGCTGCAGCATAGCCAGATTTAACACTCTTGTCATGTAAATCCCAAATTTCCCTGTTTCACTAATATGAAATAAACTTACTCAAATTTGTTTACTTAAGAATGATTTATATATTAATTAGAAACATGAATGCATTTTGAATAAATTGCTTTTGATTCATTAAGTAACTTTCAAAGTATTTCGAATCCATTACCAATTTTATTCATTTATCCCAGCACTTCTAATTACTAAATTGAAATTCTTAAAATATTTTGTGGCTCGAATATGTAGGAATTAAATTCTTCACTGTTGTGAAAGAAAAACTGCAATTATCTTTCACATTAGATAACAGCATAATATTCAAACTAAGAAATAATTTTATTTCTGACTTTTATTAAATTTTTCGCCTGATTAAATAAAGTTTTACTCTCGATTAGTAAAAAAATATTCTTTAAGAAAAATTATCATCTTATTAACTTGGCATTTTATTATAAATTGGAAGAAAAAAAATGAAATTAATTTAATATCATTCGCGGATTTATAAGCTTGAATAAGCAAGCGAAACATAATTAATTAAGAATTAATAAAATATTTTTACTGAACAATTTTCACATTTAAGAAGAGAAACTCTATTAAAAGAGTCATAATGCGGCCTGTTTTAATTGTGTTTTGGAAAGTATACATATAAATATCATCAGAGATTGTTTTTTTTTTTGAATAATCAAGTATCACTTACAAAAAATAGTTTTGTCCAATATAATTCGTATTAATAGATCTTAATTCTAAATTTATTTAATTATAAATTCTTTTAAGAACAATAATTCTACAGGATAATGTGCATTCGTTATTTTAAATTCATAAACTTAATAACAGTCTTACAGAGGTTCTGATGCACATTCAATTAGTCAGGGATCAAAAACTTTTGGTGCGGTGCGGAATTTAGATAGTTGAGAGTCATGTCATGTGTCATGCTCGGCACTTATACTATTGTTCTAAATTACGACGTCCCTCCTTAAAAGCTTTCGGGTGTCTTAAAAGTGTGGCGTTAAAGAGACAACCATTCAATCAATTATAAATGTAATGTTAATTTTATGAGTAACCCTTTGAGAGATAATTTATTGTATTTGCTTAAATGTAAAAAATAAAAATATGTATCGAAAATAATTATCCTTTGATATTGTTCTTTAACTATTTCTAATTAATTTTATTGCAAATTATATGTTCATTAATTTGTATTTAATTGGGATAAATTAAAATGAGAAAGGAATACCATTAAGAAACTCATACGGCAAATATAGGTTAAACATACGAATGAATGAATATAATGTATGCCTAATTATCAGAAATGTATTTTTATAGTTATGTACAATAAAGAAAAAAATGACTTGCGCATTTATATTTAGAGTCATATACTTTTTATATTAAAAAAGTAGCACGTTTCATTCACACATGAAAAGAGGTATGGTAATCATTACTTACTAAATTTTAAACAGAAATATGTTTTGAAAATCATTAAAATAAAATTCTTAAATCTTATGACAGTTCAAAAAACTCCATTCGGTAACGAAATTATTTCAAAACCCATATACAACCAATACTGTTTTACACGATTTTGTTTTAGCACGAACAAGGTAAAAAATAATTCTCTTTTTATACGACTTATTTCAATTTAACACAATCGATCCAAATTCTAAGAAGAAAAAAATTTGCTTAAAATTTATATTTATAGCTGCGACCTTGGACACAAGAAATGTAATGCGATTTTCATTTGTGAGAATTCTCGGAATTTTATAACTTTAACATGAAATTTTGTCTATTTTATCTGCATTTTAAGTTTGGTGTTCAAAGAGAAAAAAACATCTGCGGTATATGTTTTGATTTGACAGAAACGTTACAGACATATCAAAACAAGTCACAGAAAAAAAATTTTAAGCAAATGGTTTTCCTTCAACACGTAGAACGATGCGAACGAGTGAGTCATTGATTAAATCTTTATTTTTTATTTTATGATTACATGCCCAATGAAGAGTGAGACATATATATTTATTAATTTTGCGTAAAAGTCAATAAATGGTGATTTATAGTTTTAAAACATTTTGTTTTATTAATTCTAACTGAAATATATTTCACTAGCACTTACATAATGTCACATAATTCATTTATAACAATAACTGAAAGGTATTGTATATTTTTAACCGATTTCTTAAGACTGGAACCAATCCTCTATTTCGCCATAAATGCAATGAATTTTTTACACGATTTTATTTATTCATATTTTTAGTAACGTATCTATTGTGCGAAAACATAATTAGGTATATAATTATAATTCGTTTTCATATTTTATATCGAATATTTTTAAATTTATAGTAAATCGGCATTATTTCGGTTTTTAACATTTTGTCTCAATTTTTTTGAGTAATATTTTTTTTTTACGTTTTGTGGTAAAATACCATAAAATACAAGACTCATGCCATTTAACCAATAATCAAAACTGCAGTGAGAAGTTTAAAATAATATCCATACGTTCGTATTTTCTCTTTGATGGAAAATCTCGAAGGAAAACTGTCATGCCGTAATATATTAATATTCTATATCTGAATTTTTAGGATTTTATATACTAACTATTTCGGTTTGTTGCTGTCAAAACAAAAAGTAAAAATTATCGTTTGGCAATATCGCCAGTCATAAAATCTTCCGCTATCATTTTCTGGAATCAGATGCATCTGATTTATTCAGAAGTAGAACTGCAAGATTTCAAAATTCGTAAAATATTTCCTAATCATAAAAAAAGAACATATTTTGAGCATGTACTGAAAGTGATTCCTTAAATAAAACATCTGAAAGATTTTTATCGAAAAATATTTTATGAGAATCTCAAATGCTAGCTATCAATTTCTAAAGCGGGAAAAAAAAGACAGAAATGAAACATAATACCAGAACATGGACGCAGTAAATGGCACAAGGTGTTAGAAGGATTTATTTGTTTCAGAACGAGTAAAAGTCTGAAATATTCGGTAGATGTGCAGTATTATTCTGGTTGAAATTTTTCGATACATTTCTGTAAAGTAAATTAAGAAGTTGGGCAACTTTCACATTTTATAATCGATAAATTTTCATTACATGTTAGAAATAATGTCAAAACGTAAATTTTATAATACCTTTAAGAAATATGCTTATAACTTCCAAATAGGACTTTTTTAATTTGGAAATATCTCAGAATTTTATTATTGATTATATTTTAATCATAGAATTATCATTTTTTGAAATTCTAGCTAAATTAAGAGGATTATAAATTTAAATCAAGTTTTTGTAGTACAGAGGAATAAAGGCGCGATTCCTCTAAGTTCTCAATTAAAAACAAGATTTAGAGAAAAATAGAAAGGAAGGGGAAACTTAAAAGGCTCAGGGGAAGAAAGCTTTCCCTTCTGAATTACTAGTCATCTAGCTCGTATGAGGGATGTTCCAAAAGTTATATCCGTAATTTTTTTGAAAGAGTCCATGGCACACCAGATGAAACAACCACCAAATAAATCCATACTCGTTGCTGGTTAAATGACGAAAGTAGCATCAATGAAGAAGGAATAACGCATGCGCAGAGCGGTGAAGAAAATAGAGTAGCTGCTGATCAGCGTGCCCGAGACAACGTAGTCGACAATGGAAGTGCAGGTATGAATGAACATGTGGAATTTGTCCTCTATGAATACCTACAGACGATTTCTGGTAAACTGGTCAGTCTCGTCAAATTGATGGACGCTGTTGTTGCATGTTCAATGAGGGAATGAAGGGTATAGACGAATCGGATGTCTCTCGACATCCACGAATGTAAAAGAAACATTTCTAGAGTGAATGACATAGTGTTCACGAATAGGCACATAACTATTCCAAACATGATGTCCACACTACGTATTGGTCGTGATCAAGTCCATCCAAAACAATATTGAAGTTTAGCAGGCTGTGTGACAATTCCTTGCATCGCAGGGGCACTGAGTTTTACCAGAGGGGTTTCTTCAAACTGGTTGCATGCTACGACAAATCTCCTAATGCCGATTACGGTTATGCCGAAAAATAGTGAAAGGCGAATAGTTCATAATAACATGGTTTATATTGTTTTTGCTAAACATTTTCATTGAGAAAAAAATGATGAAACTAACTTTCGGAACATCCCTCGTGAGAGTGGTACGCAACATTTTCAATCAGTTGTTAGGCTCTTTCAACTGTTAGGCTCTAAATATCAAATGACTGGTTACAAACATGGAACAGTTTTTCAGTTAAATATATTCTAGAATTTATTATTATTTAACTCCTGTACAGAATAAAGGGAGGAAATACATTTTAATGTAGTGCTTTTTTTATTTCAATCAAAACGGGTTGTTTTTTCTGTGTAAAATTTCCATATTTTTTAGAACAAATTGGACATTAAAGGATAAAATTCCATATTTATCGAATACATTTAAATTTCCAAGATACTGCAAAATAAAATGGACCTGTGTAACAGCCATGAAAATTTGTATGTATTGCTTTGAGCATTTTATTTTTAAACGTTTTTCGGGGAAAAAACCTGGATCCTGTTCTTTTATAACATCTTATTGCCGACAGCGTAAAGGTTTACAGGAAGACTGCAGTTTCGAATCCAAAAATTAGTTTCGAAAACCTAATTTAAGGACTAAAATACCATATCGGGTTGAATTCAAATACTAACTGTGGACTATGGCCTTAGAATTATTAAATACAGTATCGAATTCTAGATACAATATTTTATGATATACATTTTACAGATGCATTTTAATATGTATTATTATTTTTTTTTTTCAAATAGTTATACAAAATTTTTATTCTCTTAACTATATATGTAGTAAAAAGGAAAATTATAAATCGATACTTCATTAAAAAGTAAAGTAAATTATTATCAAAACAGTATTAAGCTAACTTAACAGAACAAAGTGACTATTACTATCAGAGTAAGATAAAATTCAAAGAAGATAAATATTTCATTCCTTAAAGTAAACAAAAAAATAATAACTGTAACATTAACTAAAAGGTATTTTAGAATAAAACTACAAAAGTTAACACTTAAAACATGTAATTAAGTTAATGAAACTCGTATAGTAAAGAACACTAAGTAAAATATAAGAAAATTGGAAATAAAGTAATCAAAATACTGTCACAGGTTGTAGACTTTGAGACGTATTGCACTTTGTTATATATATTGAATGAAACAGAAATATAGTACAATCACAAAATATCGCAACATATATTGATTTAAGAAGATCAAACACAAAATCAATACTATGAATATATAAGAAAAATAAATATTTAAAGTAATCATTAAACAAAAGTAAATTAATATTTATGAAAATTATATAATAAAAATTATAAATTTATTAAAGTACCTCAAACTTAAAGCCTAAAAACCGTAAATAAAAAATTTAATTAGAAATTGTATAGTTATGAGAGACATCCAAGTGAAAGAACACCAAAGTTTGAGAATAATGGAAATAATTTAATTAATACTGTTCCACGCTTATGAATAGAATAATGTGTTATTATTTAGCTAATTACTGATCAAACTATCTCACTTCTGTGAATTATATAATGAAAAATATGGAAGAAACCAAAAATTAACAAATTCAGAAAATCAACCATAGAATAAAATATTGGATAAATATAACAATAATTTTCAATTTGAATGCAAACAACCAAATTACATATTAATAAACACTTAAAATATTATAAAAACCAATTAAAATTAAAATGAGCATAGAAATATTAATTAAACCAAAAAGTAATCAAAAAAATTAAGCATTCTAAAACATTTAATATAAAAACATAATAGAATTTAAAAAATGCAATATAAATATAATATAAAAAAGTTTCTAATCACTCGTCATCAGAAATAATATTGAAACTTTTCAAAGACTACAAAAACAAGTGCAAAAAGAAATTAATTATTTATTCATTAAATTTTTTAACAAATTGCGAATAAATATTAAAATACTACACACACACACACACACACACATATATATATATATATATATATATATATATTGCGTCACATAGGCAAGATTCTTTTGTACAATATATATAGACAAATCAATTAAATTACAATTATTATACTAAATACTATGTACTTAAGACATGGCTCTGTGTTATATGACCCCATACTCTTCACTCTATGGCTGGCCTTCTCTGATATATATTATACAGTCCAAAAGTGTCATTTTAGTTCTGATCTCAGTTATTATCACGATAACGACAATCTATATATAGTAAAACACTTTGCCCAATTTGATTTAATATAAATCAAAATTTTTATTTATAATATTATAGCCCTTGTGAATCATAAAAATAATAAGTGGTTTCGTTTTTCTCCTTTCTTTCGAGAAACAAATCCTGTCATATTAACGTTTATATATTTTATACTCATTATATTAGTGTTTGAAATGCCGATACTTCTGTCTGGTTTAGCTGAAAGTCCTTGTAAAAATTATCGTTTGGAAATAAATTCACTCGTAAAGTCGTCTGGAAATATTTTCTTAGGCAGTAAATCCCAATTTATCAGATGGAGAGAGCAGAGAGACTTAAGAATTCTCAATAGTGAAAAAGAGAAGTACATTTTGAGCTTGTATTGTGAATGATTATTTAAATAAACCATCCGTAGATTTTATCGGAAAATGTATTTAGGTAATATCACATTCATTCTCTGTTTCCTTAGCAAAAGAGAATGTATTGAATGAAACATGCTATTTATATTACTATAATATGTGAAATATTTCGGATTTATTTATTTCTAAACATGGAAACATATTCGAATTTAGTTGTATTATGTTACAATGTTATTCTAATGTATTGATGATTATTTTAATATTAATTAAGACAATCATATTAAAAGGCTAAGATAATACCTAGTCAATACATTGATACATTTTTGATAATGAATGTTTTGATCATTATTTTTGTTCGTTTATATACATAATACAGTACAACTGCTACATAATTAGAATTTGAACTTTTTGATAATTTTAATTTAATCATGTACGAATTAAAAGTAAGAATTAAATTTCACGATAAAATATCCAGAAATAGACAATAGTAAATTTTTCCAATATTAAAAATAAACGAAACGATAAATTATTAAATTGAATATATTTAAGGTAAATGTAATTAAAATTAAATCAAAAGATAAAATTTTTTACAGTTATCTGGTATACCGAAAGTGATCCATCTAAAAAATAGCTCCTTGGGTGGCTAATAAATTAATAAAATAATCAGTCCTGAAAAATTATCTATTTTTATTTAATTACTGTAGCTATCCAGCAAATGAACCATTATTATGAATGTGGGGCAGTAACTAAGTAGTCTCCGAAACGAAAGAATATGATTTATAATATTCTGCTTTTCTCAATAACAACAACAGAATATGTGCAAGGAAGTTAAGCGACGAACGCTTAACTTTTTTGCTCAAAATTCGTGTGCACTACAAGCTGTCGCTATGCTTCTATCTTCTCCTCATGATAACCTAGGATTTTCCTCCTTTGCATTTACTGTGGTAAAATAGGGTGACGCCCTCCTGGGATGCCCTAGTGACTCTATTCTATTTTCTACCCTCATGCTTGTGGCCAATTTTTCTTCGGTTTTTCTTCTGTCCAGGTCACATCTTGAATATTTAGCGCAGCATGGCCAAATTTGGCTCTAGCACCATAAAGCTCTACTTTCCTTCTCATAATTTATCTCAGATCCTCCTCTCTTATTTACTACACCTTTCATATACACAACAATGATTATTTACATTAATTTCCAGTTTTTTCACAAGGCTAATTTTTCAAACCCACTTAATGCATAATGCAGCTATTTTAAAAGAAAAACATGAAAAAATCCATCATTAAGTTATTTCTTATTTTTCATAACTTCATTTAGTATATTGTTATTCACTTCTGTCTATTTTAACTCTTTATTTATATTCTTCTACCTCCGCATGTATTTTCCTTATTTGACAGATGCTTATAGATTTAAAAATGAATTTACTTATGTACATTTTGTTTTATATATAAGACTTCTCATTGCAATTATATAAAATAGATTTGAAAAGTGAGGGTAGGTTCGTTCAAAGGCTATGCGTATTATGAATTCAATTTATTTCAATTCAAAAATATCTGTACATTTTAATTGTGTTATCTAACGTAGGTTTAGTTTGAAATACGCTGAAACTTGATTTATAAGTAGTCATTACACCATACACATATTATTGCTTGCAATTTACCTTATTTTCCTTACATTACCTTATTTTTTCAATTACTAGTATCATCTTAATCCATTAATTGGGAGAATACCTTAACTTGTGAGTTTGTAAAATAATTTGTTAAACAAAAACACTCCTCAGATTCTTATCATCTTTAGGTAAGTAAGTGCAGGCATCACAACTTCTAGGTACACTAGTAATCATTTTTTTTCTTTCATATAGGATTTAATGTATTCGATAAATATGGGAGACATGCCCCCGGGATACCCTAGCAATCCTTCTCTCTTTCCAATCCTTCTTCTTGTCTTCCTATTTAAATCATTTCCCCCATGTTTTTCAAATGTCTAGGTTATAGATACGCATTGTTTGGCGCAGTATGGTCAAATTTGGCTCTTGCGCCCCAAACCTCACATTATATAAAAATAACTATTTAATTCATACTCTGAACATAGTTTTATATTACAATCCTGGGTATTAAAGTAATGCAAAAAAATTTAAAATAGATTTTAATGACTAAGTTTCAGACCTTAACTTCTGCCACTTTTATTGAAAAGGTAAATATATTGGTATTTCTTTCAGATGAGATAAAAAAAACACCTTTGTTAAAGTCCGTTAGTGCAGTAATAGTTTTCCCTCTAGAGCTATTGATTATAGAGATTGAAATAATCCCTTAAGATACACGAAAACACTCACACGACATAACTTGAATGTTTGCCAGTACACAAAAGGAAAGTATATTATAGACTAGAGAAAGTAACATTTCATTTGATAATAGTCTAACTTAAAGCTATTTGCTCTTTTTGTTTGGAAAAACAAAAATCATCCATTAGGTTACAAAAGAAATTCTATTAAGTGTAAATATAGTAGAGTATACAAAATGACAATGTACTTCCATAAGAACATTTATTGCGACTCTTGTTCGATAATGTTCTAACTCCTCACCCACCCCTTCGAACACTGAAATCATTCATTAGATAGCCAAGTAAACACAATTGTATGGCAAAATACACATAAAAAACTATAAACGATTGAAGACTAGTTGTAACCTAACTGATATCACTTTTTTTCACAAATAATTTAAATTCATCATTAAATTACAAAAAAAGCAATATCCAGCTTAAATACATTGCATTATACCAA
Source organism: Nephila pilipes (assembly GCA_019974015.1). Lineage (NCBI taxonomy): Eukaryota > Metazoa > Arthropoda > Arachnida > Araneae > Nephilidae > Nephila > Nephila pilipes. The sequence continues at coordinate 4,719 of BMAW01040421.1, read as the reverse complement.
CACGCTACATTTTATTGTAGCCTATTACTATATTGCCTTCTATAGATTCGAATTTCCCAAAGAATAGCATCAGCAAAAAAAGAACTTTGAAGAGAAGAGTACTTTAATCCATAGCCAAGTGACAGCTTCATATAAGTAGACCCTATTATGTGTCCCACAAGAGTAGCCCTACGTAGAAATCGAAAAGAGATCCAACAAATCGAGTAATTTATGGGATGAAAACCCAAGAATACGATTCAGGTTGGAAGAAAATTAGAGGGAGAAAAAAAAAAGATGAACCCTCCCTTCTGACCCCCTCAGTCCCATTTATCCGAATTCACCGTTCGCACTTTTGGGAACAGGAGCAGATATTTCTAGTAGCAGATATTCTTCCATCACTGGGCGAGTGATCACGGCAAGTAATCACATTTTCTGCACGGACTCACAAGTGATATTTCTGGTCCCTTTCGCAGCTTCGAAGACGACCAATCAACGGTTTTGGGTCCCATTGGATCATTTTGCTTTCCCCTCTGCCTTTTGGTAGTCTTTTATCTTTCAGTTTTTCCCCATTTCACTTTTCTTTCGCTTCCCTCATCAAACTTTCTCAGGTATATTGAGCTGAACGGGTTTTTCCCTATCATTTCCTTTTCCCTTCATTTTCCCTCTTTTTTGAGTGAGGCGGTTCATTTCACTTGTGAAAATGAATGTTTCTAAAATCGCCAAGCCGATGTTTGCATCATATTTAGCTCACCGTGATTTTTTGTTTACTCATAACTGTTGCGTGCATTGATATCTTGACAGTTGCGCTTGTAGATATCTTGATATCGGATAATGAATAAGTTTAATTTAATACATTAGAATAATTAGTAAGAATTATTTTATTTCCAAACCAGTATATCTAATAAAAACGGTTACAGTAAAAGAGAACGAGAATCATGTGACTCTGAAAAATGGCTATAAAAAAGTTGAAATTCAATGAAGAAAATGCAATCACATTTTATTTTAAAAGAATTTAGTTTTGTCGATGACCAAGAAATTACGCTGTATTCTCATTAATTTACCAAACACTTGAAAATATTCTATTTTGTACGGACAGTGACTACTAATTCACCCATTTTTATTTGTTTTTTTTTCTCTTATTATTCGAAAATGTTCTTTTTCTATAGTTGTTTGTATGGATCATTTTCTTTAGGAAATTACGTGAATTTTCATTCAGAATTAAGTCCATTTTTGGAATAGTAGAAACTGTTGCATATAATAACATTTTTATTTCACATGTTCAGAAACGAAGATTTCTTAGAACAAAGAAAATGATACGATATATTTTATTTCTAAAATTCCAGATTTAGTTCAAAATGTCTCAGATAATCATTAAAACTTTACTATAATGATTATATAGTGAAGCTTTCTTTATGTTTTATAAATTAAGCTTAGGTTACAACAAATAATTTATGTTTTCTTAAGAAAGATAGTTAATAAATTTTGTTGAAGACAAAAATAAGTATAATTTATTCACACTTAACACATAGTAAATCTCAATCAATTTTGCAAATGATTGAAAGTTACATTTGTTTGAATTATGTTACAAATGCAAGTCTATTGTATTGTTGATTTCAGACTATCATTTTTCTGGTTTGTTGCGAATCATAGGTTGATTCTTAGAAAAATTGAAGTTAATTATCTTAAGAATTATGTTTAATATATTCTTCACAAATGATGCATTGGTTTTACTTGAAGAAAAAACAAAAATAATATAAATATCTGTCATATTGCAAATTTTGTACAAACGATAGATTTTTTGGAAAAAAAAAAAAAAAAAAAAAAAACTCTATGAATCAATCTTGCAAATAAGCAAGATTTGTTGTCTTTTGGTCTATACTACAAAGAAGATTTTGTTGTATTGCTTATTCTGAAATGTTTTTCTGTTATATTAACAGTCTAAGGATAATTATTTATAAAATTGAAGATTATTAATTTAATAATCGCTCATAATATTTTTTCATTTATTATTTAACATTCCTGAAATCAATGATGTATAGATTTTAAATATCTTTTATTGTTATATAAGATTATTGTTCAATCAAGGCTACAAATTTATGTAAAAAAGTTCCATCCGCAAGATTGTTTGAATGGGAATTATTGTATTCACAACTATAGATTTCAATTAATTTTTGCTGCTAATGTTTTCTACCCCGTGGAGAAGGGAAGAGTAGTTTGTTGACTTTGAATGCTGGTGGCTGTTTCAAACCCTTGTCCACTGGATCGAAAGCAAAGTTGACCGGTCGCTTTTCGTTGCGCCTTTACTAACCAGACTAAGAGATATGTCTCTCTCGGGCTTGTTATTAAGGCGTTTTCACTTCAGTCGTTGTTGCAGAAAAGAGCCACAGCAAACTCTCTCTCCAATATCAACGTAAGGATACGAAGAAAAACATTCTAACAGATATTTGTAGAGAAGTTTGCTTATTCTAGACATTACTGCAATTGATATACATCCCCTCTCTGTTGTATTGAGGTTTGGTTGGAACAGTTTCCATTTAACGTTATCGTCTGTATCTAGTAAAGTTGCGGGACTCGTCGACACGTGCACCGTAGCCAGTATATCACTAGATGTAATTTATGGGCGGTATCTTAGACGCACAGTAGCAAGTGTCTTAGCGTCGGGGCCGTATGCAACCAATTGTTCTAAATTGTGCTGACATCTAGTTGTCAAATCCTGGCTCCTCACTTCGGCCATTAATGTCTTATATCTGGTAGAGAGGGAAAGAGTAGTTGATTGACTTTGGATGTCGGCGGCTGTTTCGAACCAAGGACCAGTAGGTACGAAGAAAAGTTCCTCCGGCCATATTTTTACTGCGCTTTTACCAACTATGCTAAAAGAGGCGTCTCTTATGGGCTAGTTAATATTTTAATATATAGCGCTGTTGTTGAAGAGAACCGCTACAAATTCATTCCTTTCCTTTTTCTGTAATTTATTAATTCCATCAACAAAATCTTCAGAATTATATAATTTAAAAACCTTAAGACTATCAAATTCTGTATATGACTTTATACTGCCTTTTACAATGTAATTCCCGATTCAATTGAATATTCTTTGCATGAGTAATTGTAGTAACATTTTATTATTCATACGCATATTAAAATCTGTTTTAATAAATCTAACTATTATCCTTAGATAAAAAATGATACAGATAAAGTAATACTCTTAATGTATTAATTACTACTTTTTATGCATAAAAGTATTTAATGTGACTTATGAGTTTAATAAGAGCTACACTTATCTCGAAAAAAAGATCTAAATAACCTTTCATCATTTCTATAAAAAGAAGCAAATTTTTATCGCATTTTTTTTTTAAAACTGTGTGCTTTAAAGCTGCGTCATAAAAACTTTGATTCGAGCTTATGCAAAAGTAAGTATTGATGACAATTTAAGTAATGCATAAAGCATGATACTTAAAAAAATAATTATTCCTTTTAATCATATCGCGTGACATAAACCAATTCTCTAAAAGCGCCCTAATCGAATGTACTTAATTATTTTGACACGTCCCGTGTTCGATGCTCACTTTATTCACGTGCTCTGCAGACTCTCGTATTTTAATTGAAAAATAATTATTTCGCAAAGTTCTAATAATACTTCAGATTAATTACTCAATTCGCGATATTAATTCAGTTATTAATTAAATGAGCGTGCAGTGACATGAATATATATTCAAAATAAAGTATCTAAATATGAGAGTTTCTTAAGACATTATTATTTTTTTATGTTTTTGAAGTGAGCGTTTAACATTTTTTTATTTGTTGGAATTAAATTTGTAATTAATTAACAAGGGGGGTTTTCAAAATGGATTTAACCCTTAAATGGTATCTAAAAATTCACTTAAACGGTATCATGGATGTAATTTAACCCCAGTAAATGAATTTTGTTATATAAATTTAATAAATACACGTAAATGAGATTGGATATGTTATAAAAATTAAATATTTAATGAAAATTATCAATTTTTTTACAGTTGTGACGCCTGCCCAATCCTGCATCTTGTGCCATAGCTAACTCAATTATTAAACACAAAGACACAAAAAATCAATCAAAGAGACACTAGAAAAATATTTATGGAATTTATTCATTTCTATTTAATATAACACAATTGCTTATGCTCTCCCGGGGAAGAATTCTACTAACCTCATTCAACGCAGAATTCTAGTAATCTAACAGACTCTTACCACTAAGCCTTCCTCGACTGCAACTCAGACTCTGGAACCAAATGTCGCCTCTCTACACCTTTAATTCAATCGTCTATTTCAACCTCTCTTTCCTTCTCCCTCAGCCTCTTTCCACTTTTCCTTCAGCCTCTCTATCGCGACTTTCAGTCGGAGTTTATTTATTTCCTAACTCTCCCGCTTCACTTCATTTCTACCTGCTTTCTATCTACATATTCACGTTTCATTTTTGGTTGGGCAAAGGTTGTTTAGCCAAAGCAATCAATCTTAATTAAAATTCCCCAAGGTTAGTGAAGAGAAACCACGAATAGCCCAATGTCACACAGTTACTACAAATATTACTTCGAAGCCTTTAAGAAATGAAGTTGGTGCAGATTGTACATTTCATAGTATATCTTCTTTCCTTGTGCATGTAATGTACGACATATTCCTATACGACATATTAGACGTGGATGGTAGTATTACCGTTGCTTCCACATCCTTTTTCATCAAATATTTCTAATATTATTTTCCAAAGATAAT
>BMAW01040404.1:147333-174376 GCA_019974015.1 Nephila pilipes | reverse complement strand
AGAGGACATTTGAAAAGTTAATATTTGAGGACATTTGAAACTAAATATTCCTCAAATTGCACTATAACCGATTTTAAATAACTAATGAAACCTGCACACAGCAGAACACAATCTGTGTGATTTGTTCGGAACTCTGCAGTATTCAATAGGTTAAATATTCTAGTTGAATATTTAGAGCAGTTTCTAGTTTCCAGTCACAAACCATACACGTGCGAAGCTAAAACTTTTGTCATCAGACTAAAGGTACATTTCGCTGACGTGTTTAGAATAGCTTTTACCTTCAGGTAATTTAGACTAATCACATGTAAAGTCTGAAATTGCGAATTACGATTATAGAGTTCGACCAAACTTCGAAACTTTCATTATAACTTTTATGATTTCTGCATTTCCAAATAACTCTTTAATTTTAATTCTTACTATAATTTAGAATATCCTTTTTATTACTCAAATTTATACGTTATATTTTTAAGTTATATGTATATAAAGAAACCTTATATGCTTAACATATCCTTTTTAATACTCAAATAATTAATAAAGTAAATACGCCAACTGATGTCATCAGTAGTTTTTGAAACAAAATGTATGGTAAAACAATTGTATTCCCCTCAAAGTAGAGTCCATTTGAAGCAAAGCATAAAGAACTCCATTTTTCGAAACATCCACATAAATCACCTGGAGTTAGACTTTTCAGCTGTCTTCAGCTGACTTTTCAGACTTTTCTCATTTGATTGTCTCAACATCATCTGCATGGGGCTTCGCATGACCCTTTTGCATTTAGGAGAAGGAAAAAAATAAGGTACTAGATATGGTGAGTAGGGAAGATTATCAATCTCGGTGATGGAATCTCAGATCCCAAACTCTTGAACAGTCACTGTAGAATGTGAAGGGGTTTTGTCGCGATGGAGAAGCCATCCTTTGGTGAGACATATTTGGTCGTTATCGACGCACACGATCTCTCAGTGGTTTGAGGACTTCTATGAACTGTGTGGTTGGAAGATTGGCAAGGACTGGAGTCCATATACTTTCAACAGTTTCCTCAATAATGGAGGTCAAAGGTCGCAATGACTTTGAATCAATCCTGCGATCTTTCTGATCATAATTGAAACATTTAATTTACTTGAAAAGGATATGTTTTTAGTGCATTACTGCCATAATCATGAGATTTTTTAGGCTTTTTCTGAGTTTTACGTTTCGAACTTTAGGTAATTTGTAAAGATTTCTCAGTACCGCTCAGTATTAATTTCTTCCAATTGGGGCAAAAATTCAAAGATTTATAAATCCGAAAGACAGAAGACATGAATGTTTGGGGCAAAACCAAGGTTTCGAAATTTTGTGAAAGTTTCGTACCACTTGTACCTACGAGGATGGCTCAAAAGTACTTGTATTTGAAAACAGATTACGTCATTAAGGTAAACTGTTGTTAACATTTGGTGCTGCCATCTGTTAGACGCCGTCGAAACAAATTTGACATTGATGATAAGTTAGTTTTGATTGGTAGTCATCAAAATTTGATTGCTGCTGCTTCGTCACTGTCAATGTGATTTGGATTCATTATTATGCACCGGAAATCAAGCAAAAATCAAAACATTGGGTTGTTTCCAGTGAATATTTTCCAAAAAGAAAAGGTGAGGATGATGTCATCGAGAGGAAAAGTAATGACGAACAATGTTTGAGGTGAGAAAGGTGTCTTGCTGTAGAATTTAAGAAACTGAGTCTGCTGTCTAGTGAGTCACGATGCTTACTAAAAACAAAACATTTTCGATACTTCGAGCGCCATCTCTTGGAATTTCTGTGGACTTATTGAACGGTCCTTGCTTTATGACGTTATCTTCGTTACCACTTTTTTTTTATTTCATTTCGGAATGACGCTTTTCACTTCTCGAGAATTAACCGGATTATGCATCTTAAATCACAGCTAGTGGGATTAGAGATCGAGACACTAATTTCAACTCGGCAATACAAGAGATTTCAATCGACTGAGACAAACGTACACGCGTTTTATGTCCAAGCATTTCATCTTGAGCTCACTGCTGCCAGCATTATAGAAAAAAATTCTCTTTCTGTAAAAGAGATTCTGTATTCCTACTTTCTGGACATTTGTCATAAATGTATATACTTCGTTAAAAGAATTTACAAGCCAACTAAATGTTAAGGGTCTTAAAAATTATTATGATTTAACATAATCATATCGGGGCGCCCTGTATCGTATGTTTTGATTATATCATTTTCGACTGAAATAATGAGTTGTCGATTTTATTCTGGTATTTAGCATTGATTATAGTGCGACGTTAGGCTATTCACGGTTTTCTCTTTACTAACCTCGGGAACTTTAGATGAGATTGATTGTTGTAAATAGCAATTTCTTCCCAACCAAAATGAAACGTGATTGGGTAATTTAGAAACAGGTAGAAATAAAGTGAAGTGGTTTTGATAGGAAAGTATATAAGCTAAGAGAAATTCACACAATAGAGGTCGAGTGGCACCAGCGTTGAGTGTAATCCTTACAGGTGGTAGATAAGATCAAGAGTTGCTACGGGTGACAGCAACGTGACGAAGTCAAGAATTCGTGACGAAGTCAAGATTCAATCAACTTCAACTTTGATTCGTGACGAAGTCAGGAATCAAATCAACTTCAACTGTGAAAGTTGCGGAAAGACACTCTTAATTCGGTATTAGTGAGACGGGTGAATATATCTAGGATATTATCTTGGAGAGCTGGAATCCATTTATAATTATAGTGCAAGTCTATTGAATAAATATTATAGATAGATTAACGACAGGACATTTGATGAAGCTGTTCAGAACATGTAGTTCTCGTAAATTTATGAAGATCTTCTTTCTGTCAAGTCATGGGTCTGAGTCCTGATTCCATTAAACACCCACCGTGCAACAGGGCTGATGCACGAGAAATATGTGGAAGTTCCAAGTCTTCTCGTAGGTGTGGTGGTGAGATTTAAAGAGTAAGTTACAGTTTCGATGTTCTCTCACTTGACCGATGTTCAAAATTACAAGGTCAAACGCCAATAGCCCTTGTGTCACTTCTAATTGTATCTTTAATAAACAATCACAATGAATTTCCAGCGTGACTTCGTTCATTTCCCAAAGTTATTTTATTTAAATAGGTAAGGAAATGAAGTCAACTGCATCATCCAATTTTATATATAACTTTCATTTCATGTATAATTGAGAGGAGACAAAATATATAATTTGAGCTCAATGCAAATTTCACTCCGAAATACGCATTTTTCACTGTTTTTAACTATTGTTGTTTCTAATATCTAGGAAGTTTTGAATCATGTGTTAAAAAAGTTGAGCTTTGTTCAGTTGTCCTTAATAATCATATAAGCGTCAGTAACACATTCTCGATCATCTTCTATATTTAGATATAAACAACTTGAAACATCACCAACGACATCCATTTCGTTTAATATGTAATTCACGTCACAAGACAATTACAAACCAATCTTGTTTCAACATCTATCAACAAACCCCGCCAACTCTGGTCTCAGCACGATATAATGTAATAGGTCTGATTGTGAGAAAACTTAATTCTGTTCAGATCGCCACAAGCCCCCTGGTGAGATAAGTGCAGAAGTTCTACGCCTATGTTGTTCTATTGGACGGACAAACGGTAGACCGTTCCTGCTAAGTAGACTTTGGGGATCCATTAGCGAGAGCCAAAGCATTTGTACACGAATCTGGTATCTTTCCTACTCAAACAATTCTAGGTGAATCCAGATTTATGTAAATTATCGATTTACACAGCGAGCACAAAGCACTCAAGGACAGGTTAGATTGGCGACAAGTCCTGAGGCAATATGGGTAAACCGTGTAAATTTAAACATGGATACGGTTAAGTAGTTTCAGAATGTTGGTATACCAAATTATTTAACATAACCTAAAGATTAGAAAGCTCTATATATTGCATTTTTTTTTAAATTTATTTTAGTGTTAAAAATTAGCGGGTCTTTCGTTAATTCCATAGATGTAATATTTATGGGAATTTGATACATAGAAAGTTAGATAATTTATTCTTAAAATTGTAAATAAACATGTTATGGCACAGAGAAAAATACCTGTATTTCTGTTTTGTTTTCAAAATGTGTATTAAGAGATTTTAGTGCACTTTCCTCAAAAACCACTTTATTCGTAGCCCTGATATTTACTGCATTAACTATTAAGGTAATTTTCTGTATAGAGAATTTTTTTTCCTGATGAGCTCTTATAATCTTTATATATTGTGCAATACTTGAGTAAATTTAAGGGATATTTGAATCGTAAAATGTAAAATTTAAAGATTTTTCTCATTAAATTTTAATTTTAAAAATATGGATACATTCTGTGTATAGAATCTCATATTTAAATGTATTCTAAAAATTTACAAATTTATAAATGTTGTAGAATTTACGCAAGATATGCCTAAAGTATTTACATGACGGAGTGTGCAAATTTTCAACGCCGGATCGACAAAAATCATTTGGTTTTGATATTTTGAGATGATATTTTGGACATCATACGAATTTTCAAATATTTTTACCACCTGGAAAATGTTGTAATGATCGGAATAAATGGAAATCCGATGTCTCAATTGTGTGCGAGTATGGTGTGTGAGGCAATACCTCCTATCCAAATTCATCAATTTTTTTCCAGGGTTTGTCTTGTGCTGGGCAGTGTTGCATTATCGTGTTGCAGAATAACTCTTTTTCTGTTGATAATTACTGGCCACTTTTCAATTAAAGAACTATTTACTTGATCCATTTGTTCACAGAAAAGGTTTGCATTCATAGTTTGTCCTGATTACAGAACTTCAAAATGAATGACCCCTTGAATACTCCCCCATACACACTAAAACATTTTTTTGGAGTGTAAACTTGGAAAAAACTAATTAATTGGAATGGGGATGCTGCCTCACCCACCATATTTGAATTGAATGTAGAAAAACGACATTACTTTCCGATCCCCCTAATATATTGATGTAATTCATTTTGAGCTCCAATATGTTATAAAAATGTTTTTCATTCATCAAATTTGTAAGACGGAAGTAAGAAAAGAAAAAAAATCAGAGACGTATATACATCTTTTAAATGAAATACTATTATTTTGTGATACTTTTTTGAGGAACATGGAAGACAAAAATTCCCAAATTTACGTAACTCGTTCGCTTTCTTAAATGCGAGCTTATCTTTGTGAAAAATTGTCACTTAATCTTCTTTTAGCAAATACCCTGTGACCTTCATGACTTTACTCCACTTTAATTGATTTCACAATAAAAATAAAAGAAATATTGTAATTTAAAGCAGATATTAATTGTTTCGAAAAAGAAGACTTCATACTCTTTCTCTTTATCAAGATCGATGGTAACTACAAAAATCTTTCGCACCACCTGAACTATCAAATTAACATTAACTAGTGAACAATGTCGGTGGAATGTAAGAGTTTAAATGTTCAATTATTCTTTATTTCCACCCTTCGCTTTCGACGGAACTCATAGACTTCCTTGGAAACTCGCCAAAAGTAGCTAAAAAGTCCCTTTTTTTTATCCTTCTGCAGCTAGCTCTTCAATAATAACAGAATGCACCTTTCCCTCCTTGAGCAGCGTAGAAAAGCGATTTCCCTTTAAAGGGAAAATTCGAGACGATAAACTGAACAGGAGTAATAGCTCTCTAGAAATGCTACTAGTGAGAAAGCTCCGAGGGGAAAAAAAAACATATATAACTCTTTCTCGCAACAATCGTTCTACTTAATGCTCGTCTTAGTCGTTTTATTAAAATTCTACTTCAGAACTACATTTTTTCCCTTTAAAAGGTATTAAATCGGAATTAAAAAAGACGAAACTGACTAGTTTTTTCCTCCTGGAGTATGAGAAACTAAGAAAAGAAAGTAAATCTAGATGTAGTGCTGTTGTCGTAACAATGTTTAAAACACGTAGAAGGATAGGAGGGATTTTTTTGCGTTTTTTTATTCCTCTTAGGGGAAAATCCTACCTCGCATTGAAAAACTGTTTTGAATAATTAAAATAGGAATGCTCTTTAAGAAAGGTCTTGTAGAGGCTGGCGCCGCAGGGCTTCTAGAAGGGGATTCAATGACAAGTCTAATTACTTGAAATTTGAGTTCCGTTGAATAATGAAGAGGCTTTAAATCTAATCTTCTTCCTCGTTTTTTTGTTGTGTTTCTGTCTTTAAATTGAGAGAGATTTCAGTTTTTTGTATTTACGGAAAAAAATGTTTTAAAAAATGGCTTCAGCTATTAAAAGACTACCTTGACTAACAATTCTTGTTTTAAAAAAATTTTTTTTTTTTTGCCCAAACATAATTTATCGTAAGAATTCCTGCTCTTTCTTGCTTAAGTAATCAAGAAGCTTTAGAAACTCCCTCATGAATAACGCAAATACAATGATGTAATACTGAAACTCATTCAAATTCCGTGTACAATGAGAAGTTTCAGTTAAATTAAATAATACATTGCAACGAGAGATTCCTTTCCATTAAGATGCTCTTTCGTCATACCTTAATCAAAACTTTTAGTCAAAAAACTAGTCAGAAAAGAAGTATTAGTCAAAAGCTACTAAACTCCAATTGAGACAAGCGATAAAGAACCAAAATACTTCATTAATAGCCACTGATGGATAGCTAAAGTCGCTCTCTTTGGAATCTCACTTAACTTATCTATTCTAAACCAGGATAAACTAATAAATTCTTAGCTTACTAAATCACTCGTTTACTTCAATCACTTCCTGTAAACAGCTAATTTTTATCTTAATGCTTCAAATAGAATTAATTTCAATGCACAAAACTATTAGAAGAGTTTCAATCGGAATTACGATTCTCTATCAGGAAGTTGTTATCCTCTATATCCCTACATTTTCCATTAGTCCTATATCCTTTATTTATCACAATATTTAATTCACTTTACTTCATTTCCATCATTATCTAATTTACTTAGTCATGTTTCATTTTGATTGGAAATAAATTGTACATTTTTTTGCAATTTAAATTGCTATAAAGTCCCCGAGGCTAATGGAGAGATAATCGTGAATAGCTCAAAGTCACAACCTTAGGTAAGACTCCTAAGTGCATCTGCGTGTCTATTGAACATTAAATATTAGTTTTGCATGTCAAGAAGTGTACATAATTCTTCCGGTTTCATAGACTTATTCATTATGCGTATAATAAATGTTTATGTATTATATATGAAGCATATTATACATACACAGCGACTCGTGGCACCTTAGAAGTTATGTCATGGGCAATAAATACCAATCTACTTTAACTCAAACGCCTGCGTTTGAAATGAATTGCTTAATAAATATGTATATAGTCCTAAGAATGAGATTTATTATATAAACACATAAATGTTTGCGACGAGAATATTTATTACATGATGGAATACGCTATGTGAAGAAAACTTTTCATGAAGGTTTTGAAAAACATGTGCATTACTATTTTTGAAATACACCTAAATATATTTGAAGATATTTTTAGACAAATGTCTCTTGACAGCAACAGTAAAATATATTATAATAAATAATCCGAAAGTGCAATGTAAGTACAAAAGATTCCCATTTTTGCCATGTTAGAGCTTTTGATGCTTGACACTATATAAAGTTTCATATATTTTATCTAACAGAATTCAAACAAATATGGAAGTTCAAATATTATGGTGTGGAATATTTCATGAATTTTTTGCTTAGTTAAATAAATGAAAATCAATTGTTAGTTAAGAAGAGTGTAATTAAGAAAATCTATGATTTTGTTCTTATTTCTATCAATGAATAATTTTGTAATAAATGCATGCAAAGGAAATTTTAGTCTTGAAATAAATTCTGCTACATAATCTCCTTCTATTTCCTAGAAGATTGAAGGAATTAAAGTTTCGAAGATTAAATGAAAAATAAAATACAATGCATTGCTTACATTAAATGCGATATTTAAATTGTGTGACTATTTCTTCAGCGAAATATTACATAACTTAGCAATTTAGAAACTATTTGCATACATGGAAGAACAGATATTCAATAACTATTCATAAGATATATTAAACAGATATTCAATAACTATTCATAAGATATATTAAACAGATATTCAATAACTATTCATAAGATATATTAAAGAGATATTCACAGAAGAAATATTAAACAGATATTCAGAAAAGGCATTAAAATATTTATATTTGTGAACTGAAGATATAAAATTACTATAAAGAAGTTGTTTGTAAGATCATATAATGACGAATACACGAGTGTCATATATATATATATATATATATATATATATATATAATAGAGTATATAAGTTCTTAGTATGCAGAATGGTTAAGAAATTACTATTTTAACAATTTGCATTCTCGGTATTGAAATTGCGAATATTTTCTATGTAATCGGTTATTTTAAGAAAGTAGTTAGAAATACGATTTTATAGAGACATACTATTATTTTCCTTTGTAATTTAGGGTTGTGTTGTCTTTGTTCTGTTGATTTTTGATTTTTACTATTTTTATTGTAAACTAATTTACTGAGTGGGATGGTTTGGATCCATAAGTCATATTTAATAATGCACTTCTTTCCGAAGCTAGAAACAACATTTTAAATTGTTAGTTAAATTTTTATTACACACACGCACAAATGCATGCAATGACTTAAGGCATAATTGAATTAACAATGATACGCGTAGCGTTTTAGGAGCATATGATACAAATTAATACGAATTTTCTAATGTTAGAATTCCATTTTAAACATACAAAAATAATTTTATTATTAATTTTTTGCTCCCGTAATTTAAGTGCCTTATAAATTACTTAAATTCTCGAAGACACAGAGAGTGAAAAACAACACACAGTTTTCAAATCTCGAATATCTTTCTCGAGATAAAAACAAAATATACATTCGAATGCACGATTTTCATACGCAACAGTTGCTAAAATGGCAGAAGTTTTCGATAAAGAGGTTTCGGTTTTGTTTTTTTCGAAAGCCAAATCCTCTTTTCACTTTCGGTCAGAATAAAGATGACGGTTCTTTGCCTTAAGCCGTCTTTTGTCTCTCCGCAGATGTTAGCGCCTTTCCTGCATTCAGTGAACAATATTTGACACACATCCGTTTTGTCTATCCGCTGCGTCATGCGGAGAACTAAAAACTTAGAAATACGTATAACCAGAAAAGAAGAATTGTAAAAACTTCTCAGTTTTCTGTTTGTTGAATGCATAATGGAACGCGTTCAGTGCGGTGTTCTACTGATACTTGAATAGGAAAGTTTATAGAAGTTGAAAGACAAGTTAGATTTCTTTGATATAAACTCCGTTTATTGTATAAGAATGTCACAGTTTGAATTGAATGTCAACATTCCTTTTATATAATCTTTGTTCACAAATGGTTTTCACATATATTCTATTCATCTATTCAGACATATGGAATGCATATTTACTGTCGGTATGAATATACCTTTCATTGATTGTGAGAAAGACAGATATGAACATAATAGTTTTGTACTATTACAAAGACTTTAAGTATCAAAGCCTCCATTAAGCGGATAATAATTTCTAGACTATTTTCATGTGTGTGTGTGTATATGGAATTTTATAGTTGAAATTTTAAAATAAAATCAAATTTAGATCGTTTTTAGGAACAAAAAATATAATAAAGTTTGAAATAAAAGAATATTTCAAAAATTATCAATTATTTCTTCTTGATTTAAATTTTTGCATTTTGCAATTTAGATTTTACTCGATCAGACTTGTTTGTAAAATGAATTTAGTTTTGTTAATTTTCTTCAATGTACTTTTTTCATTAGTTCCCGACATAGATTTTGTTTCTTTGAGTGGGATCATATTGATACATAAATGTTTAAGGTTTTAATTAAGTGAGTACCGTTTCGATATTTAAAAAAACAAGTGCGATTTTTAGTAACATTTCACATTTATAAGAAACTATTTTATTTAGCTCAATATTAAATATAATTACGTTATGGCCCTTCTGTTATCGTACAACTATTTTCTGGCTTCCATTCTCAAAGAAATTTGACATCTGATGAGCTTATCATTGCCCGACGGCCGGTTGGATATCGTAGTCATCATCAGGACACTGATGGCCTAAATAATTTTTCAAGTGAAGGAATAAACGGTAGTCACTAGGAGCCAGATCAGGGCATGCTGAGGGTGGTAAAAATTTCGCTTATACTACCTTCAACTCCACACCTCGTAAGAATATTTAGTCACAATTCCATTCCAATATGTGATTGAAAAATACAGTTCCAGTGCCTCCAGTTTCAATGCCTAACCCGTAATTCTGCATGATGGATTTTTAATCGGATCATAATTTGGCATAATGATTTTCATAACTTAAAGACTTGGAAAGATATAATTTTCCTAAAAGAAGAAAATAAAATGTATTTAGTTTTTCCCAGAATTTTGATGTAGTTTAAATTAAATTTAATAAACATTGGACTGCAGTCCTATAATGAGCGACTAACCTTTCTTTGGTTCATTATTAATTTTGATCCATTGCTAATATCTCTCTTGTTGTTCCTCAGCGCCATGTTGATAAAAATAATCAATCCATTTATATTTTTAGAATGTATATTATAAAGGGTTTAAGTTTTCAAAATTTTATTCATTCAACGCTAAGTAAAAAATTTAATTCGGCATGTTTAAATTTAAAATTTAGTAACACTTTTTAAATAACTTTCTTTGTTTTTAATGATAGTCTTCATTGGAACAGACTTTCTATCTTATAACTTTCTTCGATCAACACGTAAAAACTTCCGTTCGGGTTTACGTTCATCCTTCCTAAATAATTGAGACACACATGTCAGAAAAGCTATGTGTGTGACAAAAGTTGTCCGGAGACCTTAAGTTAACTTCAAAATTATGTTGCATTATGAAAAATTTGTCTAGAACATGTCTGAAAAAAGTATAAATCGTTAACTAAAGTCTTTCTAGTCTCATGTAGAGATCAATGGACCACCTGGGGTTTCATGGAAAGATCCTCATTTTTTAAGAGAAAAAGAGCGTGTTCATTAAATATGCAGTTTAGCAAGCGTCTTGCATTTTACTGACACATAAATAATTTTAATTACATTTTTACAGAAACAATTCACTCAGAATTCAATGCTTTTAATAAGACAAAAATAAAAAATTATCTGGCTAATATATGATATACATGTAAATAATAAATTTTCTTAAAGTTTTTATGTATATTAAATGTAGTTATTTTTTTATTATTTGCCTTCAGTATTATTAATGAACTATAATTTAATGAGCCATTATTAATTTATTTTGATTCATATTCATTACTCGTTGAATGTTGAATTAAAGATGATACTGTTATGATGGGGATAGGACTCATTTTATGCTACTGATATTTCTGCATTTTATGTCACAAATGGTTTCCGCCCTAGTTTTATTTTAGAGTAATTGTACGTATACAAAACGAAGATGCTCTTTTAGGAAAGTTTTTCAAAGAATCCCTCATGGATTTTCCATTATTAAAGAAATCCTACCACGTAATAATAAAATAAATAATTAAAATGCAACTCTAAACAGGAAATAAAAAAATTTCCAAATTAGTGATTTTATGCTTAAAATTCTCATATTGATTAATTGTCAAAAATGGGAGATGAATATCTATTCCAGTTACATTGAGTCTTCAGATTTCTCTCCTCAAGTATCACTTGGAATTTTAATATATGAATTTATTTAGAATTGAAAATCTCTCCCAGTGAATAAACGATTGACTGATGGCAGTTACCAAAATTACAGTATTGAATAGTTTAATGAACTACATTGATAGAGAGAGAGAGAGAGCGAACAACAAAGAATTTATATACAGTTATTTGGTGTTAGAGTATGATTGTTGAAGTTGTCTCACAGAGGACGAGGCTATAGCCAACGACCTGTCAAATTTGAACCTGGTCGTGACAGGCCTCATGCCTCTGACAAGCTTCTCCACATCGCTAACGGAGGACTAGGGACCTCGACCAGATTTAACGAGAGGTGTACACGTGCGTCTTAAGTGACATCAGAGCTCGAAACCACGACTGTCGAAACAACCGTCCCTGTTTCACGATCATGTCTACAGGTCTGCCATGGCCACAACTGGTTTAATATATATATATATATAATGTGTTGTACAATTCCTCGATATTTCTCTACCATAATAATTTTATTCTAAATTTTGCCTCTTCTCTTCTTTAAACAATAATATCTATTCCTTATTTCCTGATAAAATTTACTTATTCTTTTTAATTAATTCAATCACGCGTTCTAAAAACTACGACAAATGCTCTCTTCCGATCGGAACAGACCTGTAGAGATGATCCCTACCAGACTATATTACTTTCACTTATCTTCCCTAGAGTCCCTCCATGTGGACTCTGATGTTGAATTTTCCCTCCTATAAAAAGAAAAACAGTGAAAACTCTCCTCTATTTCCTTCTTCATACTGCTCTCTTACGCTCGTCCTCTCTCGATGATCATCTGAGATTTGTGATGTAATTTCGCTGAATTGTTGACTAAAGTCTGCTACAATATGGAAATAAAAGTATTTTGGCCATGTATGAATGATCCATTAATATTGAAACTCAAGTAAATACTTGCACACACACACACACACACACACACACACACACACACACACACACACACACACACACACACACACACACACACACACACACACACACACACACACACACACACACGCACACACACACACACACACACATATATATATGTATATATTTATAAACAAAGGTTTGGAGAACTTATTAAGTATTAAGTTAAGAGTTATTGAATCACAACCAGGAAAGGTCTAAATACGCTAAGTGAATCGGACCTCATCACTAAATTCTACGAAGGTCTCGGACCCAAATTGTCCTCGCAGTTTGGTAATCTTAATAATATTAATCTTCGCAATCAGATGTATAGAATTAGGATATACCTACAAATGCGGTAAGCTAGGGATTAACCATTGAATATTCATAGATCTGAATCAAATAACTTGGTTAACATTATTATTACGACTTTTTATTCATTTGACTATTGGTTTGTGACTGTTTTCATCAATTGATAATGGCACAGCCCAGAGAACAAATAATACCGCTGAGTTGCATAATGATTTCGGCTTTGCTTAATGGAAACGTTAAACAGTTCTTTTCAAAAGGAAAAAAAAGGTACAGCGGTTAAATGTCCCAACATAGTAACCATTTATTGTAAAATAGTGAAAAGTAATTACATCGTGGGTTTAATGCTTATTCATTCGAAGCATTGCGAACTAGTTAGTATCTGATTTTCATTGTTGGTGCTCATTATCACCCAACAAAGACCTCCGCTCTAACCCAATTGGGATTCGATACAAATTCTAACCTTTTTCAATCATTTGGCTAACTTCCCCAGTTAAATGGAAAATAAAACTAATTTAATAATTTTGCCTTCGAAACTGGAACCCCTCCAGGAGTTGGCGCGGATTATGTCGTGCAGGAAACCGAAAACGTCCCTTCCATTAGTTTTCCACCCGAAATAGGACGCCGGCTAATTAGAACGAGGTTGTTTGGAGTCCAATTTGTACCGGGATAATTGGGCGAAATTATTAACAACCTTTGCTGCCAAAAGGCCTTTTCTCTCTTCAGTTTGGCTTCTTCGCCATCAACTGGGGACAGCCCCAGGCACGACCGGGAGGTGGCGAAGTTTGAAAGGGGCCTTGGCGAGGAAATGGGCCATTTGGCACAAATTAAAGTGGGCTTTTCGGGACTTTCCCAATTAGCCGGTCGCAAACACATTTGTGAAATGAGATACATTGGGTGATTTTGGATCTCTTGTTTAGTTTTCAGTGGGGAGAATGATTTCGGAAAGGGTTAACTTGAGCAAGAAAAAAAAAAGGAACGAAATTAGATGATGGCGTTTTAATTGTATAATATGAGACGATTTCAGAATTTGCACTGTTAGCATAGAAAAAAAAGAACATGTTATTCATTGCATATATAATTGAATCTAGATGCAGAATATAATTTTATTTCTTTTTAATTTCATAATATTTAGAATAATTGAAACGCTTATTATAATTACCATAACTTTGTCGATTTTGTCGTGTTCGGGTTCGAATTAAATCATTGATGGTAGTAAAATGGTGAAAAGTGAGGAAATGTGGAGAGTAAAATGAAGAAAAGTGATGTAAAATGCTTTTATGAATATTAAATTTTTGAACTTTCATTCCCATTAGTATTAAAATAAATAAAATATGTGAATATTATAGAATCTCAAACTTTAAGCTGTTGCAATTATTGTTTGGTAAATACCTTATAATTACAAGTTCCAAAATACAACTTTTTAAGGGCTTGTTGAGTGTAACGTACAGCAGTACCAATTAGTTCACTCAGTAATTTACTGAAAGCAAGATATATTGAGACCACCATCCACCAACCATTTTAAATTTGAGACCATATCGTACTTGTCTAGACCTGGAACCAGTCCAGGCTAGCGAAATTTTGGACTACATATACAACACCAAAATTAAGAAGGCTCCAGAATTGGATTTAATTTCTAATCGCATTCTTAAAAATCTCCCTCTTAAATTTATTTTTCTTCTCACGCTGCTCTTTAACTTTTTAATGGAGAACTGCTACTTCCCTAAGGCCTGGAAGATCGCAGTGGTGGTCCCCATTCTCAAGCCCCATTCCGATGATTCAAATCCTCTAAATTATCGCCCCATATCGTTACTCAGTTCGCTGAGCAAAGCATATGAATGTGTTATTTTGAAACGCCTGGACCAGTTCTACAATTCCAGAAATATTGTTATTCCGGAGCAGCATGGTTTTGTTCCCAAGTGCTCTACAGTAACACAGTTACTTAGAGTTACTGAGGCGGTCCAACATGGCTTTTCCAATAACAAAGCCACGGGTATGCTTTTTATTGATATTGCCAAAGCTTTTGATAAAATTTGGCATGATGGGCTCATTTCCAAGATGATGCGACTTGGAATTTCGGACCAACTTATCAAAATTATACACTCGTTCCTTGACTCCCGCAGTTTCAGAGTTAAAGTCGAAAACGCAGTCTCCTCCCCCCGACCAATCCTTAGTGGAGTCCCCCAGGGATCGATTTTAAGTCCAATAATTTTTTCTTTGTACGTAAATGACATCCCGAAGGCTGACAACATTCACTTAGCAATGTATGCTGATGACACTGCTATTATGTCCCAAGACATCTGCAATCGGAAAATTATTGAAAGATTGCAGAGATACATTTCTCGTTTACAGCTCTGGCTCATTGACTGGAAAATTAAAGTTAATGCATCTAAAAGCGCTTGCCTCCTCTTTACGAAACAACGGTGTGTTGTCAATTTGCCAGCAGTCACCATTTTTTATCAACCCGTCCCCTGGGTCACTGAATATAAGTACCTAGGGTTAATTTTAGACGCCAAATTAAATTTTGCCCACCACATCCGAAATGCCCATCAAAAGGCTATCGGAATGAGCAGTTTGCTCACTCGCTTGATTTCTCGAAAGAGCAAGCTGGCGATCAGGCACAAAATCTTGCTCTACAAGTCAATCCTAAAACCGATCATGTTGTACGCATCGCCTATTTGGGCGTCCGCTGCAACCACCCATCTGAAACGACTGCACGTCTTTCAAAATATCCACCTTAGGAAAATGATTAATGCTCCCTGGTTTGTCCGGAACGAAGTCCTGCATAAAGATCTAAATATTGAACCAATTCTAGAGTTCATTAAAAAACAATCATTTAATTTCTTTAATAGGAACCCTCTAATACCTAATGCACTGCTTCAACAACTCCCCAAGTATGATGCGTCAATCGCATCATCGTAAAAAAGACCAAGAGCCGCTCTCGGACACTCTTATATTCATTTCCCAGTCTTAAAAAGACTGAGAGCGCATTGAAGCAATTCATTAGTGATATCCTGCTTTTTCCAAATTCAGGACTTCCCCTCGATAAGTGGCAATGTCCAATGGTCAAAATGGACCTCGCGTAACACTGTCGAGTACTCTCAAAATTTTTAAAATCTTTTATTCTAGAAAATTAGACACTTTTTAAATTTTAACTGCATTTTCCTAAGATTCATAACTTTTCTCATCACCAGATGTCGCTAATAGCGCTCATTTCGGCTTAATTCTTGTTTTTCAAACTCATCTCCTCGCGTTTTAAATTTTCCCACAAAATTTCTAATTGCATATTTCTTTAAATTGGTTTCGGTATGGCATTTCTTTTTATTTCAATTTAATTTATTAGCTAAATTTTTCTTTTTATAACCTCTCAAAAACCCACGGACAACAGTTTCTCGAAGCCGTTTTTCGTCTTCGAACTGAAGTCCCGCCCCTAACTTAGACCCCACCCACCGCTATGTATGCTTCTTAGCTTCCCTTGCTACGGCATCGAATAGCAGTACGCGCCCTCGTAATTTTAATTTCCAACTAGTTTCGGCAGTTACCTCACTCTGTCGAACACCCAGGAGCTTGTTGCCTTGATCCTATTTATGATAGCTACTTAAATTACGATAAAACTTTAACTAATTATGCTCTTTAAAATTATAAATTATGATGAGAGGGTAAGTTTAATATTTTTAAATAGGAACCTCGTAACTTTAGCCGTTACCGTTACCGAGACCATATCGTAATTTATAAAGAATTTAAAGCTTCCTTCTCAAAACTAGACAACAGTTTTCAAATAAATACAATAGGCTACATTTGAAAAGGAAAAGAATTCCATGGAATTAACATTAGGCTCGCGAATTCAAAATGGCTGAACCCTTAAGAATTGGCCAATGAACGATTAATGTCACGTGCCATCAATTTTATTCAATGATAATTTTTGCATAAAATAGTTACTTAAAAACAGCAAAGCTTTTCCTAACTATCCCTGTACTGCAACCCATTCGTCTGGTAGACGAATTCAATTACAATTAACTTTGTACTACCCTCCCTAATACAGGAAATGGAATGTGCGATCAAATTGTTTAAATACAGAAACATAATAAGAAATGAAATAGTATTATAAAAACGATATATAACTTTGATATGTATTGCTTTATATAGTTGGATCAAAAAGTTCCCAAATTCTACGCCTACTATCAAGCAGATGTTTGCTGGAGGAGAAATTTCTATTTCAGAGTTTGGCAACGAAAATTTGGTTGAGTTTGGGAAAGGGGGATGATGATCCATCAGTCAACCTGTTTAATTATGGCCGGTGAAAGTTACAACTAGTTTTTTACGAAGTGGGGTTTTCATTCGTCGGATTTTGAAATGTGGACTTCAAAACAGCATGCCCACAGCAAAGTAGCGTTTTATTGAAGAAATCACGATTCAAGATACTCGAGATGCCAATGAAGGAATACGCAAACTATACAATGAAAAATATGGCAATACGCAAAAATGAAACATATGAACAAACGTAAATAAAGAAATTTCATGCGAAAATTATTAGACGGCTACGAGTTGCAATGAGATACAAATTATCTCAAAAATAGGCAGAAATGATTGTTTTTTCAATTTCGGAACACCTTTCCATATTCTCCCGACTTTGCACCATCGGATTTGTGGTTGGAATGCAGTTTAGCGTAACCACTTGGCGACAGGAATTGTTTGGCGATATTTTGCCCATTGTGGCTACCATGCTTTCTCTCCACTGAGGTGGCTTTAGCCGTGGCAACCCTTTCGAATAAGGCTTCAGGCTCCGCCATAAAAATCGCCAAATTTGGTGATTTTTCAAATCTCGCTAAGTGGTTACGCTAAACTGCATTTTCACCGGATTTGTTTCTACTTCCACGGCTGAAAATGAAATTAAAGGGGCACCGTTATGATAATTCAAAAGGTGATGGAAAATGTGGTTCGGCAGTTGCAGGCATTTTCCAAAACTTATTTCCAAGAATATTTTGAGCAGTGGTAAGAATATGAAGAGAGGAAAAAGCAAGTACTTTGATGGAAAGTAAGATGAAAATCCAGTAAATAATTTTGAAGGAACTGTCATTGATCATTTACGGAAACTTTTTGATCCTAATAGAAAACTGGGGTTGATATTAAATGAATTCTCAATTTATTTGATGATGTCTTTAGAAAATAACAACTGATATTCAAGAATTAATTCAAAATAAACCAAAAACATTTTGAAAAATTATTGGTTAGTTGATTTTTGGGTGAATATTTTAATTGCAAATATTTGCCAACAATATTCTTATATATATGTATTTTTTTTTTATCTCACCATTAAATCATTTTGACTTCAGTTTCTTGAATTAAATTCCAAGTGTTCAGAATAAAGGAATAAAAAATGTAGTTAATTTAAACGTGAATTTTTGGTATAGTTGAATGCAAGACCAGTTAGGAACTTAATTTTGATTATAAATCCCAATTTTTTTTATTAGAATTAGGCGTATTTAATTGTTTGTCTCCTTAATATTGTAAAATCTTTTAAGATTATTCTATAATCTTTAAATAGAATAAAACATTCAGTGCTCAAACTATTTTCCTTATGATTTTTTGAAGTATATAATTAAAATACAGACAATTTTTTTGATCAATTTTTTGTTAAAATTACGCTTTCAAACGGAGAAGAAACACACACTAATTTACAGTATTCAATATTGACATTTAATTTTTAAGGAATCAATTTAAACGTTGCAGACGATTTATGATACATTCAGATAAACGCATTTATATTTTTTGAATTAATTTATTCTGATTCATCTTAGAAAGTCACGTTTATTTTGCATAAATATAGAAGTAAAGAGGAAATAATCCATGATGAATGGTGCCATGGAACGCACTAAAAAATCGATTTATTTTCTAGCTTTTTAAAATATGATAGATTATACTCTCAAGCATCCTGAATAAATATATTAAAAAAGGTCATCTAAAACACAAATATATCTCAAAAACGTAATTTACAAGAATCATGAATGCACTCTTAATTCTTTGAAATAACGACTAAAAAATAAAATAGTTTCATAGACTAAATAAAATGTCAAACTCAGTAATTTGGTATCCATATTTTAAAACTCTTCGGTCCTTTAGTATACAACTAGAAAACTCTAAGATTACCAGGAAAATATTAAATCAATCGGAATATGGAGAATTCTTATAACATAACCTTTATGTTTCAGACTTAACAGTCACTTTTGAATGTAATTAGCACCGTGACGATGGCGTGTGTATAATCACAATCTCATCCACTCCCAGTTCCGAGATTCCATTCCACCAATGAGTGCCGGGCAAATTGACTCTGCCCATTTGCTTAATAAATAAGGCACCTCTTCCTCTGATTCCAGCCAAAAAATATTTTTCCTTTGCACCTTCTTGAGCAGAGTGGATCATAAATTATTCATGAGGCACAAACACATTTACGTGTAAAATGGGATTTTTGGTAGCTGCTTTTATTCATTTCTCTCTTCCCTCTTGGCCTATGTGATCTGTCGGTCGGTCATCAATTCGGAGGCGCTTAAAAAGGCACCTTTTCTTCTATGGACGCCCGATATTGGTTTTGGAGGCATTAGTCCGTGGAAAGGCATTAATTCTAAAAATTAATCCCGTTAGCCCATAACTGGGGGACGGGGAAGTTGTTTGCCAACTTGTGCTCTTTGCCCTTCCACGATGAAGGAAGAGGCAGCTGTTAGCGAGGCCATAAAAGCGTTTTAGAAGAATATATGTGTGAAGAATGGGGGATTGGTTTCGAATAGATGCGCTTGAAAGAGTGATAGATGGACGCTAAACTACTGACAGATGTGGATGAGAGAATTATGTGTCGATGATGTCACGCATTAAAGATAGATTACACGTATGGAGCAATTCATATATTAATAGATTTAACACTAACATCTTACAACAAAAGACGTCAAAGTTTGTGTATGCGAGACAGATGCTGTATGGAATATACACAAAAACAGTAAATAGATAATTGGTTTGGATTTATTTCATTTAATGTTGCATTACAGATGCCTTTTTTAGTTTTTGGTAATTGGCTTGATAGTTCTGTATTAGTAGTAGGTGATGATGGAACCTGTGATTTTGCCTCCAGTTTTCAACTCAGTTCAGTTTTCCATGCAAGCTTTCAAAATCTTATTCACAGGTCTTTTGCGGAGAAGATATATCATTCTTTTCTCCACTGGTCAATAATATTTAGGTATGATAACATAATGTCGTATATGAAATCCTTTGTAAGTAACACAATGCTTCGTAATCTAATAGTCAGTTTCTTTTACTTCAAATTCTGTTTGTAATTAGTTCTAATTTGTTGATGTAGATGACGATAGAAAAAACACTTTTACTTTCAATTTCCCACTTTATTTCACGTAAGCTCTAAAATGCATTTGTATGTTTTTGTGGAGTAGAGGCTTCATTCATTAATATGTAACAAAATACTGCACTACTGTAGATCTTAGTTAATGAGAGTAATGATAAGTCAGTTTCATTATCCAATATTATCTGATAACTAGCTCTATTTTGTTGTTAACTGACTCCATAGTTCTGAATGGATTGTAGAGGAAGATGACATACTCACTTCCATATCCAATTTTTACACACAATTTCATATTAGCTCTTAAAAATCCATTCATAACACTTTAGATCTTTGGTGGAGTAGATTTTATTTTCCGCTTCTCTGACCAAATATACTTATCCATATGAAGAAATAACCGTTATCATCAATAAACAGAACGTTGTCATATGCCTTTATGGCTCATTTTCAATTAGGAACTAGTTCTTTTCTGCTGATAATTCGATTCGTAGCTCTGAATTCGTTACACGAGTAGATGACGATGGAACGAGTTCTTCTGTCTTTAATTTTCCACTTTGTTAAGTGCAAGCTTTTAAAAATCGATTCGTAGGTCTTTGTTGGAATACACTCCTCTAGTCAATAATATGTAACCGTATTAAAAAACTAATATCGTCCTTAGTAAATAACACATAACCATAATCCCATAAACAATAAATTTTACCCCTTAATTTCGGTTCATTTCTATGGCAAATATGAGGTTCCGTATTAAAAAAGCATTCCATTTGTTCAATGTATCACGATGAAAAAAGAAACATTCCTCTTCTAATAAATCCATCTTGACTAAATATTTTATTTCTAGGGACGCATCTTATCACTTCTACGACCTGGATAAAACCTTACAAATTTGTACAAAGTACCATCTAAAAATGATTATGTTCAATTACTTTTGGAGGAAATAGTTACAGTTTTGAGAAAAGGAACAAAATACACATTTAAATTTCTTATTGAAATATGCTCACGGTCAATAGAGAATGATTTGGTACATCTTTTTAATTAAAATTATATTTCGAACGTTCCATTCAAATCATTGATTAAGAAAATACATAAAAATATCTTGCCTAACAGGATGAGTCAATATCTTCGAAAAAGATTTCCCTTTTTCACTCGGAAATAAAAAGACTAAGATTTGAATACTTAGAATGCAAATATCTTATTGAAAATTAAAACGTTAGCTTAATAAATTCTAAGATTTGTAGGAAAAGATTTAAATCATTAGTGTAGGTTGATAAAATAAATTAAGGGAATATTTGCTCAAGATATTACGCTTACAACGTATCTTTAGTGTATTAATTCTAATAATGTTACTGCTCTAATAATAACGTTCGTTTTTTGTTAAATACACTTAGATATTCAGAACAAACTAATAAAAAATTAAATATGTTCTTTCATTTAAATAACATTTCCGTCTTTTATAAAGGGTTTCTAACATTTAGAATTAAAAACGATGAAACATTGTAAACTTACGTTAATTGTATGGAGAATTACCTTTCATACTTTGAATTTTTTTTAGTTTTTTTAGACTCTTTAGACCTTTATGGAACTATTCAGAAAATAAAACATATTATAGAATGATACATACAAATTTCACATTAACACGATTGTTTGCTTTCTTTAATAAACTTTTTCATTTTGTTTATTTCTGTCTGACTCATAATTTTGCTTACCACAATCAAATTCTACGGTCAAAAGACGAGATCGACACCAGAACTGGCACCCCTGTCTTCACATCCGCGAAACATTAAGTGAATTAAGTTCTGAATGACAGTAGATAATACTATCGACAAACTGATTGATTGCTTGTTTGTTTTAGTTAATCTCACCCTAGAATAAAAGTTTTAAAACTGTTTCATTTCATTAATTTTTTAAAGGACTTGATGATCACATATACCTCCTTAAATAGACTCCATTCTTTAGAGACCTTTATAAACACCGATAACACACATTTATGCATAAATTAAAATTATTATGTATAACATCCCTCAGTAATGTAATTCTGTGATGTTATAAAATATATGGTATAGAAATAAAAAGCATATAATCCTTTTAGAAATTTAAAATAATAATACATATACATTAATTAATATCTTAAATAATAACATATAATGTACAAGCGTTTTCAATATTTAAGAAATTTTAAATACAAGCTCGTTATACGCTCACAAGGAAGATATAAATCCTTGTCTAAGAACTATTGAACTAAAATGTGGAATTATACATGGATCTTCTAGTTCTGAAACACGTGAAGCCACAAGAACGTTATCACATATACGGAAATATTAAGAATTTTGGGTATTTTTCCATTTAGCCAGCCCCAAACGATAAAGTCGCCAAAAAAAATGCAATCGATGGCAAACTGAATATGTGTATACTGTGTGGTTTCGCCAATAAAGCCTGCTTGGCGAGATTTGCACCGGCAAATGAAAAAGTACCGAATTTTGAAATTATTCAAGCAAAAAATAGATTTCTTCTTTTTAAGTAAAATAATTTTTAGTATAACTCAAATAATTGAATTTATTTTTCTTTTGTATATTCTTATAACTGCCACCTGCGTATTATTAAAATTTGAAATATTTATATACATGTGAATAACCACAAAGCGAAACATCTTTTCATAATATTTTTAATGTTTTTTCTTATGTTATTTCTTATATAAAATTAAAAAATACTATTTCAAAGCAAATGAATATGCTTTTCTATGGAAATCGAATAGAAAACAAAACTTGGGAATTAAAATCTTATAAAATTAATAGTTTTTGAAACATTTTATTTTAATTTACTTGAAATGTTTGAATATTCAATAAAATGAGACACTCGCATATAAATTACAAACCTGAAACATATAAAAATATATATTAATCTTCAACAATGATTATAAATTTTCCTACAATTTGTATTTCTTTTGTTTAATATTCAGTTTAAAATACTTTATTATACATAGAATGTATTTATTTATTCAATTAACGCGCTAGTTAAAATTGTCCCTGTTTATTTGCTTCACTAATTAGAAACGAATTTATCCGAGGAAAGAAGTATTTTATTTAATTACGCTTATTTTTGTATTTCAAAAACATCTGTACCTGAAAATATTTTGAAAGAAATAATCACCCTCCATCGTTCATACAAAGACGCAAATGAAAATAAATAATTTCGTCTTTTTCTTTTACAACATTAAATCAAAGTAAATATCTTCGCTGAAATCCTCATCATCTTCAAAAGAAAGAGAAACACTCGCAAATACTAATTCAGAAATAAGATATTACAAGATGAAAAGGAGGGGGAAAATTTTTTGAAATAAATTTGATTACTGGAGATAAATAGTAAGTTCATAAAAGGGATTTTTCCCCCTACGTGAAGAAGCAGAGAAAGATTATATATAGGTCATTTTTTCTCCAATCGAGAGGTGGGCGGGGTAAAGACGAAAGAAACGATCCCATTTGATTAATGATTGGGCGATCTCTGTCATTTGCCTTATAAATGATAGGTTCACTGAATAATACCCCCACCCCCTCATCCGAGTAGAGATTGCCTGAGGGGTAAGAGAAACCTGGATTTTTTTTTTGTCGAGAACTAGAAACAAATTTAGTAAAAATGAATAGCCGAAGATGAATGCTTTCCGTTCTATAGGGAAAAGGAAGAGGAAAAGAAGGCAGGGATTTAATAAATTATCCCCACATTTGAAGTATTCATAAAATTAAAGCTAAGAAAATATAGCATTCGGAGAATAAATCTCTGGAAATACTAAAAGAGAGGAAAGATACATGATCCGTATTGAAATATAGTGTAGCAGTGGATTTATGATTTCAACATAAGAGCTTTGGCAAAGAAAGATATCTGCAAGGGGACATGATATCTACTAACCTGGAAGATGTATCTCTTTTAAAATATAGTAGCAATAATATTCAAAAGTGTTATATATGTTTTATGTTTAAATTTTATTAAAAAGTGTGATAAAGTGAAGTTGTTCCGATTTTTTTAACCCCAAAATCTGTCAATCTCAGATTTTTTTAGACGAATAAAATGCAGCGGTCCCAGTTAAAAGTGTTTTTCGAGATTCTGCTAAACTTGCTGTTTTTTTGAAAGATTTTGACTCGATAAAAAAAAAGCTGCAAAGAAATTTTCGTAGTAGAACCTGTATTTTAATGTTAGAGAAAACGACAAGTTTTGAAAAATGTTGATGCGTAATGCATCAAGTAAGTATACACAAGTTATATTTTAGCCATATTAATATTAGAGTCATCCGAGTCGTATTGGAGCATGAACAGACCTTCCAGTTATCGGTATTTTAATGTAACCAATTTGTGTGAGTTAAGAAATAAACTTCACTTTAACAAGGTTTAATGTACGCTGAAAGCCCTAGAATTATGGGATAGCAATATGCAAATATCCAGATCGTAGTAACATCCTGTAAGAATTGTACAGGGTAAACAATTTAAAAGAGTTCCCTTTCGTTTTTTATTTTACCCACATTTGTAATGTAAATAGCAAGACTTTTAACATCAGTACTTATTTAATACATTGATTAGTTTAGTTCTTTTTAACGTCGCACTAGAAGCAACACGAGGGCTATTGGCGACGGACCTCGTAATTTTGAACCACGGACGGATGATTGAACCACGGTAATTTTGGACCTCGTAATTTTGACACCTGAGCTGGCACCCTCTTCTCCTAACATCCACACCACGCCAACGGGAGGACTTTGGGCCCCGACAGATTTAACGTTCATCAGCAACGGCTACACGGTGGGTCTTTGGCAGCCAAGGATTGAACCTGCGACTCAATGAAAACAGCCGGCCGCGAGTCTACGACCTTGACCACTAGGCTACCGCGGCCCTTTAATACATTTATATTTAATGTTTGGGTATCGTTTTTTTCTTAATGAGAAAACCTTGTTTTTTAAACATAAATTCGTGTGAACATCATTAACAATTTTTAGTCTGATTCTAATCAAATGATTTGAGTAAATCGTCGGGTTTTTTCACCATTTTTATTTATTTATTTATATTTTTGAAAACTCATTTCGTAAGAATATGAATGGAAACAATAAAATTCGTCTGCATAAACTAACTCTTTGATTTAAATGAATTTCGAAGTGTAGCTAAACGTAATTCAAACTTTTATTGTTTCACTTGAGATACAGGACAGTTACTGCTGGTTTTTCGCAAAACGCAGCCACTCTACACACGTCAAACCTAACAATGAAAGTGCTTGAGGAATTCTATGATGACAGTTTAATTTCAATAGGCCTCTGAGCACCAAGGTCTCCAGACCACATCCCGTTAGATTTTTTTTGTGTGGAATTATCTCAAAGATAGGGTTTTCCAAAGAAGTCCTGCAAATAACGATGAATTAAAGCAAATCATAACTTAAGAGATCTCGTCAAAAACACTAAAAATATCGTGAAGTCTGTCAAAAGTCTTAGTTCGATGTATTCATGTTTGCATTCGAAAGGGTGGCGAACGTTTTCAATGTTTTCTGTCAGAATTGATAATGTAAAAATTAGAGTTAAATTATGTTTTTCAAAAATAAAATTATCGCAGGATTAAGTAAATTTGTGTGTCTCCATTTTTCTGTCTTACCTCACAAATAAAGTTGTAACAGTGGGAGCAGTGTTGGAAATTGTCTCCCACATTTAAGCAAGGTTTAAACAATTATACTTCAGTGTCAGAATAGTTGCCACATCCATTAGATTTAAGGGTATTGAGAAAAACCAACGGGTACTATTTTTAGTTGATCACCCTGTATAATGTGATGTGATTTTTTATTATAGTCGAACTTAAAAGCAACAATTGAGCTATTGACGAAGGACTTCTTAGAGCCTCTGTCAAGACCCGTGTGGTGACCGGGGATGACAGAATAGTCTCACTGTAGCTCATGCATGTCGTAAGAGGCGACTAAAATGGGTACCCAGCGTCTGGGGGTATAGCCAGGCACCCTGCCCCTGGGGATTATATCAGGGGACCTCAGGGACTTGCCTTCTTCAGGTAAGTACGGGCATCAAGACCCCGAGGCACCCTAGTGATCTTTTTCTTTCCCATGGGGTTTACTGTCTTTGGTAAACACGGGTGACGCACTCCCGGGATACCCTAGCGATCCTTCTCTATTTTCGACCCTCCTTCTTGTCAACCATTTTTACCTTTTTTTCAACTTCACGTCTAGACCACAGTTTAATCTTGTTTGGCGCAGCATAGCCATATCTGGCTCTTGTGCCAATAAACTTTACATTCACTCACTCACTCACTCACTCACTCAGAGCCTCTGTCAAATGTTGAAGACGATACTTGAGCCTGGCACCACCCTCTCTAAACTTTCATACCACAGCAACAAAAATAATTGCAAACTCGAAAAGATTTAAAGTGCATTTGCCCAACTACACGATGGGTTTAGTGGCATCGAGACTCGAACCCACGGCTGGACGAAAACAAGCGAGTCTGCGACCATGACCACTTGGCTACCACGGCCATAAGAATTGTATAAATTCGCTGTGCAGTAGTCAGAGCTCGTTAGTAGACAAGATATTCGTGTTAAAAGTTTCATGAACTGATTTTGATCGCGTAAGGCGAGTGGGAACAAAATGAATTGGGCTTTGCATATTTTATGGAATTCAACATTCTTTGAATCATATTGCCCTGAATCTACCGAAAATATACAATTTTAAACATTACCTCCTATCATGGATAAAATAGTGACCTACCGCATCAACTTTATATCCTTAAAAAGTGACGCCTGCTTAGAGTACTCAGTGTTGCAAGACAAACCTTAAACAGTGACGCCTGCG
>BMAW01040404.1:108942-142544 GCA_019974015.1 Nephila pilipes | reverse complement strand
ATCTGCGTCAGAATTTCTATTCATTGAACTATTATCATTGACTATTAAAATTAAGTTTGGTAATGGAAATGGAAGCAATTAATAACCAGAGAGCGTTGCACATTCTACGTATTTCAGTCCTATGTTAAGACTATGGGGACCTCTATGTTAGTAAGCCTCTCAGGGGCTTACTTTCTTTAGATGAGCATTGGCATCATGAGCCCGAAGTACTCTACTGTTCTGTTACTTTTCCATTGGTTTTACTGCTTTGGGTAAACACCAGCGACAGATCCCTCAAATACACTTGCAATTTTACTATTTTTCGACCATGCGTCAAACAATTTGGATTTTTTACCCTTATTTTCATACTTAAATATTACAGTTACACCTTGTTTGGCGCATCAAGGTCACATCTTGCTCTTGCGCCATTAAACTCAATCATCACATTCTCACATTCCTGCGGGTAAAACAGCGTACATGTAACCGAAGAGCCGCGATTTCGTGTTCCGTTCTTCCAATTTTTGCTTATTTAACGTTTATTGTCTGTGTTTAGCTGCAACAAGGTTTGCTAACCGCAGCCAATGGGCTTCGTAATTTTGAAAGAAGGTCGGATGACGAGGATGGAAGCCTACTCTTCTCATCCTTCTCACCAAGACTGATGCCCAGTTTCGCTACTTAGGATGTGAGTCATCTAAATTCAATAAATATTTATCCAAGAATTAGTCAAAACTAAGGAAATTAAAAGTTTTATGCTACATTATACAATGATCGCGATGCAACTGTTACGAGGGTCGTTTTCCTTCAACCTCCGATTGATTACAATAAAAGACAAGGGTATATAAAAAGATGAGTTTGTTACCAGAAGTTATGTACAAATATGATTACTTTTAATATAATTACCGTGAACGTTCAAGCATTTGTCATATCAATGGATGACCTTTCCATTTCCCTCCTCGAAGAACGCTACCGCCGAGGATATGAGATGGATTTGCCCTTTATTCACAGCTCCTCATTCGTCTGGAATCATTACCGTCCTGGGTAGTTCTTCAATTTAAAGAAGAAATGAAAATAACTCAGCCCTGTGTCAGAGTTATATGCCGAATGATCAAACATATCCATTAACATTTAAACTGCTCCAGAAGCTGTTGGGTTACAGTAGCTCTGTGAGGTCGAACCTTGTCAGGAATAAGGACAACAGAAGTCAGCCTTCCTCTTCTCTTGTTTGGAATGTTCCTTTGCCTTCATGTCTGACAATAATCATACATTGATCTGAATCCCAGGTTCCATAAAACCAACAATCAAGACATACTTTTGGTCCCCAAAACTTGTAGCAATACCCATCCTAATATTGAAGGTTTGTTTGAACAGACTTTCAGACAACGAATACAACAAAGGAACTTTTACAGACATTCAAATGGAAGGTACTGAGACAACCCTCTATAGTCCGGATCTATCTCCATATGACATTAAAATTTTTGGTGAATTCAAAAAGTCAATGCAGAACCAGCGGTTTGTAATGGACGATAAAGTCTAAGAGGACGTGGGTGATTAGTTCAAACATCAACTATAGACTTAAACGAGTATGACGTTCTGCAATTATGTCCACAAGGAACAAATGCCTTAGCAATTTCAGACAGTATTTTCAAGGTTCATTCGATAAATACTGTTAAATATAATTTTCTTCAGTATATAGGGATTATTCCTCATAGATAGATTTGAATGGCTTATTCTTCACAATTCCACAGATATTACATTTTATATCTCTGACGACTAATTTAATTTCTGATCGCCCATATCTGCGGTCAATTCTAAAAATATCCAACCCCATCAATCTTGTCCCTCAATCACGACTCTAAAAATAAAAAAAAAATTAAAAGGTTTTTGATTAAAATCTAAAGATTTCTTATCCAAACAAAAAGCAGAAGACGCTATTAGTTTTTTACTTTTTTTTAGAGGAAAAGGGAAAGAAGGGAAAGCTTGTTTTAGGATCTAGAAGACGGATATAAAACGAAAACCTTGTTTTTAAAATCTTCCCCCTGTGCCACTCAATATACTTTAACCTCTATCTGTATGCAAATACATGGAGCAAAAAGAAAGGAAAAAGCTACTACAGAAAGAGTGACTACCAAATCCTCTTCTTATCCTATAGCCCTATAGCCATTCCTGAAATTTCGCAAAATGTCCGAAAGAAAACAGAACAAAAAGAAGCAGAGGGGGGTTTCGCCTGGCGTTGTTTTTACAACGAACGTCGCTCGGGGCTTCCAACTGATAAAGAAAATAAAATGAGTTGAAACAGATGTAGGGACTTGGGGAAGTTTCTTAAGGGGAAAAAGAGGGGAACTTTAGGGAATAATACTTAAACAAACAAGCAGGCGGCGAGGAAGCAGTGGTGCTTTGTGTCTGGAGGCCGTTACGTTGATGAAGCTCATTTAAATCTGTCCGCAATCAATAAAGTTTCTATTTTATGGGCGACACTCACCTCCCCCCCTTCCGAATGTTTTCTTACGAAGGGTGGAGGGAAGAGTTGAAGATTCTTCTTCGATGGAAGTAAAAAAGAAAAAAAAAAATGATTTTCTTTCTCATCCTCTTTTTCAATATCCAGAGTGAAGGAACCGAATCGATGTGGCGCAATTTTTCCCACTTCCATTGTGGAATCTCTTTCCTTTTGTAGGCTTGGGATGGGGAGAGAAGACGATAGTTGAAAAATGGACAGATCTCTGGGAATTCATTTTGGAGTTTAAAAGACCGTGGGTCATTCCAAAGTCTTTGAGCTTTTATTAAAGCTACTGGAACTGGTTGTAAATTTTTATAAGACAGTGATATGTTTGCGACGTATATTCTCAGAAAACTCCCCAAATCATTATGGAATAATGTATTTTTAAAGTCGCTGTATGTTTGCCTTTTTACTTAATATTATAAGTAATCATATAAACAGTATGATTTATCCTATAATTATTACAGAAGGATCATAGGTAACTATACATACAGCAACAAAATAATTGACATTTATTGATGTAATTATTTAAATATTAGGGATGCGAATATACGTCTTGGAGATTACTTTAAAATCATTCAACAATTATTTAGAAGCCAAGAATAAAAAAAATTCAAAACCTTAGTGTTGCCCAAGAATTTTATAACAATTCATTTGTAATGGCGCCTTACTGGTCAGGAGAAACACACACACATACCATTGAAAACGATTGACGATGTTAAAGATTTCACATATCTGTTATCCTACAAGACAATGCGTAATTGACAACTTTTTAAATAAATAAACTACTGTTCACGATTTTAAAGATTTTTCGTATTTATTATTCTAAACGAGTACTTAAACGTAATTCTGGTTTTTTTTAACGGGTTGAGAGATAAAGCTTATGGTAGGAATAATGTGATGTATAAGATGTGTGAAATTTTTGATGAATTTTATCGAAATGCTTGAATAAGGGTAATTTTTACTACAGATTCAGTTACTCAGTAAAACTTAAAAAAATACTAGTATATATTCAGTAATACTAAAATTATAAAGATCTATTTAAAAGCTATATAATGAATGAAATCGAAAATAGTATCGTGTTCTTTCATTAAGGCTCCCGTCTACCCGCCATTTTGATTTCGTGGACGTAATGTTAATCCTACGGAATTTTGACTTTAATTCTCATATCTTTATTATTTGATCTATTTGAATGCAATAAAGTGCATCCAAAAGATCAAAAAATAATGAATGCTTCTGTGGAATTACTTTTTCCCTCCGATTTTTAAAAATATTTGAAAATATTCTTTAAAGACCGGAAAACTCAAAAACGAATAATTAAAATAAGAATAAAAGTACTTTTAAATGCACTTTGTTGCATTCAAATAGATCAAATAATAAAGATGTGAGAATTAAAGTCAAAATTCCATAGGATTAACGTTACGTCCACGAAATCAAAATGGCGGGTAGACAGGAGCCTTAATTATTCAAATAAGAAATGGTGATGATGATTGGTTTTATTAACGAACGCACTGAAGCAAAACTAGGGTTAATGGCAATGGACCTCATAATTTTGAGCCTCGGTCAAGTGACGGGGACTACACCTGGTGTGGCATCTTCCTTTCCACTCCAATTGGAGGATTTGGAGCCTCGACAGATTTAACGTGCATCAGCCCCAGCTACACGAATGGTCTTTAATGACATCAAGACTTTAACCCACTCAAATAAGAATAAGTTAATATCTTTTAAGCGTTAATGTTTCTTAATATCTCTATAAAATTAACACTGCAATTTTTAATACATAGTGTGAAGAAATCTGTTATGAACCTGGACCCTATTATTTTCAGTAAACTTTTTAACGAGGTATATTTTAGCTTGAAATTGGTGAATTGATCGAAAATTAAGCAATTAATTCTTGCATAATGAATAAAGCCATAAGATTATGCATTAACCTCGAAGCTAATTCCCGTTTTGCGGATTCTTCGCAAGGAACATTCTACCTAATGTTAAAATACAAAATATCCGATTGCATTACATCATATTTTGTGCGAAGAATATTTAATAAAAAAAAAATTCTAAATTTGTATTATTTTTAAATGAATTTAATCGAATATAAAGACCTCTTCAAACTTCGTGTACTTTTCAACGGTATAGCAATAACCACAAAGATTTATTGTCGAGGAAACAGGACAGCCAGTATTAAACAATATATATTAATAACGTATCCTAGTCATTTTATGTGAGCCCATTATCATTAAGGGTCGGCCAGGGCGATTTCGTGACCAGAGATCCCCGGGGCTTAAGCTGATGGCCCCGATAGCGTTCCCTCAGGATTTTAAGACGTGGCCTTTTATGAAGACATCAGTCTTATATATGAGACACACAGCGTCTGTAGTACGAAAGCTGCCGATACTGCTGTTTCAAAATTTAGTAAATCTTAGTTTACTGTTAATTAGCCACTATAGGGGCTATTGTTTGCGTCAGTGTACTCGTATATATTGGTATAGCTGAGCACTTTTCAGAGTTTTATCGTAAAAGTTTTTAAGTATATGTTTGATGTCTGCTTTCACCGGTAATGAACTTAATTTTCAAAAAATATGTCATACTCTATTACTCCTAAATTTTTTTTGCTGTGTGTGTGGATTGAAGTAAAACATCGAAAAATTAAGTACTTTATTTACTTATTGATTCATGTTTTTCCTTAAATCACATGTAATTAGAATCAAAAAATGACTGAAAAGGAATACAATTATTCAGAATTTTAAGACAGCTGTGAGGCACATATTTTTTCTCGAACTTCTTTTTAATTTGTCCTCCTCAATTTGGCTTTTGGGCTCAAATGATTTTAATATTGATTGGACATTATTTGTCAAGAATGGGGAGTTTGTAATGGATAACGCAATTAAATAAATTATTTAATACGTTACATAGAAAAAGTCCCTTTGGTGGTTAGATCTTTTGTTCACATCGCACTTTGTAGGATAATCTTTATAATGTTTTCTTCTCGAGACTAAAGGTAGTTTTGTTATGCTATTTGAATACAATAACATTCTAAACAAGCAATAAATTTTCTTATATATAACATCATAATTTAATTACGTTAAACGAAAGGAAGCTGTATTGGTACCTAAATTAACACTTGGTCTCTTAGCAGTAAAGTTGTTTCATTGAGTTTAGGGAGTGCTGCAATTTTTTTGGTAGCTCTGTAATTAAAAAAAAAAAAAAAAAAAAAAAAAAAAATTTTTATTCGTGCTTAAAGAATTTTTATTCGTGCTTTCAGACAAACGTTTGTGACGTTCGACTATTTGCGACTTCCACTTCAATAACCATACGGACTTTTACCGAGTTGAGTTGCATTAAATTACATTTCCTTCCCAACAAAAATGAAACGTGATTAGGTAATTAAGACACAGGTAGAAATAAAGAGAAGGGATTTAGGTACAACGAAATATGAATGATGTGCAATTGATGGAAAACAAGGAGAGATGGAGGATAAGGACTTGACATCAGAGAATTGGTACTGAGATTAAAATTCTTCTGTTAGTTTTGTGGATTAAAAAAAGTTCCATTAAGCTCAAAAATCTACATAGTTACTGTCGACAAGAGTTGTGAAATTGAGACTGAGTGAACAGGTAAAATAGGTTTCATATTTAAATCATAAGTTAAACCAGAGAGTAAGGTTGAAATTCTAGAGACAACGATTTCAGGTATGATAATAATTAAGGAATGATAATAAATGATAGTGTCAATGATAATAAATGATAGTTTCAATGATAATA
The DNA here is from genome assembly GCA_019974015.1 of Nephila pilipes. Taxonomy (NCBI): domain Eukaryota; kingdom Metazoa; phylum Arthropoda; class Arachnida; order Araneae; family Nephilidae; genus Nephila; species Nephila pilipes. The sequence goes on along the minus strand of BMAW01040404.1, from coordinate 136,313 downwards.
AATAAGGAATTTGTTTTATTCCTGCGTGTCTTCAATTATAGTTTAGTAGGTTTTGATTAACATATTAAATTTAGATATGACACAAGAGACAATTAATGGTGGACAAACTCCACAAACTAAAATAAAAATATTTTTAATTTTTCACTTTCTACGTCATGTCCTTCTATTAAAACATGATTTATAACGCTTATATATATTTCAATATTCAAATATAATCAAAACATTTAATCGGGATCACTCTCTCTATATCACCTAATGTTATTAGAGATGTGTTTAGATTCGCTTGTGAATATCCCCAGCCAATCTGGGAAGCGGGTACAGCATTTCCATTGGAGCGCGTTATCTATGACGTATGTGCAGCGAAAACGTGAATAGTCGGGTTGGAGCGAGATAATTATTTTAATGAGGATCCAAATGGATGCAGAATGTGACTCTAAACTCCCCATCCTCTGTTCAGCAAAAATATTAAGAAAATTATTACCCCTCGATATGTCTTATAATTCTTTACAAAAAAAAAAATTAGCATTGTTTCTTTTCAAGTATATATGTACAATACTGCCTTAATTTCCAGAATATGCAATTGGCACATATAAACTCTGTTATAATAGGTATGAATAATGAGTATTATAATTAGTGATCGTGTGCATGAAAGGGCTTGGAACGAGGTTTAACGGAACTTGAGTGCGTAAGATCTATCGCTTGCTCGGCGACTTCATGCTGGTATGGTATTGAAATTCGGCGAATAATACATCTCTTCGAATGTCATCTTTGTAATCTACGTCTAGATTAGAACTGAGATTTCAATGTTTATTAATGTTGAACTGGTAAGATATGTGAAGGTTGTTGGAAGGACAAAAACCGAGTGGTTTTGGATAGAGCTCGTGACCAGCATTGCAATTGATGATGAGAGTAATTGCAATTAAATAAGTATTATGAAAAAAAAATTAAGTCAATTTTTACTTTGGTCAACAAAGAAATTTTTTATTTTAGTCATTTTTTTATTAAATAATTACAATTAATATAAATATGTATATACATATGACAGAATCCCAATTTTAAGCGGCTAAATAAATTCATCCGGTAAATTAAATAGTTCGAATGCAGTTTAGCCCAACTACCCTTGGCGACAAGAATTATTTGGCGGTATTTTGCCAAATGTGGCTACCCTGATCCGCTTCGTAGACTTCACGTTCAGCTAAAAGAAAAAATTCTCCAAGTTTGGCGATTTTTGAAATCGCACCAAGTGGTTGGCTAAACTGTATTTTCACCAATTAAATTTAATTAAATGGATTCATATTTGTAAAAACTGTATTAACATCGAGTGTCACCATCCACTACAAGTTTAACAAAACGTATTTGAACTTGAGTGGATGAATAAAAAGTATTTGATTAACGATTGAAAAATTGAACAAGAACAAATAAATATATATAGTTAGAGTGTGAACTAATAGAAGGAATTTAAAAAGGAGCTAATCCTTTGAAAACAAATAAATTAGGATGACATTTCCATTTAAGTACAAATAAATTGAACTCAATAAAATCCACTATACAATCACTTATGGTGATACGAATTATTTCCGTTGTGAATAAGATACGCGATTTTGCAATAATGATAAGCGAAATATCTTTAGCCATTTTATTCAAACTTTTCGTAATCAACATAAAAGAAAATTGATAATAGAGTGATCAACTAATTGAGGCCTTTACTAAATATATATTGGACAATTCTACATATCTTAATAACTCTATGCACATAATTCCATATCACTGGATCCGATTCAAGTAAACTGAAACGAGGGCCGTTTAATAAGTTCTTAGAAAATCAAAGAGATGGCGTTCGTAGCATCGAAAAGAGGTTTTTTGGTAATCATTACTCACTAGACAGTATCTAAATATCGGTTATTTCCATCCTATGGTTTCGTTGTTATTGTTGATTGATGCAAGAATATTTATTTAGAAAAATGTAGAAAAATGAGTTTCGAGCGGTGATTAAACTCTTACGTTTAAAAGGCTTAGCACCGATAAAGATAAAAGCTGAGTTGGATGAAGTTCGTGGCGACAATTTCCAAGATATAGCTTTGAGTGATCGACGAATCAAAGAGCACGAAATAGTTGACATTGTATTGTGCTGGTCAAAGTCAATTGTAAAAGACGTTCGAATCTAAAGTATTTAAGAAGCAGCTGAATCAGTACAGGCGAGTTGGTAAACTAGAACTATATTGCTTAATTATAAACTAAGATTCAGTTCACTGAAAAAATAAACGTAACGAGAGAGTATCAATTAAAATAATTATTAATAAATTTAGTTTTTCCATTAAGGGGCCAGTACCCTGAGAATAGATATCTATCTGGTTGTTTTTCGTAATATGTGAAATAATTTTGCGAATGAAATAAATATTTAGGTTAGCAGTCATTTTTTTAATTCATAAAATTGGCCATCGTTGTTTTTTTACTGTTTTCCGTTATGTCTGATGGGAAAAAAAACTATAAATTGTTCTAGTACAATTAAATCCCTGCACAGAATTTTGAGAAACACTTCTAAGAAATTGAGGGATAAAAACTGCTTAAAATATTAAAATTTGTAGACATAGTGGGAATTTTCATACCTTGAATTATTTTGAAAAAAGAATTAAATTGTTTGCACTAAAATACGTTTTTACTCCTTTCTGAAATGCATGTGTTCAAACATGGTGTATAAAAATATTTTTTAGTAAATATTTAATTTAAAAATTCACTTTCAGATTACTCGTGGCAGCCTAGTGGACTGGCCTAGTAGCCTAGTGGTCGTAGACTCGCCATGTTGCTATTAAAGATCCGACGTATAGCCGGGACTAATACACGTTAAATCTATCGAAGCTTAAATTCTTCTCGCTGGAGTGGTGTCGAAGTTAGGAGATGGGGATCCAGATCAGGTGTTGTCCTCGTCACTTGACCGAGGTTCGTCGCCATTTGCCATTGTGTTGCTAATGGTGTAACATTCATAAAACTAAACCAAAACTCAGAGTACTCCCTTTCTTTAAATTGTGAACTTGTTATTGTGTCAGTACCATTTAATTTATTGGGATGTTAGCCGAAATAAATTACGAAGGGGCGTTACAACTAAACTTTACAAACATACAAAAAAAATACTTAAACGTAATTTCAAATTAATGCTCTATTAAAACTTGACAGGAATTAAAAGAGAAAAATAGCCACTTTCTGTACATTTTTTTCACACTCCTTTTAACTCTCTCAACATAAAAAAATACCACCCTCTATTTTCTCATACCCGCAGCATGCTGTAAGGCAATAAAAATATCTTCTCACTCTGCCTTATCATTAGCGCATCTCTTCCAAACCTCCTTCTCTAAAAAGTAATACCACCCATAAAAATGAAAAATCGCCAGCCACAATCCACCTCCTCGCCAAACCCGCCCCGGCGAGAGGGAAGCTTAAAAGTTGGGCTCTTTTTTTCCATCCAAGGTTCATGATTGTTAAGAACAGGGCTGAATGAATAACGATGGCTCCTTTTCTTTCTTTTATTTCTTGCTCTGAAGCGATTTCACTTTGCTCGTCGCGATACATTCCTCAATCTGGACACTGATGGCTTCCCCGAGGCGGAATGGGACGACGAGATGCGCCAACTTGTAACTCTGCCAACAGCCAAATGACCAACTCGATCGGCCGATTTATACACCGATGAAATGACAACCGGTTTATATTTACTGTCGCTTTTGCCGACCATTCTGCGAAACGGTTGACTGAGAAACGAAGAATCAAATGTAACATTATAATTTTGTACATAACTGTATTACTGCTTATAAGCGAATGAAAGACTATAAATGATATTAAACTTTAACGAGTTTATATTTGGCTTAAGATAATTAATACTCTTGCTGTTGAGCAACATCTCTCTAAACAATTTCGTATGATAAATTTCCAGGAGTAATAAATAAACAGCCGAGTACCAGAATAGTATATATAAATTAATATAACATTATATCAGTAGTTACTAGCCCTCTAACGCAAAGCGATAGAAATCTGAGTATATTTTATTAATGGGATGTTAGGTCCAATGCTTAATGAAATTGTTCGAGCTGGTGGATGTTAACTTTGATAACTACGAGGGTGTTTCAAAAAGGACTTGTATTTGTTGACAAATGGTATTATTAAGGTAAATTGTTCTTATCAATGGGTGCTGCCATCTGTTAAAAGTAGCAGAAACTAATTTTACATTGATTCATACATAAAGTAGCAGAAACTAATTTTACATTGATTCATACATAACGGAGTTGAAATAAATTTCACATTGATTCATAAGTTACTTTCGAACTGGTAGTCATTAGCCGACATATTAAAATTTGATTTGGCAGCAAAATTTTGGATATTGATATTGGTAATTTGAAAAAAAGGCGCCAAGTTTTCAACATTGGTGAGACCTGGATTCCTCTTTATGCAACGGAAACCAAGCATCACAACGTTGTGTTGTTTCCGGTGAATTTATTCTAAAATTGTGAAGATGGACTCATCGGCCGGAAAAGTTATGACGAAGAATTTTAGAAAAGCGAAAGCGGTCAATATCACCAATAAGAGTAACTGAGACTTAGATAGCTTTTTATTAAGTCATGATGTTTATTGAAAACAAACTATTTTTGATACTACGAGTGCCATCTCTTGGCATTTCGTATAAATTATTGAACGACCCTCCTAATTTGATTATTTGCTGTTTGTGACGTAAGACAAAATCTTGCTACCACATTTAGGTCTGCAGTGCAGGATTATGAATTTTTTTCTGTAATAATAAAGTACCGAGAATTCAAATTGTTATTCATTCGTGAATTGTGAATAGAATACTACCTTAATAGTTCGAAACCTCCCCTTGCCTGTAAAGCGGCTTTTTTATATATGGGTAGACAAGTCTACAAGAAAAAAAAATCTTTATTACTTTATGCCTACATTAGATAATTTAAGTTATCAATACAAAGCTGTACATTTTTTTAAAATTTTTAATTAATTCGTGTGTTTATTCCTTCATTTCTGTGTTTAATGTATTAAGTTTTATACAACAACACACACACACTGCCTTTGCTGTTTAAATGGTGGTAGCGATAGCGTAATCGTCATAAGTACTTGCGATGGGCATCGTTGTGGGTTCGAGCTATGACACTAAAACCTATCTGTTGCCGGAGGTGATGCATATTGAATCTGTCAAGACATAACCTTCTCCCGTTGGTGTGGTGCGGAAGTTTAGAGAGGTAGTTGTGAGGTCCGTCTCCAATGGTCTTTCGTCTTGCTGCTAAGTGCGACGTTAATAAACAGTAATCACCCATTGATGCTTCAATGCACTGATTTTAATTATTCTAGAAGTTATCCGGTGTTTTCGGTAATTCATAGGTACTTGAATTACCGAAATACTTATAATAATACATCAGATATATTTGACTTAATGTATCTGATGGATTATAGAGAGATTATTGTCTTACAATTGGAAGAATAATAGTACTTTCTTCTTTTTATTCGATTATCCCTCTTTTCTTTACTGTTTTATTTTTATAAACACCGAATATAGTATAATAATTAATTGTCTTTAATTTCCATTTTATATTTTTAGCAAAACATTTAAGAACGGCGTGAGGAAAAGGTTTCATTGTCTTTTACATACGTTCATACTAATGTTTTCAACAAGATACGCTATTTGATGTTCATCTGATTATCACGCAAAAGAATATCGATGATTCAAGCGAATTTTAATTTTTAGATTTAATTTAATTTGAAAATGCAATAAAAGTCTCCTGATAGCTACAAAATGAACCTATAGAAACTTACGCAACATAAATAAGCAAATCAATAGTAAAAAGACCTGAAAACAGTATCTAAAACACGCTTAGAGTGATGCACGGGCGGCCGAAATTCGCGAAAGTAACCCAAGTCCTTAGAGAATTACTCGAGAACACAATTTCTCTATTGACAATTCATCCGAATTATACCTTATCGAGGATACGAACTTCAGCTTCAGTTACTCTCAAACCAGAGCGCAATCATTCGTCTATGAAGGCGCATTTAAATATAGGATCAGAGTGATGGGAAACAACCAAGAGTAGTTTTCGAATAAATTTAAATTTGATATTTTCTGAGTCCTATAATGACTCAGTGGTCAAATACGCGCTGATGAAACGGGAGTCAAAAGTAAAATTTTTGATTTTCCTTATTTGTTTATTTTAAGATAGAATTAATGGCTCTTAATAAAATATTATTTCAGTAATTTAAGTATTGATGATGATGAATAAATTATACTAAAACATTTTAAGCATTCCCCTCATGTATCATGAAATAGCTTACCTCTTTTCGGTAAGAAATCTTTTTCTTTGATGCGGTGTTCACTGTTTTTGGTAAACATGAATGATGCGCCTCCGGGATACCCTAGCGATATTTTTCCATTTTCGACACTTCTAATCAACCAACTGCTTCCTTTTTTATTATTTTTCGAATTATCTATCTCACAGATATGCATTATTAGGCACAGTATTGCCAGATTTGGTTCTTTTGCCATAAACTCCAAATTTCACTGACTCACCTCTGACGAAAAAGCAAATCTAGCTTTTACTTAAAGCGAATTTTTTTTTCAAACTTAAGTCCATTATTGTTAAATATTTGCATTATTATTAAACTACTGATTACGATCCAAAAGCAATTTACTATAATAACACTTCACCATTTAATAGTAATTTACTGCAACAACAATTTGTCTCAATTTAATAGTACTTTTTCATAATAAAAATAAATGCAACAATGACAGTTTAAAATGTAATAGTTATTTACCATAATTATAATCAATTCTCCCGAAAATGGGTAGCAATTTAAGAGTAAATTCTCATAAAAATAAATTGGAACAATAATAGACTTTGACGTTAATTTACTCGCAATTTACTCTTCACTTAACTCAAGGACCTTTTGTTAAACTTAATTTCATAAAATTACAAATCTTCGCCAACTAAATGAAACGTTATTATGTAAATTAGAGGAAGATAAAATGTGTAATGAATTGAATTAGAGATTTTGATACATAAGCAAAATAAAGTTGAAAAGAAAGAGAAGAGAAGAACAGGACAACGATAAGCTGATAGATATTTATTAATAGGATCAAATCATCGTAATGAATCACTTGTATTGAAATTAGTTAGAAGCGACACTTGATTTGACTAATAGGAGTTAAATCTGTTATAAATAAGAAGATTTTGAATCAGAACGAGTGATTTGTAAGCTAATACCTTATTTATTGAATACATTTCAGATTATTCGAGTTAAGAGGGATTTCAGAACGAGCGAACTTGCATATTCTAAGTTGATAGGTAATGAACTGTATCGTCTTGCTCTCATGAATCTTCAATTAGAGATAAGATCTTATTGATTATTTAATACACTTTTAAGATGACTGTGAAGTTAGATAGTGAAGGAAGGCCCTTACAAGGTTCATATTTAATTGCAATTACCCATTGAATCAAACCGAAAGTTAATGAAGAGCCATTTCAGATATATATTAGTTTAGTTTTTATTAACGTCGTACTAGGAGCAACACAAGGGCTATTGGCGACGGACCTCGTAATTTTGAACCTAGGTCAAGTGATGAGGAGGACACCTTAGTTGGTACCCCCTCTCCTAACTTCCACACCACGCCAACAAGAGGCCTTTGGGCCCCGACAGATTTAACGTGCATCAGCCCCGGCTACACGGCTGGTCTTTAGCGTCCAAGGATCGAGCCCGCGACTGAACGAAAACCGTTGACCACGAATCCAAAACCATTACCTATAGGAAACCACAGCCAGACCATTTTAGAAAAACGCTGTATTATACTTTCATACAAATGATAGTTAGGAAAGACTTAATTTAATTGTAAGATATAGCCAACAATGATTGATTCGGCACTTTAATTGGCCCTTCAATCGCTAACATTTGAATAATGTTTCTAAAAGACTTGGAAAAAATGTTCGATTCAATGCAGTACATTTCCATTTAATTTTTAATAGTTCTCATTATATCACTATGTATATTCCGTGTAACTATTATTACGTGTCTATGTATGACATTATTAAAAACTTAATACATCAAAAACCAAGATTTCAAACAAATACAGTTAGTTATCTACTTGACAACATTACAAACGCAGAAAAAAAATTATAATGAACTTAACTATATACACAAAAAATAACGTCAAAATGTTAGCAAAGACACAGACGTTAAAATCTTTTAAAACAAAAAATAAGCATCATAAGATATTTTATTTCTTTTTTCCTACATTGAAACAAATTTTCTCTTTTAAAAACACTCAAACACATCATAAAAACTTATGTAAATATTTGATATTTTTAACAATATCCCTTTATATCAAAAATTACTTTAGTTCTCGTAAAAGACTGAGGCAATGTAATCTATTACTCAAAGTTCTTAATAATCTCTCTCGCACACATTGTAAACTCGGTAAAATTTTTGAATAGTATTAATAGTGAATAAGAGACAATTAATCATATGAGATTCTATATAGATTACTGTAATGATATTGTAAGCCTTTGTTAACGAGACTTTCCTAAGCACGTTCAATCCATTATACTTAAACATAATAAATAATGACGGTTTATTCTACTACTATGTATACTCATTTTTCCGATGTGTTTTCAATTCTCAGATTAGAAAAAAAGTTTTTTTATAAAGTTGAAGAGAAAGCATTTGGTGGATGGATTATTCATTTTGAAACTAACAATGTAGTATCACATTAGAGATATAAATAATGGCTATACTATAACAAAATTCGAAAATTATTTCGACAATATAACATTTTAAGATAAAGCATAAAATCTTATGACATTGTTCTAAACATTAATCACATAAGTCAATTTTAGGCACAGTTTCCTAAATCACGATTCTTAAAGATCTATAGGATGAAAACGAATCAAAAATTTAAAATTTTTGGTAAAGGAAGTGAGAAACAGGAAATGTAAAGCTATTTTTTGAATCATATTTCGAAATTGAAAGTAATTTAGAATACATTTTTAATATGAATATCACTTCATAAATACAAGGGAGTAACCAAAAGTTCCAGGAATAACTTGACCCTGGATGGAATTCGCGTTGTACGCTTTTCTGCCGCTAGGGGCGTTGCTGAGAAAGGTTTCGTCTGATCGAGGTGAAATTTCCGCCGCAATTGCAACTCCCTATCGTCGTTATTTTAAGATGGCGGACTTAAGTGAGCTACTCGTGGAAGTAAAGTTTCGCTTTTTTGGGGGGAAAAACAATACAGAAACTTATTTTGATGTTGAAAACAGCTTACAAAGATGATGCTTTGTAGAAATTTCAACATACGAGCGGTTTTTTTTTATAAAAAACAGTGGTGGTGTGTCGAGAGATGGCAAACTTTATCACGAAGAGAAAATTCAAGATACTGTACTAGAAGTACAGCGACTGACCATTGAACACACGACGGAATTAACTGGATTTTCTTGGAACTCGATTTATTGAATTTTAACAGAAAGATTTGGAAATTAAAAGAGTATTTATGCAAAATTCGTGATTAGGTTCTGACTGACCGGCAAAAAGAGTCGCCATACTGTTTTGGGGCTATCGGTGTTTGCCCCCAAACAGTATGACTCTCTTATGCGCCAGATCAGGAGCCATGGTCGTGGATTCACTGCTGGCATTCGTTTCGTCCAGTCATAGGTTCAAGCCCTGAGGACACTAAAGTTTAGTTCAGTTTTTTATTAACGTCACACTAGAAGCAACACGAGGTCTATTGGTGACGGATCTCATAAATTTGAAACTTGTTCAAGTGACGAATATGACACCTCAGCTGGCACCCTCTCTTCTAACTACCGCACCACGCCAACGGGAGGACTTTGAGTCCCGACAGATTTAACGTTCATCAGCTCCGGCTACACGGCTGGTCTTTAGCGGCGAAGGCTTGAATCCACTACTGAATGAAAACCGACGGCCACGAATCCGAAACCATTACCACTCGGCTACCACGGCCACAATGACACTAAAGATCCGCCGTGTAGCGGGGCTGATACACGTTAAATGTGGTCGACGTCCGAAGCCCTTGACTTGTATGGAAGTTTGAAGTGAGAGATGGCAGCTCAGGTGTCTTCCTCGTTATCTGATCGATGTGCGGGATTACGAGACAAGTCGCTAATATCCCTCATGTTACTTCTCAATTTGATGTTAATGAACAATCACAACAATCGAGATCACAAGACTCTCTTGCTCCTCGCATCTTACTTATTTGACCAAGTCTGTGGGAATTTTTCTTGTTTTGCGCACGAAGATGAGCATGAACAGGCACTTCATTTAAGTAGCAGTATAAATTTTAGACAATGTAACACATCGATCAATAACTCTGAGTCTAACGTTTAGAAAACAACATTTTTTTTGCAAATTTTTTTTTATTCATCAACATAACTTTGCTTTTGTTAATCACCTTTTTGCGTTATTCTATTCATTCAACGCTTTTCCACCGTCTTTTCCCCCCCCCACATTTTTTTTTTTTTTCACTTAAAAATCTTTTTTTTGGTGAGAGTAAATGGCGATAAACAGCTTTCTGAATCATCGACTCGTTGCCGCTTGTTTTTTGTTCATCAACAATCCGCTGGCTGCCGGAAAAAAACCTTTTCACTTCACTTCAAAACCCTTTTCAGTAAATACACTTCCATATGATATCTGTGTCATCTCCAGCAAATCTCACAGACTTCGCTACGATCTTTCATTTATAATTTTGTCGCTTCATCATTTTCAGTTAACTGAAGCTTCCACAGGTCTACCCGAGCGTTCGCGTCGTTTATTGTCGGTACGACCACGTTTAAACTCGGCAAACCACCGACAAATCGTTGCTTTTGATGGACAAGAGTCCGGGTAACACTTTTCAATCCATTGTTTCGCTTGCACGGTGTTTTTACCCATTAAAAAACAATGTTTTATCAGAACACGAAACTCGGTTTTTTCCATTTTTTAAGCAAACTACAAAACGACTTTACTCCAACCTCGATAACTCAGCTGTTTCTGGTCCGATCGACTTAAAATTTTGACACGTTTCAAGCAAAGGTTAGTACTCTAGAAAGACCTGGTTACTGGTTTACTACGAGCGCCATCTCTGGGTTAGTCTCGGGAGTTATTGATCGATGTGTTAGAAGTGGCGAAGTAGAGTGTGAGAGAGGGATGAGCTGTCAGGCATCAATAGATGAGTTTTAAAAAAAAATGTTACCTACATTATGCGGAGACTCTTTTCAACCACGACGATAACAACAGCAAGGCAAATACAAATATAAAAAACTATTATAGATAAAAGAATCGACCAAAGTCATTGTTTCAAAAATTCTCTAGTAAGCCAGTAAAGCGCCGTTTCTGAGTCGTCTTTGTGACGCATAACGATGGAGGTGGTCTTTATACATTTGGATCTGCCGAATAACAGAGATGGCAGAAGGATTCTAATACGAGGAAGAAGCTCTGCCAGGCAGTCATGACCCTTCTGGAACGGAATTGAGCTCCAAATAGCCGCCGTAGACTGCTGAGAAACGTTAAGAGATCTTCAGTTCTTTATCAATTTTGCTTTATCCTGTCTTAAGGCTCCCGTCTACCCGCCATTTTGATTTCTTGGGCGTAATGTTAATCCTATGGAATTTCGACTTTAATTCTCACGTCTTTATTATTTGAACTATTTGAATGCAATAAAGCGCATTTGAAAGAGCAAAAAATAATCAATGCTTCTGTGGAATTACTTTTATCCTAAGATTTTTAAAAATATTTTTATTCTTATTTTAATTATTTGTTTTTGAGTTTTTCGGTCTTTATGGAATATTTTCAAATAATTTTAAAAATCTTAGGAAAAAAGTAATTCCTCAGAAGCATTCATTATTTTTTGCTCTTTCAGATGCACTTTATTGTATTAAAATGGACCAAATAGTAAAGATATGAGAATTAAAGTCGAAATTCCATAGGATTAACATTACGGTAACGAAATCAAAATGGCGGGTAGACGGGAGCCTTAAATTAGAGATTCATAACTGTTATGAATTAAATGAATGATATGTACTTTTATAGAATGGAATGAAATTGCGGAAAGTCTCGTTTGAGGTAGCCTCATGCTTCTTTTTGCGAGACCCTCGGCTTGCTCGTTCCCCAAAAATACCACAATGGCAAGGTATCCATTAAAGCACCACACGTTTCGTCTATAAAAACGATTCCCACAAATAACGACAGAAGTTAAAATGCCTAAATAACTAAGCCGAGGGGGGATCCCTTTTGGCTTGGATGTTAAAGGCGTTGCATGAGTTTTCTTTGGATCCAATAAAATAATTTTTATTTCAAATTGCCGTTGGTTCTCAAGATCAACCGATTCTTTCACAACGGGGTTGAGAAACCCTCTGGCGGGGTGAAACACACAGCCACCGAAAATAGAATCAACCATTAAACAAATATATAATTGGAGATTAGTTTGAAGGTGATAGGGGTTATATGTATACAAAAATGGAAATATATGCCATACAAAATTCCGTTTTTTTTCTTTTTTTTTGGGGGGGGGGGAGGTAGGTAGGAGGGAGGCATATATATTATACATTTTTATCAATCAGATATAAAAACAGCTTATATATAATATGATTAACGTAAGCATTAAAATTTTTCAAAAACGTGTTCAAAATTTGTATAAGAAAACATCTTTTTTAAAAAATTTATATTTTTTTAAGAAATAAATTTTCAGGAAATCAGTTTTTAACATCTATGCAAATTATCGACCATTACATTGCGTTAATTAGTGAATTTGTTACCTGTTTTAGAAACAACATGTATCATTTTTAGAAGGAATCGTATCGCCTTTTTTATAAAAAGCTATGATAAAATGCATTCAATCCTACCATATCAAAAATAACAGTTTGTGAATCATATTTACTATTTATTTCTTTTTCTCAAAAAACTGAGTGCATTTGAATAAAAGAAAAGAATTTTCAGAATTTTATAAGAATCTCAAATAATTCCATACCCTTCGTTTCATAGAAAAGTGCAGGAAAAAAAATATAACTTAAATTTTAAAGATAAAATTTTACTAATGTTATGTAAATGCAACTTATTTCCGAATTCAAAACTACATTTTCTTTATTATATGAATATTGAATAAATTATTCAAATATTATTTACATTTCGATTGTCGTTACGTTTAGATTCTTAGCATCAAACAAAATACATTTATAAAATGATATTTATTTATTTCAAATTCAATCGATGCCGAGTATTGTATAAAAATATTTAGTTGAACATATTATTTAAACATTTTAATTTTTATTTCCGTCATTTTAGGTTTTTATTTGTATGCAATGTCTTAAGCGTTTTATAAGAATATCTGCAATAAACTTTCATTTACAAGTAAATTTTAATTAGACATTAAAATGCATTGTGTATTCTTAGAAGTGCATTCTTTTCAAAGTTGCAAGTAACACAGTTTGTAGAATTGTTATAATAATGTTTTAATTTAACTATAATCGGACTGAAAATTAAATTAAACTGTTAATTCGGAAAAATAAATATTATTCATTTGTTTTACAAATGAGATATCAGAAAAAACTGAAGTACTTGTAAAAACAAAAAATCAAAATTCTATATTTGGATTTGAGAATCATTCATTCACGTTTAAACACTATTTCTTAACTTTTTGAGCGACGAACGCCCATATTTCCTTCCTATAATGATAGATTTCGAAATTATTCAGAAGTAAATTTTCAGAATATTTCTACTTCACGAGAGATTCATTATAAAATGAATAAAGAAAAGGAAATTGAGTTCGAATTTCTCAACTTTACCGAAGAAATATTTCATAAACGAAAAATGTACCTCATCTAGTTTCAAAAACGAATGATTAGTTTCTGTAACACTTGAACGGTGCATATATCTCTTCCAAATATGTTTGAAATACTTCCTGCACTACATGGAAAAACTATACTTGCATGCTAATTCTAAAAATATCCAATTTTTTTTTCTGGAAACATTACGTTACGAAAGAAGTAAATGAATTCGATAATAGTAACGTTTTCGAAAATATTTTCCATATTTTCTGAAGCACGCAAAATAAGATTCGAATTTACCTGTTTTTAAGTCTAGGTAATACATTTTCCCGAGTTATCTGTTTTCTTTTCTAAAATGTTATCGATCTGAAAAGCGGGATTTCTTTTCTGCGGATAATAGGTTCGTAATGCTTCTGAGGGAAGAAAAAGGGAAGTGAACATAGTAAGCAACTTGTGTATCTTAAAACGAAAAACGGAAATGGGTCGATATCGTAAAATATTCAGTATTGCTAAGACTGCTTAAAGTTATTGAATACTGTTGCAAAATTCTGGCGATGGATTTTCAGAAATATCTTAAACGTTTCAAATTTCTCATGACCAACCACATAAGTGACCACTAGAGCCTCAAATAATGCTATATGTATACGATGCAGATATAATATATATTACTATAAAACATGGTTTCTTACGAATAATAAGGTTGCAATTTTTTTTAAGAGGTTATGCGGCAGTTAAAAGTATAAAAATTAAGAGTTGTTTCCCCCTTTTTCAAGCCTCCCTTTCTTTTTTTAATTTAAGTGAAAGGATTTAATTGATTTTGTATGTAATAATTTGTTACTTTTATAAACTAGTATTAAATGTTCATAAACCTTTTAAAAAGTTATAAAATATTTCTTAAAGTAACGCTCTTTTCACATTATTAAATGATATTTTGATTTGATCGCTTAATCCTAAAAAACGGGTTTCGCTTCAGAATATATAATTTTTTTCCATAATATAAATAAACACTTAGAAATATAATTAAATTAAGAATGTTTGAAGTTTAATTCAGTATCTAGTATTTTATGGCTTATTATAATTAACATTAATTTTTTCATATTTTAATATATATGTTCCTATTATAGAAAAAATATCAAATAATGTCCTAAGTATAATTTTATTGCGAATAATGATACAAGTTTTGTGAGGTTATCGCAAAAGAATTTTTAATTAACTTGCATATGCTGATGAAAAGCTTATTTTGAGACAGTTAGCTTTAGTGTTTTCCATTTAATAAAGTTGATCAGAATTAAATATGTACTCGTACATTGTTTATAGTATCTTGAGAAGTAATAGGAATATTTTCACGGAGAGATAGTGCGTTTTAAAATATTCAGACAAATTTATTTTTTAATATATATTCTTTTCAGAAAATAGATTTTCTTAAGATTTTTTAAGACGTGTTCGCTTACTTGTGATGTCCATATAGTTTATCTCATTTTTTTTTCTTCTTGCAAATCAACTTTTAAAGAGTGCACGTACATATGGATATGTAATTTGTATGAATCCTTGAAAAGGAGTTTGTTAAAGATCAAATTAAAAGTACTTGTTCTCATATTTAGGTTCTAATAAATTTAAAAAAACTATCTAATATTTCTAGCTATAGAGTAAACTTCATGACCTTAAAGTAAAAGCTTAGTGATCTATTACTTTACTGTAATTAAAATAGAATAAATTTTATTAAAACAATTACGCCATAATTTATCAGACAAATAAATTTCAAATTAATAATTTACAGTAAAAATAAAACCCATATCTATTTTAATTAACAAATAGACAAAATAAATAATAATTTACTATAAACTGTGTTTTCTAACAATGTAGTCCTTCCTATTTTTTCAAGTTTAATTTTTGACAAATGCTTTGTTCATCTAACGAATTTTGAAACTCATTCACATTTCGTGAAACGTATACTTTATGCAAACTATATTCCAAAGGTACCATTAGACATATTTTTCTTAATTCAAGGATAGTTTTTATGTTTAACTTACACATCGCTTTATGAATGATATATCATCATATCAATCTTAATATAAAAGATTAAAAAATTCAAAATTTTAGATAGCTGTTTGAATTATATTAATACTTTTCTCCGATAAACAAAATAATTAAAAATTTAAAACAAGGAATTTTTTTTGTTCCAAAATCTAAAAAATATTAATTGCTTATTTAAATTAATAGCATTTAAATTTCTTCAACTTTTATATTTTCAGCTGTTTAATATCTTATTGAGTGATTAAATAATTCTGAAAAAATTACGACATTTGACATTTTAAAATAATAGATTTTACATATGCGTAAAATGCTAGCAATTATAATAAAAGAAAATAAAATCTCCAATCGTATTCGAATATAAGCATTTCAAACATCGATATGCGTAGAATAAAGTTCATAAATCGCTACAAATTTCATATATAGCAAATCAATAGCATTCTAATACTTTCATATATATATTTTTTTAAAATCAAACATTTGACGAACAAATTATTCCATATCGATACGATGATAAAATGAAAAGAGAGATAAAATCGGATGTCTTTCTCTATTTATAATTATCTATTTACGATTATTATCCAATCTCATCCGTTTTCCAAAGACCTATCTTTCTATTAAATTGAGGTAAAAGATTATTTTGATGTTTTTTTTTTTTTTTTTCAAATCAAAACTACATTAGAAATGTTTCTCACAATATAAATTCCATTTTCAAAGAAAAACTACTCACCCATATAACTCCACACATTCGACGTATAAGTCAAAACTCTTTAAAATAACTTCCTTTTCGTAACCAGCGAAGATCGCATTAGATGGTTAATGATATTTTAATTAAACACACCACATCAAAAGGGTCCTTTCCAAAGGCCCAGATTTCACCAAGGCCAGTGGACTTAGTGACCAGTGTCCAGCAGAGGTGATTAAAGGGGTGTCATGGCCACGTGTGAGAGGTTCAGCTTTAAGTAGGGCCGACGCCGTTCCTCGGCCTCGAAAGCGTTTGTGGGATGGAGAGAAAGAGCGCCACTGGAGTCATGAATGCAGTGAGGCCAACATCGCAGGGTCGCTGCCTAAAGAGGTGGAAGGGTTGCACGATTGGAGAGCGATGCTATGTTACTCGCCAAAGGCACCAAAAGAGTGTCGCCAAGAGGTGCTTTTGTTACTTGACTAAATGGATGGTGATTTAGAGAATTAAATTTAGATATTTTATTCCGTCATTTGAAATCAATATATTTTAATAATACATATTGTTAAGATGTAGTTTATTTATATTGTGCCATACTTTTAAATGTATATCTTACGCAAAATATATTTAAATTTATACCTTTAAGGTCTGTTAAGAATTCAGCTACATATAAGATGCAATTAAGAATATTATAAATAAAATTTTCTCCATTTTCAACTCGGCATTCCGTGTAGAATAAGAAAGTTAACAATAACTGCTTTGTATTAATAAATGATAAAAGAAAGAAATGGGTAAATATGGTAGACATCAAATTTTTAGAAGCTTAAAATGGAACTTTACTGAGAAAAAATTGCTATTATTTCACATTCTTATCAATCTTGTTTATTACGTAATAATTTATTTGTATAATTTTGCAGCATTTATGTTTTGATAGTTTGTTGTTTTAAAAAGAAAAAAATATCTAACAATTCCATATTTTATTTATAAAATAGATAGGGTTGCTTTATTATAAATACCTTACCTTAATACAAATTTCTTTTTTAATAAAGGAAGAATCTTTAGTTTTTTCCTTTAACATAATTTAATGACGCGCAGCAAAATTTATTTATTTTAAAAAAGACTTTCCGTACTATCTTGGAATGATTTATATAATTTGTGATTCATATACAATTGCTCTTCCATAAAAAATGAATAAAATATGATAAATATGGATACGTTTTAACATCAGGAAGTAAAAATAATAATTGTAAGCGATATGTCTAAATATTTGTAATTATCAGATAAAGATGTACATGTTTTGAAAATCCATCTGTTCACCTCATTTAAAAACGCAATATGCATACAATTTAAAGAGCACACGAGCAAGCTTTTTAAACTTCTTATTATTTTCATTATTTTTATTTGACAGTTTTCTATTATTAACTATTTTTGTAAAATTTCTTTTTTTAACCTTTTGAGTGACGCAATGTTATAACTATATAATTTTGAAGAGATTTTCAGGCGAGGGATGTACAGTGATAATACAGATAAAAAAATTTAGCAGTGCTCGGTTCGGAAATCGAGGTGTTTGCAAACTACAAACACGAACGGGCATAGTTTGCATTCTGCAAACGTGGGAAAATGCGTTTGCCCCGAGCAAATGGTACCCCTGAAAGGGTTAACCCTTTGTTGGGCCATTTTTTATAGTAATGGTATACTAAAATAGTTTATTGATTAAGACTGATTTAAGAAAAGAAATTCATTTAAACGATTAGATAAAATTAATTTAATATTTAATACCCTCTTTGTGGTGGGATGTATGTTTACTGTCTGCATTAAGTGGCAATCAAAGGTCACGCTATGCTTTAAACTACTTTTTATATTGCACTACATAAAAAAAAAAAAACAGATTTATGAAACATCTTCATAAAGATTTATAAAATAATACATTCTTCACCCTACCTTAATCCTAATTGTTTAAAAATTGATGAATTAAGCATTAACATATATTTAGAAAAGCTTAGATTAGAAAGGTTTAACATATATTTAACAGTATTCTTCCCCTGGAATTGCGAATGCCTATCCAACAAAGTTGGAAAATTCCCTTTCTTTTTCTTCCATGTGACATTTTATTTTCTTAGAAACTTGCATCCGTAGAGCACGCACGCACGCACACGGGTTAAAAAAAAAAATCTTATTAGATATATTCCTACACTGCTAATATTCAGTTTTAACGGCAATCTTTCTTTCCTGCTGCAGGAATTATGTTGCAGTAAAGCCATCTGTTGACTACATTGAGATATTTAAGTACATTATCTTCATTTGGGAAACCATTCCTAATCTGCAGAGAATAGATAATGAGATTTGCCAATACAGTTGTGCATTCTATTTATACATTGAACAAACACCTTTGATAAATATGCATTTTGTAACTCCTGTCTTGCAGACGAAACGGCGCCAAGACGTTATGTCGGCGCATCACTGCAAATTAGAATCAGTAAGGAGAAGACGGATCCAAGATTAATGCATCAGCGGAATGGAATCTTTGGTAGCGTTGTAACATGAATGCCTAATTGCAGAAATAGATAAAAGTACTTATTACTGGGTTTTAAAGATTTATCGCTGAATTAAAGGAATTCAATTGAATTTTTGATTCTATATTAACGTCATACTTAGAACAGTACGAAGACAGTGCATTGCAAAATATTGCCCCCCCCCCCGTGCAATAGGGCTGATGCATGTTAAATTTGGTCATCCCACGCCCTCCCATTAGCGTGGTGTGGAAGTTTGGAAAGAGAGGTGCCAGCTCAGGTCGCGTCTTCGTCGCTTGAACGAGTCGTCAATAATCCTCGTGTTGCTTTTTATTGTGTCGTCAATAAAACAGCCAAAATCTTTGACTTAGTAATTTTGAACCTCGTTCAAGTATCGAGGACAACACCTAAACTAGCACCTCCCACTCCAAGCTTCCTCATCATGCTCCTGGGTGGATATGGAGACTTCACAGATTTAACATACATCAGCCGCTCCAAACAAATGGTCTTTGGTGGTATCTGGCCTCGAACTCATGATTCGACGGAAACAACATCGGCCGCGAGATCACGAACAGGAACATCAGGCTACCGCAGCCTGTTTCTATATAAAAGCTCTAACAATTATTTATTAATTTCACCTAAAATGAAATATTCATGCAATTTATTAAAATCATATGAATCACACGCAATTTAAATAGGATTTCATAAAGTGTAGGTTAAGACAAAAAAAATTATTATTGATTATATATTTATTGAAATTTGTATACCTATTTTGATTGTACTTGCTAAAATAAGGACAGTGCAGCAATTTTTGTTTTAATTTTTCGATATCATTTGGATGTGAATATATTTTTTACTTTTAATATTCCTTGTTTTCATAACTATGAGTTATATACTCTCCAAATAATTTTCTTTTCGTGTGAATTACAAGAGCATCAAACAATCAATCAAAAGAGAGAAATATTTGCTCACCCCTTTTTTTTGTACATATTTCTTAATACTGTTCTACACTTGAATTCGACAGTTTCTAATGAAAGTAGAATTTTTCCACTTTATTCTTTAACTTTTAAAATTGTTATATATTACATTTGATAAAATTATTGAAGAAAAATTTCAAGATTTATTACTTCAAGTTGAACTAATTAATCTTTAAAATAATAAAGGGATCAAGGTCATCTCCAGAATTGGAATCTAGCGACATAGTTTGAAATTCAGAAAGGTTTTGTGTGTGAAATGATTAAATACAAATATTGTGAGACTTACATTATTTTACATTATGTGTATATATTCCTTGATTAGTATAAAAAAATCTCTGTATTTAGATAATTTGATAAACATTAGTGGGTGCCAACGAATAAGGAAAATGAATCATATATTAAAAATAAGTATACTACAATTGGGAGACACCATCTAAACGTAACATGATTGAGAAAGTACCAATAATTATTTTTAAAATATTTGTTATTAAATTTAAGAATTTTAGTGTTTTTTTCCTTTCGAATTATGTGATTAAAATAAAATTTCTGTAATGTTTAGGAACCATGAATATGGTTTGATTCATTTATTAAATATATTTTTTGGAAATCAATCATTTAATAAAATAGTCAAAAAATTCCGATAGTGAAATTTTCAACTTACGCAACAGAAAGTCAGTTATTCCTAAATACTTAAAAACTTTCAGCCTACTTAATATTTGATAATATACTACTTTATATTCTTCATTACATAACAGTTTATTTACTTGTAAGAAATAATGAGATTTGTGATATTTCTGAAATGTTAATTAAGATTTGAAACATATTTAATATGTCTAACGAGAAAAATATTTTCGTTATATATATATATATATATATATATATATATATATATATATATATATCAATAGAATTACATTCTCTCAATACCACTGAATGTTATATCTTTAAATACTATTATGGTGCAGTAAACACACATTCATATGCATTAACTTATGAGTACGTATTCTAAAGTATTAACCAATGTTTCATCTGTTTAGTTTTCCAGTTATTTCTGTGTATGGTTCATTTTGTTGGTGCCATTTCTTATACTTTACATGTGATTCTAAGAAACATTCGTAAACACATTTTCTCCTTGGATTCAAATAATTGTATAATCAAAGATTAAAATAAATCAAACACATTAAGCGATCTTTAATCAGACACGCATGGGATTACGATCATGCTGGATAAACAATTTTGCGTGTTATTGAGTATCAGTATAGTTTAACGGGTATACAAAAGATAAATCACAGTAGATAAAAATTTAAACATCTGAAAATATGTTTATAATGTGATTACTAAATTTCCAAGCATGTGTAGCCGTTATAAATGTCCGACAAATAATTTTATCTCTCATTCTAGCAACTTTAAAATTTAATTAAATTCCAAATTTAACATTAATTTTACGCAATATTTTTCTATTCATAAAAAAGGCCAACAAGAAAAGTAATGCAGAGCAACAGCAGTTAAAACAAGTTGTGACTAGCTACTATAGTAACAGGCGCACGCGTATGAGTTTTATGAGCATTTGAAGGAGATTTTCTGGGCTTCGAGAACATTTAACTATACAGTACACTCTCTGTATATACACAGTTGTGATATTGTGCAAACGTGACATGTAATCCACTAGAAAACAAAAAACTAAGAACTGAAATAAAAACTTACAATTACGATAAACACTAGTCGAAAATACCATCATAGTGTGGGAAGACTTGGTGGTCAAGCCGAAAAAATCTCAAATACATACGAAACAGTACGAAAGTGAATGACTGGATCGATCGGAGTCATAGAATTATAGAATGATGAACTATTGAATGCAGGACTTATTGTAATTAACTATTCTACGATTTTTATTTAAAAATATTTATTTCTAAAATCACTTCTTTGTATACAAAACAAACATTTGTAAATTTTTTGACGAAGGTATTAAAATGTTTCTAAATTTAGTGACGCAATTCAAGAAACTATATGTTTCCCATTCTGTCATAGAACCACGGTAGCCCGGTCGTTTAGATAGCGAGTATTGTGAGTGGAGACGATCGAGTCAACTCATAATTGATTGATTGATTGTTATTACAGTCGTACATAATAGTAACATGAAAGCTATTGGTGATGGACGATCCGGGTGGTAATTTTGAGCCTCTTTCAATTGTTGAGGACAATATCTGTGAACTAGGATCTTCCTCTCTAAACTTCCTAACTTCATGAAGCGAAGACTTAGATCCTCGAAAGATTTAACGTGTATCAGTCCAGCTACACGGTGGTTCTTGAGTGACAACAATGCTCGAACCCCCAACTTGACGGAAATAACGTTAGCAATGAGCTTCCCACCGTGACTCCATGGCTATCGTAGCCGCAAACAAGTTACAACAGGCGCTAAAGTCATGGTTACCTATTAAAGTGAAGCCGTTATCTGACGAACGCAATATTGCGGTGGAAGACGCCATTAATATTCCTGGTCAAATATTTCCTAAGAAACCATAACATCCTTGTTGATACGTTCAAATTGAATTCAACGCTCCTTAGGAAACCACGCCATCTAGTTTACATAGACAACGTTTTAGTGACGCCATCCATCGCAATAATGTGGCCTCTAGAAAACGGCTCCACTTTCCTAAGAAATCTTTGATTAAACTTTGTCTAGAAACCACCATTCAAAGTAATTGGGACTGTTAGACGCGAAATGGTGTAAAATGGAGCTATATTTCAAGTTTCTCACATGTCAAGGTGTAAAGTATAAGAGATATAAAGATGTTTTCACATTCGGGTATCTTTATTGTTTACTTGATCATAATCCAAAATTTTGAGGTCTGTGGCCAAAACATCTCGTGTAACTCTAGAATATCATTTATTCATACCAATAAAAGACTCTTTATCATTTTTTAAGGACTTAAAAGTAATACATAAAAACTGTTTGTTAAATAAGGGTATTTAAACTCTTAACCAAACAACTATGTTGACTTTATTCCTATTTTTAATAACAACACAAAATGACGCACATGAAATAAAATATGCTTAGAATAAAATACAATATGCTAAACTTTAAAGCGTATTTTTACGACGACGATTGTCGAAACTATTTCCTCTAAAAACTCCGACTTTTCCAGTTTTTTCCACTAACAAAAAACTCGCGAAGCAAGTCTTTCCTCTTCGATTGTTACATAAAATGCATTTTTCCGATGGCAAATATATTTTTGTTTTCGTTTGTTTCTTGCTACCAGTGAATATGTCTTCGTTCCCATGGAAACCCGGAACACAAACGTTTTCTTTAGCTGAAGTCTGTTGACTTCGCGAGGCTTCGAGCTCACTGGTGTTGCCAGTTTGAGAAACGTCTGGGAGGCAGGATTAGAAAATATCTGGTGACATTGACTAAAGCTGTATCGATCTTCCTTATTAGATTTCAGGGAGAAATAAGTTCGATTGGGAGAAAAGGGGGTCCTCTTTGTTTTTAAATAATTAACATAAAGGAGAGGGAAATCCAGATTGTGCGACTGTGAGTTTGGGTGTTTACGTGAACGAACATTTCGAGCGGGGTGGCGCAGAAATTTCAGTGTTTTTATTTAGATCTCGATAAGTTTAAGTTACTTTAAAAGTGGGAAATATGTGTTTGGGAATGAGACTTACAAAGAGGAAAGGTCACATCCTAGCGGAAGATTAGAAATCTTTTATGGGTAAAAAAAAATTGCGATTGGAGGGCTAGAATTGTAAGAGATTAATTTCATTTCATTAAAAACGAGAAATAAGATTTGTAGAGTATAACTAATATGAAAGTTTATCGAAATTTTTTAATTATATAACTAAGGAATAACCGAGATAACTCGATAAAACTTATTCTGCATAGTAATTGATCCTTTTGTGTATAATGTTGTAAGTTATGTACATTCTAATTAATGTTGATATCTACGGTTAAAAAAAGCTGTAGATTGAACACAAAGTACATAAAGGAACATAAGTTTCTCTCTTATGTTCCTTTATGTACTTTATGTACTTTCCAGTAACTATTAAGAGTTTTTGATATCCTGGAGTTTGAGTTTTCAGTGTTGATTAATATCGTTCTTACTATGGAGAATATAGAGTTCAATCTTCTGAGCTCTACATTGATAGCCTTCAAAGTCAAGAAACTCTGGAAGAATTAACACATTATGTTGACTATGAAGTGCAGCCTTCAAAAAAAAATTAAATTTCTATCTGATTATTTTTAAATTCCTACTATTAGTTCACACTCTCCATGTATATATCTTGTTCAAATTTTCAATCGTCAATAAAATACTTTTATTCGTCCACTCAAGTTCAAATATATATTTTTTAAAACTTGTAGTGGATGACACTTGATGTTAATACAGTTTTTTCAAATATTAATTAAATTTAAAAGGTGAAAATATAGTTTAGCCCAATCACTTGGAGCGATTTCCAAAATTGTCAAACTTAGCAATTTTTTTTGGCTGAACATTAAGTGCGCGAAGCGGACCAGGGTATCCACATTTGACAAAATACTGCCAAATAATTCCTGTCACCAAGGGTGCTTGCATTCCAACCATTAAATTAAAAATTGCTAAACTGCATTCCAACCAATTAATTTACCGGATGAAACAAGCCATTGCTTCTAGTATGTTATGTCATTTGTCTTGTAATGGCAAAGTTGGTAGAGCGTCGGCGGAGAATCTTCATGCCATCGGATCGAATCTCGTCGAAGCACAAATTTTTTTTATTTGATTTTCAAATAATTAATTTTAGTTTTATATGGGAGAAAAAATTTCTCTTATATAAGATATTTAGCTGGATATAAATTTAGGAATAAATACCGTCTGTGACGAAGCGTGTAGATCGCTGGAAAAAAATTTCTTTTGCCACTTAATATTGTCATGCTGTCATATGTATATATACATATTTATATTAATTATAATTATTTAATAAAAAGTAACTAAAACAAAATTTTTCTTTGTTGACCTAAGTAGAAATTGACTTAAAAGAATTTTTTTATATTAGTTGTTTAGTTATAATTAAAACTTTACGATATCCCGGGCTTTGAGTTTGAGTATTTATTAACGTCGCTCTTAAGAGCAGCTAGAGGAAACTTGCAACGGACCTCGTAATTTTGATCCTCGGTCAAGTGATGAGGACGACGCCTGAGCTATCACTTCCCTCTCCAAGATTCCACACCACTGCAACGGGTCCTTGGAGCCTCAACAGATTTAACGTGCTTCAGCCTCGCTACACGATAGGTCAAGGCTCGAACTGCCGACTTGAAGATACAACGTCAACCTTAAGTTCGCAATATGAACATTAGGCAACGATGATTACACGATAACCAGGCTACTAATTAAAACTTTACGAAAATGCCGGGTACTTCCATCTACGTCTTTTTGAGACCAAATGCATCAACCTGTATAGCTATTTCAACATTATGTACATAAGGATTTGTTAATGTGTAAATAAATTTTATCCGAATTCCTCTCATGTATTTCTTAGTACCAATTAAAACTTAACAATACCTCTTCGTAAAGTTTATAGCGCTACGTACTTTAAATACCCATATCATTCATCGATCGATATAAAGTGTCTGGTGTTTTGGCAAGTTATGTTTATGCTAACGGTTAAATGCAATTCAACACTATTATATTTTCACTAATAATGTTGCTACTTTCATTAAACTGCTAATTTATGTTGCTAAATTTCAAATATTGGTGATGTATTAGCTGGAATGAAATTTAAATAACCGAAACGATACTCCATAATAACGCTTCATTATGTACATCATTATAAACATTCTTCTAACTAATATGGTAGAGCTGATATCCTCACAAATACACTTTATTGTCAAAACAAGTATTATAAAAAAATTAAGTAAATTCCTTCTTAGGTCAACAAAGATTTTTTTTTATTTTAGTTACTTTTTATTAAATAGTTACAATTAATAATATAAATATGTACATACATATGACAGAATCACAATATTAAGGGGCAAAGAAATTTTTTTTCCAGCGATCTACACGCTTCGTCATTGACGGTATTTATTTCTAAATTTATGTCTTGCTAAATATCTTATATATGAGAAATTTTTTTCTCCCATATAAAACTAAAATTAATTATTTGAAAATCGAATAAAAAAATTTTTTAAGCTTCGACGAGATTCGATCCGAAGGCACGAAGATTCTACGCCGACGCTCTACTAATTTTGCCATTGCAAGACAAATGACATAGTAGAAGCATTAGCTGGTTTCTTAATTCAACCGGTAAATTAAATGGTTGGAGTGCAGTTTAGCCCAACCAACCTCGGCGACAGGAATTATTTGGCGGTGTTTTGCCAAATGTGGCTACCCGCTTCACGGACTTAATGTTCAGCCGAAAAAAATCGCCAAGTTTGGCAACCTTTGAAATCGCGCATTTGGTTGGATTAAACTGTATTTTCTCCAATTAAATTTAATTAATGAATTACTATTCTGTATTAACATTAAGTGTCATCCACTACAAGTTTAAAAAATGTATTTGAACTTGTTTGGATGAATAAAAAGTATTTTATGAACGATTGAAAATTTAAACAAGATATATATATATATATAATTATATGTTTATTTATATTAAAAGTAAATTCTTGTTAACTTATATTTAAGTATCAATGTCTATGTAGAATAAAAAATATTAACGATTCAGTGCAATAAAGCATTTTTTTTTTCTCATTTAAATAGTCTGTAATAATTCATTCGTTATAAACACTTCTTTCTATTAAACAAGTATTCATAACATAATTGAATCATTTAATTTTCTGAGAAGTTTTGATCAATATCTCAGAGGTCTGATGCAGGATAGAACTTCGAAATTAAATGTTCTTAAAAGACACGACAGCTTAGAAAGTGATTCAAGCAGGAGGTGTAAAATTGTTTTGAACGAGATGATAATTTAAATCAAAGTAAAATAATTAATAACTTTGCAACGCGTTTATTAAGAATAATATCCATGGAATGAAATATTTTATAAGTGTTTTTATTATATATCCAATCGGATAAGAATTAAATAGAAATTGTATTAAATTTTAAAAAAATGAGTGTATTTATATCAAAGAAGTTGACACAAAGAATTTCACGACGATCAATTATAGAAAAATTAAATGCATAGCGCCAAATGAGTCAATAATTCCGCCAAAGAGACAACCCCGACTGTTCCAACTTCTTTCTGGACGGATTCATTCTCTGGTATATACTGTACAGTCGAGGCGCAAAAGAGACGAGAGATCGGACAAGGGATGAGGATGCAGCCGACGCATGCGCTCTGACACCTATAATTTTTTTTTAATTCCACTTTTCTGCTAATAAGACTTCTCTCTCATCCCTTTATTGGCGAT
>BMAW01040404.1:71363-82496 GCA_019974015.1 Nephila pilipes | reverse complement strand
AAATTAAAGCACAAACGATAAATTATTAAACTAAATATATTTAAGCAAAATGTAATTAAAATGAAAGCAGACGATAAATTGTTAAATTGAATATATTTAAGCTAAATGTAATTAAAATTGAAGCAAAATATAAAAAAAATAGAAAAGTGATCTGATACGCCAAAAGTGATCCAACTAAAACAACAGCCCTTTGGGAGGCTAATAAATAAAGTTAACCAATAGGAATAAGCAAGTAAATACTTGTACCTTGAGTCTCTTATTCGATTCAGACTAATAAGCCCATTCTGTTTCAAAAAGCAATACTTAATTCTCGTTATACATTCATATATATGAGCGAAACTGTTTAGAATCGATACTGAATTACTTTCAATGAGGTATCAATATGAATATTAATAATGTAAGAAAAGTTTAATATGATACTTTTTATCTCAGACAGACGAATCCTATTAAGGAACTATTCGACTGGAACTATTCGACTAGAACTATTATAATCACGTAAGTAAGTGTTGTAAAGCTAAGTAAAAGTGCAATTAGTTCGCAAGGAACAAGCTGTAAAGTTGTCGAGAAAGTACTTTTATCTCCAAAATTACTACCATTAACCATAAAA
Organism: Nephila pilipes; assembly: GCA_019974015.1. Taxonomy (NCBI): domain Eukaryota; kingdom Metazoa; phylum Arthropoda; class Arachnida; order Araneae; family Nephilidae; genus Nephila; species Nephila pilipes. Next base: position 81,889 of record BMAW01040404.1, on the reverse strand, counting down.
GAACATTTAACTTTAGGAAACTATTTATAAAGAAACTAAACTTTCTATGCTTAGACGAAGAAAAGGGGCGCATTGAAAGGTTAGAAGATTACCTATCCTATTTTCTTGATATTTTCTATTTTTATAAGAATGTGAAAATTTAACTATTCTAATTTGTGAAGAAATTTCGGTCTGACGCGAAAAAGGTATTCATTTAAAGAATTTTGTTAGTTTATAAAGTCATTTTTGTCCAGATATGGAATCTTATGCTAGTTGAGAAGAATGTATCAATTATTCTATTCATATATATATATATATATATATATATATATATATATATATATATATGCGTGTGTGTGTGTGTATGTGTGTGTAATGATTTAACTATAATTGAAATTAGTTCCTCACAATAATAATTTAATTTCCTAATTTTTCCCATTCTCTCATTTAAAAGTAAAGCATTTTTATTTCCTCTTACCATACCTTTTTAATTTAATTTATGCAATCACGCGTTCATAAAAATTCGCTGGCCATGCTGTTCACACGGCTCCAGACCTGTAGGGATGATCCTTACCAGACTTTAGGTCTGCACTTAAATTTCCTCCATTCATACCACATGTTCTATGACGTTTACTGTGAAATTTCTCTACTAGATAACCAAATCACAGAGAAACATCCTCTCTAGCTTACTCTTGCTCTCACGATCTGTATCAAACGGCGCAGTTTTAAACTCCTACATTGTGAAAGTGGGATCTCTCTCCGCTGCATTAAAATAATTATTTAATAAATGAAACTGGCTTCGACTGTTTTATAAACATAATTAAATAGTACTATTTAAAAGAAAGTTTTTACACACACACACAAATATATATATATATATATATATATATATATGTGTGTGTGTATGTATGTATGTATGTATATAACTTTTTATTTGAATAAAATCCTGTTTAAATAACAATCGACTTACTTAATTTGTTCCGCAGATAAAGCATTATTTGATGTACTCTGGAGTTTATACAGTTTTAGATAAAATGAATGATTTGTCCAGGATTGTGGGTTTCTTTGAAATACAAGGTGCATCTAAAAGAACCATCCTATTTGAAATGCGTATATTACGAAAATGTTGAACATAGTAATTTGGGATTCATTTTACATTACGCGACTATTATCATAAAGTTCTTTTACAAATCAAAACAAAGGTTTTCAGACTATCAAGAGTGGAATATATCACGAGGCAATTTTTGAGAGACGAATTTAATTGCGTTATATAACTCGAGCACTTTTTATATCGTCTTGCGTTCATGGTTAGGGGTTGGTAAGCAGAGATAAGGATAGAATTTGCATTGCTTAGGGGATGAAAAGGAAATACTTGATCGCTCTATAAAATTAAATTTACGCCAGTTTAATGAAGAACCAATCGACAAAATTCAGGAGCAAACCCCTGTACAAGAAGGTGATCGCTTCATGACGGTTCTATTGCTAGAGAGTCTCGTTTGGTGAAGATAACTCTGGACTACAGTTGTTGGCACTGAGTGCGAGCTCGGCTTGGAACATGAATTCTTCTGTTCTCTCTGATTGCATTACTAAAAGTGTGACGTTGGTCTATTCACAATTTTCTCTTCACTAACCTTGGGGACTTTAATTGAGATTAATTACATGAAACAACAGTTTCTTCCCAAACAAAGTGAAACATGATTAGGCAAATTAGACGCAGGTAGAAATGAAGTGTAGTGAGCTAGATAGGAGAGTATATAAGCAAAGAGAAATTTTGAGGATAGAAGTCGAGGGGCACTAGCGTTGAGTATGTACCTTATAGGCGGTGGACGAGATCAAGAGTTGCTTACAGGTGATAGAGATCGTAATGGAGTCAAGAAATCAAGTCAACCTCAACTGGAGAGTTTTTGGTAAGACACTATTAATTCGGTATTAGTTGAATGGGTGAATCTATCTAAGGTGTTATCCAGGAAAGCAGTATCCCTCATACATTGTATTACAAGGCTATTGAATAAATAGTTATGTGATATTTGTGTCTAGTGTTTGTCTTTGTAAGTTATTGACTTTTAGTTTTAGTTATATTTGATTAAGTTATGGCACAAGAGTCGAATAGAAATACTCATTCGTCACAAAAGGAGTCCTTACCCTCGCGCATGTTCACATTTGGATGTATGATATATGTCTATAAGACAGTTAAATTCTTTCGCAAACTGTTGTAAGTCTGCGCCCACAGGTTCCATTGCTACTGTTATTTATATTTTAATTTTGACCAGTGTAGGTGGAAGGGAAGGCACAAGAACATAGTCTTTTGTAAGCAAACGTTGCTGCTAAACACTCCAGAAAGGTATTATAGGAATACTCAGTTCCTACCGACTCGACGAGTGGATTTCTGGTACTGTTAAATTACTTAACCATACTCATATTTTCTTCTGTTATGAAGGGGTGGTGAGGTGGATTTCCCTTTACATAGTCAGCACAGGTCTTGGAATAGTTTAAACCATCGCCTAATGCTTTGAATGGTAGGAAGTCCAACACTAGGATATTGTCGATGCAAATAACGAAGAACAGTTGTTCCCAACTCACACTTTGCAAAGTGTAGAACACAAAACGAGTTTTGTTGAGCAGTTGCCATCTTGAAAAACACTGAAGTGGAGGACGAAGTAAAAGTATTGCACTACTTATCAGTAACTGTGCGAAACTCGAGATTTCTCTTTTTTGACGTATACATTATTCGATTGATTTAAATTAAAAGCTGAACAGTTGCGATTTTTTTTTTAAATCAGATGATTGTTTTTGAAACACCCAATACATCTAACTGAAAGAGAAAAAAATTTGAAGAATTCTTATTTTATTACGTGTTTGAAACTTTAGCAAAGATTTCAATAAAAATTCTCAGCATATGCCTCCTTTTGTAGATATCAGTGGATGCGGTAGCCTAGTGGTCACAGTCGCGGACTTTCGGCCGGGGTTTTCTGTGGAAGCAATGATTGGAGCCTTCATGCCACTAATGACCCGACGTGTAGCCGGGGCTGATCACGTTAAATCTGTTCGGGGCCCAAAGTCCCCCAGTTGGTGTGGCGTGGAAATTGGAAAAGGGAGGTACCAGCTCAAATGTCGTCCTCCTCACTTGATCAAGGTTCAAAATTACGAAGTTCGTAATCAATAGCCCTCGTGTTGCTTCTAATGAGACGTTAATAAAACCAACCAATCAATTTGTAGGTATCTTAAATATTTATTTATATTTTCTTTGATATTAATATTATAGCGAGGTTTTCCTTTCAGCTGATCCTTTGGGATTTATAATAATTTTTGAATTTAGAATTTCTACCAATGTTTCAAAGGAAACATTACTTATGCAAATTATAATTGAACTATTTAATAGTGAACAGAATTGGTGATATTCATTTATAAGAAGCGATTAATTTAATACTGTGGTTGACTGCATTGACAGTGAACAGAGCTATGAATTAAGACATCGAAATTGTGCTAACACTGATTTAGAAGATAAAAAAAAATCAAAGATAATTGGATCTGCAATGCATCAGTAAGTCGGGTCCTCACTTAAAGTTCTACTAAAAACTTAAACCTAATTTGTTAATATCAGTTAAATATCATATAATATTACTCTTCATATTTAGGCATGGGTAAAAAATAAATCCACATGCTAGATTATACCGAGAAAAATTCAAATCCCTGTAACTTAAGCTCTGAATAAAGTATAAGCAAAATTCAAACACTATTAGAAAGAAAAAAGTTTAAATTTTAAACTGACATTAAAATTTAAAAAAATCGAAAATTTCTACATAAATGGCTTTTAAAGGTGTACGGGTACCTTAAAACTGGTAATTCAAAATTAACATCAGGATTAGTATACCTAAAGTTCAAATATTTTCTCTAAGCTTTCCAGTAAGTTAGCTTAAAAAGTAGCTTCGAATACCTAAGAAAGAAACTGTATACTACCCATTGTTGTTCACATAATAATTGAGATAGTAGTATCATTGTTATTAAATTAACTTTTACTAAAATAAAACGACAGAAGAAATAGGAAACATCTGAGATATAAAAACCAGGTTTCCGTCTAAGTTTGAGATCCATATCAACTTACAAGGAATTTAATTAAGTTTGGAATTTCTATGAAAATAATAATAATAAAATAAATTATACAACCGAACTTAAATCAAAATTCTTCTAGAACAATTTGAGGCGCGAAATCATGAACAAGATGAAGCAAAACAAGATGAACACTTTAAAATATCTTTATTCTTAAGACGAAGCCTCGAAATTGGTACAATTAATTTTAAGTTACAGCAGACGATATTTTCAATTTAGGAAATTCCTCGGAGTAAATCACGGAAATCCGGGAGCATTTCGAATTCTTAAAATGAAATTAAGTCAGAAGAGATGTTTTTTTTAATATTCACATTACACAACATGTATATCTTTCGAAGCATTATTAGAAAGTGTTATTTGATTCATACAGATTATATATCACATTGACAGATACAATGCCTTTCTTCTCGGATTTAAAATGTAAAGCTCTATATTTGTACTCGATATGGTATTATTTAAAGGAAGAATTTACTAAATTGTAAATATAAGCAAAATAATTTATATAAAATTGTATTAAATAATCTAATGTTAACTAGAGATTTTTATTTTTTTAAGTTTTATAAACGTAATATTTCTTAAAAATATATTACCTTTGAAGACAGAATTAATTATTCTAATAAATATAATGCTAAGAGAGAATAAAGTGAATATATAATGCGCATTAATATTAATTTTTTTTAGTTTTTTAACTATGTTTTCTATTTTTCCGAGCAATATTGAGAAAACCATTTTGTTTTTTTTCTGTCATTAAAACAATAAAAATAGAATAATAAAGGATATGTTATTCGTTACTTTAAGTAAGAACCAAAAAAAAAAAAAAAAAAAAAATCAGGTACTTAGAAAACAGTAGAGGGATTAATATAAGAACCTATTTGGGCATTTATTTATTTAGTGTTTCGTGTAATTAAATAAAATCTATGCTCTCGTTGCTTGGTATAATGTAAGCTGCCCTAATTGACTAAGAAATTGTTATCTATTGTGTTGGACGCACCGCTGCCACACTTTTGTTCGCGTGACCCGGTTCTATAAATAAACACCAGGGGAATAAAACACAAACCTCTAATTCTGACTTTTATAATTAACACTAATGATAATGGCACCAACAACAGGAATTCGGTCGAATTGCAAATTAAATAATAATGTGAAAAGTCTAGATAAACAAGGTTAAATTACCCACTTTGAGAATACTTTCAGCAATTATTTAAGAAATGACTTTATCAGATGTCGCCTCTACAAGTGCTTGTATCTACACCATCAACACCATATGTGGCTTAATCTAAAATGAGATTAAAGAACTAAATCAATTTTATTGCTCGAGTTGCTCATTTACAAGCTTAATTAAATAACTATTGCATTTATAAGTTAGTTATTATTATGAACAGCTGTAAAATATGTCCAGTTCTATAATGAGCTTCCGTTAACAAATTCTTCTGAATATTTATTGATTAAAAAGTTGTGTGGAATAAAGTTGAATTAAGTACTTACATCAAATGGTTGTTTCTCTTTCATTGAAAAAGAAATAATTCCTAAGACTAACTATAATATTTCTTTATAATAATGCTGGTGAAGGTAATATCTTAAGATTTAAGAATTGCTTAGAAAAGACAGAATTACATTTTACATGTTTATAGTAAGTCTTAGTTTGCTGATATTTTCTATGAGTTAAAATTCTAGGTTTGTAATAATTATTGGTAATTATTCTAATCGTAGTCAGGCTTGTTCGGCACGATAGAGAGTGACAAACGCATAACACAACTAATTTTAAAATTCAGGCAATTTTGTTCCTAAAAATCAAATAAAAATATTTGCAACAATTTTAATAGGACATTTCTTTCATAATTTGTAAATGTTTTCTTTCTTCGATTTCTTTTCATTTATGTTCAATTTATGAAAAGAGCTTAGTGAAACATATGAAGTTAATTTTTTTGTATTAATTTTGCTACACCTAATGATTTTATACAGTTCAGTGTATATTAGTTAAAACAATTCCTTATTGCTTTGACGCATTTTTTTAATATAACTATTATTCATTTTTAGCACAATGAAATATTGTTTTCTAGATAAATAGTTTTTATTTAAACAATTATAAGCGACCCAAGGATTTATTGTTATAGTCAAGGACTTTTAAAAAAAAGTTTATTTTTAACATATTTTCTGCTCTAAATAAATAAATAAATTAGTGAGTAAATAAGTGAGAATATGACTGATTGAATAAGTGAATAAATGATTAAATGACTGAATTAATGAGTAAGTGAATTAATAAATGAATGAGGAATGAATAAATATATAAATCAAATTTCCATTCCATTTTCATTCTATCGTTTGCCTTAATTCTAATATTTAATTGAATAATTATTGTTAAAAATGTCAGCAGTGTTGAGAAGGCTAAATCTGTCACTGCAAAACTTTCCGTGGTACAATGGTTTCATTATCTTTTTGTTGAGGGAAAAGTTCCCCCAACTGCTGAAATTCCCCTTTTTTTCCCTATAAATTGATATAAAGTTGTAACGTACCCGCTTCATAATTAACATTTGAAGCCATCAAGACACAATAAGCAATCAGCCAATGTAAACTTTAATTAAATTTATTCTAGCCAAATTGTATTACGAATGTTAAGCCTATTTCGTAATCATGTTAATAACCTAAGATAACAATTCAGAATTCTACTTAACTTAAAAATAGCTAATAGTGGAGCTGTAAATATCTGGCGATTGGATGTGAATGAAGAATATGAACTTCGAGAAAGTTAACTTCCTGCATTCTCGCACCTGTAACATGAACTCGTTAATCTCTCTACTTCTTCAAATTCATCTCCAATCTGCCTTTGAGATTCTTTTAATCTCTCTATCTCATAATTCTTATTCATTTATCTTCTTATATAATATTGCTAATTCATATCAGCCGTGGTTCTTCCGTAAAGCGAGGGTAATTCAAAACTATGTGATAAAAAGGTCCCAATGGTTAGCTAAGAGAAGAAACGTGTGAGAGTCCCTTAGTAATTTGTCAATGTTTTTATAATACAAATAATTTTGAAAATTTTCATTTTAATACCTTAAAATTCTTATGACTTATGTCTTGTCTTTCGCACAGTGCTTCATAACTTACGGTACAACTTTTAAAGTGTGGCTTGATTGATTGATTGTTTTACAATGACGCACTTAGAAGTTATTTAAGGGCTATTAGCTACGTACCTCATTATTCTGAAACTCGAGGAAGTGACGAGGTCGATACAGGAGATGACACCTCCTTTTCGAAACTCCGCTCCGTACTTCGGGAGAACTGTGAGCTTCGACAGATTTAATGTGCCTTAGTCCAGCTTCATGATGGGGTTTTAGTGGAATCAGGATTCGAACTAACGACTATGCGTCACGACTGGTGACTTTGGTTATCGTTACAACAATAAACTTGGAAGGAAACAAATCAATTGTCTATTACACTATTTGCTCGTATTTTTGTCACAATTGCTTAATATATTCGAAAATGCATCTACAAATATTTGAAGAACACAATTAAAGATAATCTACTTAATTCTGTTATGAGCATAATTTCTAGAATATACATTATGGGTGCAAGTGTAAAAAAGTACCTAAACTCTCTTCCAAAAAAAATAAATAAATAAATAAAAAATGCTGAGCCTGCTTTCAAGTATAAAATGCTTGTATTATTTTTTAGCGAAGACAGTTTAAATCAAGTACTTGATGACAATCTAACAAATAAACAATCTATTTTTTTATGTAAGAAATCTATATTTCATATCCATATTTATGCCTTATTCGTATTTTTTTCTTCTGGTTTTACCTGAACACATTACTTGCAAACATCCATGCAATCTGTAACACTCCGTAATTATTTTCTTTTGTGGTGATTATTAAACTTCTTTAAAATTACCTTGAATCAATAGTCAAATAAAGATTAAGTCATTCATAAATGATAATCGAGTTCTTTTATGCAAATCAACGAATAATCAATATTTAGCCTACGTAATCTATGGTAATGTTCCCATACGTCTCTGATTTAACGTTTAATTGAATAAAGATAATACTTCTTATCGAGCCAATCGGGTTCAAGGCTTTAAAAGGATTGAAGACAATGATCCGAATCCTTAACCGCTTTGTAGATCGAATCTGGATTCTTTTCCAAAGCTCTTTACTCAACACTAGTTTGATATAGGTGTTTCTCTTGAATTCAGTTCACTTGCTTTATCACTCAATAGACTATCATCCTGCATATTAAAGGCTCCACTGCTTATACATCCCACCTATTATTTACACGGTAGGTTCATTCCTTAGAAAGTCATGCAAAAAATCGTGTAAGAAATACATGCGACATATGATACATTTGAGGATATGCTCCCCACCTATAAAAAATCATGTAAGGTGAAAAACCTCCAAATATTTTCCCAAAACATCGTGCCAAAAGTAATAATGAAATCCATACTTAATTTTTATCAAACAAAAATAAGTAATTTTTATCAAACAAAAAGAATTAATTTTTATCAAACAAAAAGAATTAATTTTTATCAAACAAAAATAATTAATTTTTATTACAAAAAATTTAATTAGTAAATATATTGAAAATTCAGCCTGTAGGTACACTCAGCATATAAAAATTCAAATTGATATTAGAAATAAAACTACTAGCTAACAATTATTCATCGCTACTCGATAACAAGCGTGTACGTTTATTACGAACTGGATCAAAAATGCTATCGTCGGTAGATGCGTCAGATATGTCAAGCACAACTGTCGGCTTTGATTCAAATAAAGATTTTCATTTGTTATTAATGGCCTATTTTTTTGTTATTAAAAAGTCTGTTATTAGCGATTTTTTTTATTGTTTCTCTCAAGTTGCTCATATAATTCTTGATATCCTGCTACATAAAGCTTAACAAGGTACAACAAAATAAAGAAAAACTGATAAAATTCGGGTATTCCCTCTAACTCTATAATACAAATTAAGCAAGCCATGAAGTAGACCAAATCACTCACACATGTGTTGGCATAAACCAACCATCTTCTGATTACACTGTCAAAATTAGACCAGATTAAAATTGAAATTTGGGAGGGGTGAGATTCGTCCTAGAACAAAAAAATAGTGTAAAAATTTATTAGCTAACCGTGTTATTTCAAAATCGTGTAAACAAAGACTGTATAAAAAAGAGCTGTGTTTATATGCATTTCACCATCTGTCAATGCATCTGTGTGTCTATGCATCTGTTCGTTACATTTCAATATTTCTAATTAGATCGTTATCAGTCAAATTTTACTTATCGGGATAAATGTTTGGTTCACGCAACATCATAAAAAGTTTTTAAAGTGTTAGTTGGAGGGAAAATATCACTGCAACCCACGTCATAAATTGTACATAATTAGTTCTTGCTGGAATGTGCTCAATTACTCCTTAAATACTATACAATAAAATGTAAAACTTCTTACATATAGTTTATTTGTTATATAATTTTCCTAAACATGATAAAATTTCATATAATTTACTCCGATTGATATATTGTTTGTGTTAATCTAAAAGTTTTATAAGATTTCCTTTTAAGTTATATGATGTCAATTTCTTTCGTATAACATTCATTTTTCTAAATAAAGTTTGCGATGAAAAGCATTTCGTATGAGTAAAGTTTCATTTTTAAGAACATCAGAGGAGAAATTCCAAAATGTTCATTCATAACCTGTCACGCACTGTTCTTTCGTCCCGCATCCCATTGCAACAGATGCAATAACTGCAACGGGTCCTTTTTAAAGAGAAATGTTCCTCGCGGACACAAAAAGAACAAACATATGTGCTTGTAATCTGTATCAGAAATATGTGCTATATGAGAGTTGTCAAGAGCAAAGAAAAGTTGAAAAATGAGGAAGGACGGAATGTAGAAAAGTTCTATTTCTGACTTTGGAGACAAGAAAAATGTGCTCTTCTACCGTTTCCTTTAGAATGGGTGACATACCAGCTTTATTTCCATCCCTTTTTTCCAACTTCTGATGGTTAGCCTCACACATCAATTTTTTTTTTAAAACCTCATATCAGGATCGCGTAATATCCTTGCTTTGTAAGAAAGTTATTAATAGATGACTATTAGCACAATAAATGGTGATGACATTAACTTGCTTTGGGAAAAGATTTGATTAAAATGCTATGAGATGAATAGAGAAAAAATACGATGTATGCATGACAAAATGGAAATTTTAAGATTTATTTGTTAACCTGTTTCAATGAATAAACATACGAAGGTTTCCCAAAAGAATCATGCAACCTGAAGAGTGCATAACTTAATAAATTTATTTATCTGCATTCATTATATTAATAATTTGTATTAATTATTATCAAGTAGTATTTTATGTTTTCGCTTCTCATTTCGGATACTTTTATATGTATAATTTGTAATATTAAACACAAAACCATGTAAATATATATATATATATATATATATATAT
>BMAW01040404.1:0-61363 GCA_019974015.1 Nephila pilipes | reverse complement strand
TTAAGGTACAGGCTTTCATGTAAAAATAAAATTATTGCGATATCTTTGCACGTCTTTTTTTAATTTCAAAACGGTACTTACTTAAAAAACATGCCTCGTACAATCACACAGGCAAGGTTAGAATTCGATTTCCGAATGAGAATCCTATTGCTCAATCCTTTCTTGTATACATTTTCAAGAAAATGGTGGCAGGTGTTTCCAGAAAATAATTTATTTAAACAAAACATAATTAAACAGAGAAGGAAACAATATCAAAGCAACAAAATATTTCTTGTTATAAGCAGCATCTCTCTTTCATCCTCATATCATATATTCATTTAAATTTCAGAAATCTTCCCTTTTTATAAACACACTCTGACATTCTAAAGGGATTGACTACTATAAAATTTACGCACGAAGTTTGACGATATATGTGGAGGTGGAGCTGCAGAAATTTGCAATACTGTCTTTCAACTCAGACTTTAGTAGATGTTACGCTATATAGGCGTAACCTTTACTTTCGTTGATTAAATCGCTGAGATGATAAAGATATGCATTATAACCTTTCATGAAAATTTCATGTCTTAAAATCTGAATTATTCCATTTCTTAAGCATTAAATATCTGTAATTTGTTTTACTTTTCTGTCCTTCGCATATAAACAGTTCTTAAATTAGATAGGATGATAATTCTTCAATAATAATACTCTCAAACAACCAACCTCTCAAAACTTTGTTTACATATATTTACAATAATTTTATCACTGTAGAAGTTTCCGTAAATTATACATATCCCAAGAGAAATTCGCAACATGCCACATGTTTTCGTTCCTATTTTTTTTCTTTGAATGTGAGGAAAACACCACAACACCACTACACCTTTACATTGTCACTCTTATGAAGCGCCCTTTACAAGCAGGCTAAAAACGAAGTTTGCTTCTGGCCCCTTTATGGTATAGCAATTCTAAAGGTCAACAATGTATATAGCTTCCATTAAAGCCTAAGCCTAATAGGAAAGAAAAAGACAACGTGCAAATGTAAGGCGATCAATTAAAAAATTTCTCGTTGGTGTTTCTTATTTCCCTTAAATCTGACGGATGGGGCAACTATTGTAATTCTAAAGCATAATTGTTTGGACCTTTTTAAGAGTGGAAGACACCTTCCGGACTGTTACAACTTTATTTGTGAGGTAAATTAGAAAAAATGGAGACGCCCAACGTTACTTAATCCTGTAATAGTGTTTTTTGAAAAACATAATTTAATTCAAATTTTTTACATTATCATTTCTTACAGAAAACGTTGAAAATATTCGCCTCCATTTTTAATGCAAACATGAATATCTGGAACTGAGTTTTTTGATGCACCTCACAACAGTGTTGGTGTTAATAACGAAATTTCTTTAGTTATGATTTGTTTTCATTCATCGATGTTTGCAGGACTTCTCTGGAAGGCCCTATCTTTGAGATAACCCCACAAAAAAAAATCTAACGAGGTGAACTCTGGTGATCTTCCTGGCCAGAGGCCTATTCAAATTAAACGGTGATCATAGAATTCCTTTAGCACTTCCATTGTTAGGTGTGACGTGAGTAGAGTGGCTTTGTCTTGCTGAAACTAATAGTAACTGTTCAGTATCTCCAGTGAAGCAATAAATGTTTGCATTATGTCCAGGTACACTTCGGAATTCATTAAAATCAAAGAATTAGTTCATGCAGACAATTTTTATTGTCTCTCATACTTACAAAATCAGCTTTCAAAAATAAAAACGTTGAAAGAAGCCGACGAATTACTCAAATCATTTGCGCAGAATTGGATTAAAAATTATTAATGACATTCACATGAATTTATGTTTACAAAACGAGTTTTTGCATTTAGGAAGTGAAAAAACGGTACCATAACATTAAATATAGACATGCTAAATAAATAACGATATTGAAAGTCTTGCTACATATATTATAGATGTGGATAAAACAAAAAACAAACGGGTACACTTTTAAATTGATTCCCTTGTATATGACTAAGGGATGTAAAGGAAAAATAAATTACATTTACTGATATTTATAACTTCATACGAATTTTACAAAATATCATTCAAAATATATAAGAATTAAATGTAATCATATTACATAAATCAACAAATATAACAATTTTGAATATAAATACGACAGCCACTGTTTGCTAAGTAAATGACAATGACAGATTATGCCTGTCTCTTAGGGTATAATTATATATGACGCCACAAAACATTCTTTGACAGATATTATTTAAGAAGTATTGTCAAAAACAGTACAATACGATTAAAGAGTTTGTTGGAAAAGGTTTTGAAATCAAGTTATTTTAAATGCACAAATCTTAAGATTTAATGTCGCAACACATGTATTTCATTGTCGAGAAAGATTCGAAAGAAAATCATAGATTTCAATGATTAAATGGAATATTCTTTAGTACAGTAGAGTTACATTTTGCCCTTTAGAATGGAACACCATTACCCATCAGTTCGATCGTTCCGCGAGTGGATGAAACCCGATTATCCTCCCCCTCATGCACTAGACTTAAAACTGCTGACTAGAACGTCATTTTCCATCGCTGCATGTCAAACAAGCGTTCTGCGGTTAAAAGCGTTGTCATTTTATATCCTCTCTCGGCAAGAGAAAAGAAAAGGGAGCTTCCTCCCGTCTTCTCCAGTTAATGAAACGGGAAAAATTTTTCCCAAAAATCGAGAACCTTTTTCTTATCATCCCTCTTCCTCCTCCTCAAGACAGGAAGGGGACGGATCATTTAACACTCCGGTTGTTTCCCGTTCCGGAGAGCCCTGTATCGATGAATTGCGAATGTTGAATCGGAATCGGAGGCGGAAGCGCGAGTTTCCCTTCACAAATGAAACTCGGAAGTCGAAACTTATTTTTATGCGAAAGCTTCACTTCCAGCGAGATTAGACGTGGGGGGACATGATATGATGGCGCACTGGAATGGATGATAATTGATTGTTTAGAGGATGTTTGTATGGAGTTATCTGGGTGGAAGACCAGTATGCTCTTAATGAAAACGATTCTTCTGGAAATGGTCGCTTTTGTAAGGTTTCTGGTAATTCAGTGATCAATAGATAAAGGCATAAACATGGCTAGTGCTATTGTGTTTAACTCTCAATAGGTCTTCAATCATCCAAGGAAAACTTTGTACACTATAGAAATAAGACTTCTAATGGAATTACTCGTTGGAAGTGTGCTAATTTAGAATCAAATTTTCTAACGCAAAATTATGATTGTGTATGGGAAGCTTCAGACTACGGAACGTCGTATTTGAGATAAATAATTGAAAAACTTTGTTATTTTTGTTCACGAACAAAAGATGTTATGATGTTTGGATACCAATAAATCATTTCAAATTCTACGCGGGTTGATTACATACTAAAAACCAAAATTTCTATTGGGAAAAGGCGTGAAGAAAGATATGTTCCTAATACGGTAACGGAGTCACTAAAATGCTTCAAAATTTTCTTTTTCTTGTTGGAACACGAGATGGCCCCCCCCATCTCCATACTTCCTCACCTCGCCATCTGTGTGATTTGAGTGAGTAATGGTGGAGTTTAATGGCGCAAGAACCAGACGCGGCTATGCTTTGCCAAACAAGGTGTAACTGTGATCTAAACAAGTGAGTGAGTGATTGAAAGTACTTTTAAGGGAGCAAAAGCCAAATGTGGCTATGCGCCAAACAAAGTAAGTAAGTAAGTGTGAAGTTAGTAAGGTGTGGAGATCACTCGAGTATCTCGGGACCGTGTCATCCGTGTTTATCAAAGATAGTAAACCCCATGTGAAAGAAAAAGATCATTATGAAGGCTCGGATGAGTGATGTCTGTATCTACCTAAAGAAGGCAAGTCCCCGAGGTCCCCTGATATAATCCCCAGGGGCAGGGTGCCCAGCTATATCCCCAGACGCTGGGTACCCATTTTAGTCGCATCTTAATACATGCATGAGTTACAGTGGAACTATTCTTTCACAGGGAGGTTTGAGACTTCGACCAAATTTAACGTGCATCAGGTCAGCTACTCAGTGGACCTTCAGTAGTATCAGGTCCGAACCTATTATTCGAGAGGAAGAATATTGGTGGTATTCCAATGTCGTCGACCACTAGGCTACCACTGTCACAAATGTAATTGTCTATACGCTGAACGTAATTATATATTCAAAAATTAAATTTAGTACAATATAGAAATTTTAAAAAAAGATATTATTCAGTTTTACCAAAGTTTTTACACAAAATTTGCGCGAGGCTCAAAATTTATAAGACATTATTAGAGAAAAAATACCGAGTGTCCACTGAATATAAAGTAATTTCGTTTCATAATGTGCTAAATATTAGCACCACGGATAAAATAAATCTTGAAGAAAAGTACTAAAATCCTAACAAAATGTTTTGTGAAAATCGCAAATACCTGTATTTTTCTTCAATGATATGGCAGGTACGGTTACAATTTTAAAACCCCCTTTTTGAATGTTCTATTTATCAATTTTTCCTAATAAATGCATCAACAGAATCTGGGAAGAGTTCTTCCATTTTTAACAGGCAAAACTTTAAGAAAAATGCAAAACAGGAATCATTTTAGTGTTCCGGTTACTTTATCATGAGCTTACTGTAATTACATCTTAAGATGTGCATATGCCGTGTCGGAGTTTTAGCCTCATCCAACAAGTTTCAGGCAGCTCATGTAAGGAGCATAAAGATTAAAGAAACTAGTATGAGACGATGTTTTTTTTTTTCTTTTTACACGAGAGTAAAAAAATACCTTCTCACATCCCTGTAGGTTCTATGAAGGACTAGACCCGGTACTCAGGAATGCAATTACTGAAGAGTAATGTTAGACCGAAAATTAATTTACCTCATTCTCTAGAGCGTCAAAATTAAAAAGGGCTTCCAAAGAGCGAATCTAAATTAATTTGCTTCTCCATTTCTTGGAATTTTTGAATATCAGCGAGTGCAGTGTTTCACCTAGGTGAATTTTTTTTATCGTCTCTTTAAAACGTTGCGTGTGTATGCCTAATTCTTTGTTTTGGATTTTGGTAGAATATGTTGCGTCAGATTCAAAATAGTAATGTTTCTAAAATGGAATTCATTTTTAATGTGCACAAATGTTCAGTTGAATCCGTCCACAATAAAAAAAAATTAGATTTTTGGTATCATTTCTATCGATCTTTTCATTAAAAACATCTGTGAAAATTCTTTTTAAGGTATCCGTACACCGTTAAAACCCAATTTTTGTCATACTTTCGATTTTCTAATTTTATTGCCAGTTTAAAATTTAAACTATTTTATTTCTAATAGTGCTTGAATTTTGCTTATATCTTAATTAGAACTTAAGGTACAGGGATTTGAATTTTACTCGGTAGCTAATTTTTATTTGCGTTTGAAAATTTGTTTTTGATTTTTCTCAAAATGAGTTTTCTCGACATATTCACTTATGGCTACGTAGATATCAGATAAAATTATGAACCAAACTAATTTAAATTTTACAAGTATCCTCTTTATATAATTTTTCAGAACCTCTACTACTTTCATGGTTGTAAATTTGATTTGTTTTTAGTGACAAAGATGTAAATCGTGTATTGTTTTAACTCCATTTTTTATTATTCATTGTTATTTGACTCGAAACGCAATAAAAATTATAGTAAAATGATTTTCATCATGAAAGTAGTACCAGCTGCAAAGACTGTTATGAGGAATAAGATGAAATTCCCAGAATAATGATATCTCTGTTTACTTTTGAGTGTG
This sequence comes from Nephila pilipes, assembly GCA_019974015.1. Taxonomy (NCBI): domain Eukaryota; kingdom Metazoa; phylum Arthropoda; class Arachnida; order Araneae; family Nephilidae; genus Nephila; species Nephila pilipes. Next base: position 55,622 of record BMAW01040404.1, on the reverse strand, counting down.
AACGTTATTAGTAGTCAATTTATGTACTATAACCTCTGACAATAAAGTTCGGTGAATGAAGTCAGAACGGTCGATCCGGCAACACTGGCGAAACAAAACGCGGAACCCGGGTAGCGACAGGTGTTGACCATCTGCTCCCATCGTTGTTTAGTTGAGCATCGTTTGTGTTCCGTGTAATACTTGTTTTACAAAGTGCATGTTTAGTGCTTTGGTTCTTAACTGAGAATAGAAAAATGAGCGAACAAAAGATTGATTTAAAGCTTTGGTTTAATCTTGACAAGACATCGAAAGAAACTCATGCGATGCTGGTACATGTTTATGAAGTTCAAGAAGCACTGTCCATGAAGGGTGTGTAAGAGTGGATTGCCCGTTTCCGAGAAGGCCGGGAAAGTGTTTCTGACAGCTCCGTGCAGAAGACCGGCGACATCCATCAGTGACGAAAACATTGAGAAAGTGAAGAAATTACTCACGAAAGATCGTGGATTAAATGTGCGCATGATAGCTGATGAACTGAAGATTAACCGTGAATCCTTGCGACAAATTGTTAGCCAGAATTTAGGGATGAGAAAAGGGCCACATCACTTGACTGATGATCAGAAGCAGGCACGTTTAGAGGCTTCACTGGATTTTTTCGAAAAGGTGGATGCAACACCAAATTTCTTGAACTGTGTTGTCACTCAAGATGAGTCCTGGTGTCTCAGGTACGACCTTGAAATTAAACGGCAAAGCGTGGAATGGTGTTCTCCTGTTTCATCTCTTCGGAAAAAGGACAGAGCAGAAAAATCATTAAAAGAAAGCATCAACGATACTCATCAAACGTGATAGAAAGCGTAACGAGGCTTTTGAACTGCATTGCAAAAGAAGACTTCTTGCAAAGTTTCCAGTATATGTATAGCAGATCTCGACAGCGCATTGTCATGGGAGGTGACTATTTTGAAGGACAGTAAGGCAACTTTCATTAATATTTCATCTACTTTAATGTTATAGGACTATTCTCCGAACTTTATTGTCAGAGGTTGTATTTTCACCATGCTTTCCACTCCAATTTTTTTTTAATTAAAAGCAGATTACGACATGTGTTATTCATAGTTTTAGGTTGTATTTTAGCTTTAAAAATATTTTGTTATTAAATATCAATGTATTTGAAAACATTTTCTCTGGAGGTGTACTGATACCCTACTAATGATTGATGTTGCTTGATTTTATTGCCGCAAAGACAATATTTAATCTAACTGCTTCAAACACAAACTCACCAGTGACGCTATGGTTTCCTAGGAAAGTGGAGCAGTTATCTGACTGCTTTCAATATTCCGGTGAATGACATCGCTAAAACGTTGTCTGATGCCGTGATTTCCTAAAGAGTGTTGTATGCTATCAGAATATAAATCAACAGGTAAAAGTCCAATGTGTATCGTTCATTCAGGTTTCATTTAATACAATTTTTATTATTTCCTTGCGGGTTGCATATCGCGTTTGCACAATATTAAAATTGTGTACATACAATACAATGTACAGTAAAATGTTCTTGAAGCCCAGAAAGTGTAATGATAGTGATAAAAATCTAATAAGTGTAAGCATATGACTATAAAGTAACACATCGATCAATAACTCCCAAGACTAACCCAGAGATGGCGCTCGTAGTAAACCAGTAACCAGGTCTTTCTAGAGTACTAACCTTTGCTTGAAACGTGTCAAAATTTTAAGTCGATCGGACCAGGAAAAAGGTTTTTTGAAGTGAAGTGAAAAAGGTTTTTTCCAAGTGGGTGCCGCGATTGCTTTCGATGGAACAAAAACAGCAACGAGTCGATGATTCAGAAAGCTGTTTATCGCTATTTACTCGCAACAAAAAAGATTTCTTGCGGAAAAAAAAAGAAAAAAAGATTTGGAAAAGAGTTGGAACGATTGTATCACCCTAAAAGGTGATTAACAAAAGGTGTTATGTTGATGAATAAAAAAAAATTTTGCAAAAAAAATGTTGTTTTCAATTTTAGACTCGGGAGTTATTGATCGATGTATTAGCTTGTCACAACTTGTTTTAAGTATCATTGTACTGTATAGATTTTTCCTTTGTTGTTCGATTTTTATGAATACAAAATTTTTATGTTTTTAATTAATGTTTTAATTTAATTCTGTTGTTACCAGAATTTCGAGATACTCTATTCGGTATTATATTCGAAAGTATATATGTACTTTCTGTGATATTTATATTCATCTACACAGGTTCAAAATGTACATTAGTACATTAAACACATGTTTTAATCATTTAGAAGTTTATCTGTAGAATGATTTATCTTTGGAATCCTCGTCAAAACTATATAGAGGTTTGAAAATACGGCTCAATCACTAATCCCGCAGAGTTGTGTTTAAGTAAGTGTCAGATTAAGGAGTGCTAGTGGCATTGATCAAGTGTTCAACATTTGCTAGAGAAAAAAGGAGACGTGTCATTTGTGTTTAGCAAGTTCAGCCAACCACAACGGAGAAAGGAAGGATTCCTCGAACACCTCAAGAGCTTATGAACCAAACTGATCTAAAGAATGTAAGCCGTTGAGGATTCTTATTTAATAAAATGTAGATTTGTTGTATATTAAATATGACTGGTTACCCCAAAAATAAGTTTTTGTTAATGTTCGTTTCAGATTGGAGGTAATTATTTTATTCTGGCTACTTGTTGCGGTTCTGATACACATTAAATCTATCGGGGCTCACTGTTGTTACGTTGGTGACGTATGAAGAGGGGATTCTGTAACTATTTTTCTGCAGCTAAAAATTTTGGTGTGGATTAGCTGTCGTTAATAATCTTTTGAATCGAACATAAATTTGTAGCCAGAAAACACTCAATACAGAAACGAAATTACTTAACATTATATCTATATCTTACATTAAATTGGATTTTATGAGGAGAAAGCACTACTGGCTATATATAAAATGTCGATCTCATCTCCTGACCATGGTTCAAAATTTCAAGAAACTTTAGGTACAGTCAGCTGCTCTTTTGTAGGACAGAAATAGACAACAGGAAAAAAAATTCAATAATATTTATAACTATCTTTAATGTATTTAAAAGTATTCGTATTCGTGCTTAACAAATATCTTAATGAAAACTTCTCTATGGGAATATTTATTTTATAAATTTCGAACCAGTTTTGTACTACAGGGTGTATCGAAATTCGTGCGCAAAATTTTGAGGGATGATATAAAACATATGATCAAGCAAACTTTCACCATACAATACATAGGTGGAGAGCAAGCAGTGAACCGTTAGACGGCATTTTAATAGAAAGCATTAAGAGCGAGTTTTCTTACGCATCTATTCTGGAGTCATGACGATGTATTATAATCAGGAAAAGGCCATGCCTCATAAAGTACCCGGTCGAAACGACAATGTTTAAGAAAACTCGCGCTTTCGCAATGTGTAAAAAAGCTAGCGGTTCACCTCTTGCCCTCAACCTATGTATTCATTGTAATATGAAAATTGCTTGGTTAGAGGTTTTCTACCATCACTTAAATGTTTGCCCATGCATTTCGAAACACCCTGTACATTACACTATATTAAGTGCTACACCGTCTTGTATCAGGTCTTCATCACCGCATGTATGAGAACATTATCTAATACGCTAAAATAAGGGTGATGTAGAAAAGATCGGTGAAGATATTCATTTAAAACTTCGAATTTAAGCTTCAAGAAGCTTATAATTAATCAAATGAAGAGATTCTCAAAATATTTTGGACTTAACAGTTCGTCAGATTGAAAGTTCGAATCGGCTCCGTCGCTCAATGTCAACCGACCTTTCTATCCTCCAGTAAGGGAAAAATTCCATCCCTTTAAGTGATATTGGGAAAACTTTAATCCGTCGAGATACTTTTAAATGTCCTTTAATTTATAAATGTTAAATGATATCATCAGACAGTTATTTTATTGAACCATTCTTGTTAGAAAGGAATTTTTTTTCCAATGGGTATCAATTCTAATTTTTCATTAAGCATTTTTTGTAACTGTTTTTCTTATGTGTTTTGATTATTGTGCTAATAATAGACGCATCCTAGATTATTATGGTAAATGCTTATTAGAAAGAAAAAGCGCAATCCTCATTGAAAATTTGATGAAATGAGATGGGTAAGAAAAATCTCCGTATATCATATCCAATAACGTTTCGGAAATCTCTGAAACCATCTTTCAAAATAAGTTAGAAATAAATATAATTAAATTTAAATTCTTACATTAGTATGCAGTTTTTAATTTTTGCTTATAGCTTACAAAATTTTCAAAAAAAAAAAAAATTCAGCTATAGAAAAATGGAAAATAATGAAAATAATTTAATTCATTACAATATATCACAAAACCGAATCTAGTTAGTATTTCACTTCTTTTAAGAACAACACTGCACCATTATATAGAGTTGTTTCTTGGGTCATCGATGTTGAGCCTTCGTAAAGTACTTTCTGCTCGCATCGGCCCCTTTAAAACATCTTTTCCAATAACATCTGCTATTTAATAACTTTATACACATCCTATTTTTCTCTTAAATTTAATTCAAAAACCAATAAATTCCTCTCTAAACAACACAGGCATCGTACACCCACTCTCACACAGGCATCGTACCACTCACTCTCCTCCCTATACAATAGTTCCCATTGGGGACAGCCAATAGGATAACTCCTCTCCGTCTCTAACCGACCAATAGCGAAGCAGCTTCTCTACATTACCATCTCAAGACCACTACAAGGAAATTTATCTCTCTCGATGACCAGTTCCAGCTTCAAAACCTACCACAGCCAACAGCAGATATTTTTGTAATCCTTCTACAGAGAATTTAAAAATCTATTTTCCAGGCAAGTTTAATAGAAAGAACTCTGAAACGAGATTGAAGAAGGCTGGCGTGGCCTAGACGCTCAAAGAAATCGCAATGAGACGCCTTTGACAAGGTAAAATAAGTTAAAATAATCATTTTCCTTTCAAAATTAAAATCAATTGAATTCAAATTTTAAAATTGAGATATATGTATATTTTTGTACCTTTTTAAAGAAAGAAAATCACATTATAACATAAGTAATTATATATGAGCTCTTAATAATTAACAGTTACATATTTCCATTTGTATGTCTTACTTATAACTTTGGGATCCCCTTGAAAAAATTCCATTGCATTTATAATTTTGAAAAATTGTAGAGTACTTTTAGATAACATTCTAAACACTGAACATAATTATAATTTCGAACGAAAAATCAAAGTATTAATTTTACAACTCAAAATTTTCTTTATTGATATAAATATATCATGCTATACAAGAGTTTGTGAGTTTTTATGAATGTAAAATTATGTTCATTGCATTGGAAGTAACCTCGTTTAATAAAGTGGAAAAAAGTAACATTATAGACAGATTAGAATTTCAGTTAAGTTAACCAGCTTTATAAAAAACGCAAGTATATATTTTTCTGTTGCACGAAGTAAGAAAGAATGCAAATACTGGAGAAGAAAGAAATGCAAATAATGGAGCATTTTAGCTTTCGCAATTACCTTAAAATAATTTATACTAATATTAATAAGTATATTGCAAAATCCGACGAGTAGATGTTATACATTGATAGATTATAATTTATGTCAATCCTGATTTTATATAACAGGATTGAACTGTAAGTGCAATCCTTTCGAAACTTCAGAAAAAGAAATGTAAATAGATTATTTTTCCTAAATTCTTAAGGCAAAAAAAGAGGTTTATATCCAATATTCCGATACATGTAGTGATAAAGTATAGAAAAATAGGATAACGGAAATGGTATTGATAACATACTCTGCAAACATTTTGAAAGAATCTATATACCTTATTTTGACATATCTGAGAAACTTCTTTTTGCAAATATTGTGCTCCAAAATAAGGGGAATTTCTTGTACCTATATACTCGTATTATCATAATGATTCAGTATTATTCCTTTCTGCGATCATTATCAAACTTATTTATAGTAGTCTTGAATCAACAGTCAAATGAAAAGAAAGACATTATCAGATGATAAGCGAGTTATGTTGTTCCGATGAACGAATATTTAATATTCAATCATCAACTTACATTACCAGTGAAAAATTAGACTCCAGTGATTTAATGTTTAAAAATAATAAAGATTCTTTTTCTTACCGACTCTATCGGGTTCGAGTTCTTATAAGAATTAAAGATGTAGTTCGAGTCCTTTATCTTACATACATCCAATCTGGATTCCTTCCTAAGGCTCCTAACTCACAATGCTGTTCTTATACAAATGTTTCACTCGATACTTTTAACTCACTATTTTTTATCATTTACTTGTTACAGTAGTTGGTATCATTTTTACCTACCACCGTAATAAACACTCCTCTGTTTATATATGTTATTTCCTCAAATCTATTCATTACACATCACTATTTCTATTCTAATCTTCATAAAACACGATTCTTTTTTTGTGGAAATTTTCAATTCAAACAGCATCACAAAAATATCCAAACTCTTAGTTGAAATGGAAATGCAACAAAGCCTACGCTTCATTATTACAGATATTAAATTACTCCCTTTTTCTCTAATTATTATTATAACTTGCAACACCGAAAGCCTCAGAATGACATTTAGTGGTCACGTATCAATGTATCAAATGAGACTGATGAGGAATTTAATAGTTTCTATTATGAATAAAAAGTATATTTTTTATATCTTCAAATAAAAAATATTTGTGCCGCTTTTTCCCAAATTAATTTCTACAAATACGGGCTTCTTATACGCGTTAAGATATGGCACGTCGTAACCATAGAAGCCATTTTAATATCAAAAATAAGGGGGTTCCTCATTTATTTTAAAATATTGTACATATTAGCAATATAAACAATTTTGAGCTTAAAAAATATGGGATTCCTTCTACACGTTAAAGTATTAGACATATTTGAAATAAAAGCAATTTTTATCCCAAAAACAAGCAGGTTCTTTCTACACTTTAAAATATGGGATTCATCAGCAAAAGAAGCCATTTTAATCCTAAGAAAATAAGGGGATTCCTTATAGACTTCAAAACACTGTTAAATTAGGAATATAAGCAATTTTCATTCCAGAAATAAGCAGAATTCTAATATATGATAAAGTAAGGTCCATATTAGTAATGGAAACAATTTTAATCCTAAAAAATTAAAAGGCTTCTTAAACAAGTTAAAATACTGCAAATGTTAGCAATAGAAAAAACACTAATTTCAGAAATAAGCAGATTCCTCATTCAATTTCAAATGCGGTATATATTAGCAGCAGAAGGAATCTTGAATCTAAATTATAAGGAAGCTTCTTATACAAGAGTTAAAATATGGCATATAGTAGCAATAGGAGCAACTTTAATTCCAGAAATACGAGCAGGTTTCCTTATACATTTTAGGATAACATATGTATTAGTAATAGAAGAATTTTTATTCCTGAAAACAAGGGGGTTCCTTATACACGCTAAAATACGGTACATATCATCAATACAAGTTAAACTTTCTAAGCTTCCTGAAACAAGTTTCTTTCCATAAATGTCAAGTATTAGAATCACCACTTCTGTGTCACGAAATAGTGTCTTTACCATCAAAAGACACGAAATCCGTCCTTGGAATCTAATTACAATCAGATATATCGAGTAATCGTTTCTCTTAATGCTTGACATTACAGTAACTTAAAACAACATCCTTCTCTGTCCTTCCATTTCCTTCCTCGAGGGACAATCAGTGCGGGAAAACGTAATATTCGATGCTTTCTGCCAATTCATCTCCCACTTAAGAACAACATATTCAGTCGGCCTCGTCATCAAGTCGCGGTGAATTCGGTATGAGTATCCATTTTCCAAAATGGAGATCTCTGTCTCTCTATCGATTCGCAACTTGGATCCGCTGCCAAAACAAGGATGATTAAACTCTCATTAAGAGACCCCACCATCTAGTCCCCCCCCCCCCCCTTCCCTCGGCGAGGATCCTCTTCATTTGTCAGCGAGGGCCGGAAGAAAGGTCCTTTTGGTAGCATTCAATTTTTCATAATTGAAGAAAATCCGAGGGATCTGGCTGTCCTCCAGCAACGATTGAGACAAAAGGAAATGGCGAAGAAGAACGTGTTCCTGGCAGGGATTTTTGGTGTGTTCTTCAGCCATATTCTTGCTCTTTTTTTCTGTCTCATTTTGCTTTATGAACGTATTTTAATAAGTGCTACACTTTAAGTACTTTTTTTTTCGTCGTTATATCTGCTTTTATGGCGATCGCTTGTAGCACGAAAAACGATTTAGGAACACAAGAGCGGGTTGTTATTAAGAAATGCTGGGTTAATAAATGAGAAAGCTTAAACGGTTAAAAAATTTAACTGTGTAAATCTCATAAACGGTAAATGAGGTCTCATTAATGCTACAATGAATGCACGATTTTCATTAGTGTTTACAAGCCATTGGCTTGATGACATTGGTATTTGTGACGTTGGGAAATAGGAAACAATTTTCGGAATTTATCGTTGCCTAAGTATCGCTTTGAGGAATATTTAAATGCTTCTGAAGTAAGTACAAAGCTGACAATTAACGAATTAGAAAGCAGCTAACCTAAATTATCCTTGAAAAATGTTTGTTCCATTTCATGATGCGTTATTTTTATCCACTAGACTTATTCATTGGGCTTGTTTTGAAATTCTCTAATAATTATTAAATTTAACTCAATGAATATAACTCAAATGAATTTTATTTCTGCTAATTAATATTAAAATACATTTACACAATGTGTACAAATTAAGAATGGTTATCGTTTAGAATAGAATCAGTCATTTTCCCATTTCCAAATTATTACAATCATCACGTTAGAGAACTAAATTATATATATGTTTATAATTGAGTTATGTAGCTGTTTCCGAAAAAATTGTTTTACTAGTGTTGTTGACGGCGTTACGCTATCCATTAAGAAAATGTATGAACAATTTTATTAATGCTTGTAAATAAATTGTTATAAAAGCTATTAATCTTTACATTATTAGATTATGGATTTCAGCAAAAGATAAATAGAATATAAATACAGGGTATCTGCCCATACACGTTAACAATTAAATCTTATTATATACATAAGGTTATTGAATTAGACTAACTTCTAGGAGAGTATATGTGTAAATATTTATTGGTGGACTTTCACTTGGAATCAATCCCTGGTAAGAGGAAATATTTAATAGCACACTGAAATGTAATTAATTACAAGTATATTTCAATGTAAATATTTTAATTAAGCTTTCTGTATATATATATGCTCCTTATTTTATTTAATGGTTACATTGACGAAACTTATGCTAAGACATCTAGAAGTAGATAATCATTTGTCCTCAGAAGAAGAACCCATTTTCAGAACATATAAGCACAGTTAGGTTTTATTTAGTTTTATTAACTTTGCAATAGAAGCAACACGACGGCTATTGGCGACGGACTTCGTAATTTCTACCTCGGTCAAGTGATGAGGACGAAAACTGAGCTGATATCCCCTCTCTTAACTACTGCACCACGCCACTTGAGGACTTTGATCCCCGAAGGATTTTCACGTGAATCAGTCCCTGCTATATGGAGTGTCTTTAGTAGCATCATGGCTTGAACCCCCGACCCGACGAAAACCACCGGTCTCCAGTCTGTGACTATGACCCCTAGGCTACCTTGGCCACTCATAACATATAAGAAATTCTTCGAGGTTTCTAAATAGTACTTGTATATAATCTCACAATATGACCTTTTTATATATTGATTTTAGTTCATAGCCATGACAATTTGCCAGGCATTTTTTATCATTCTAGATTACATGATTATTAGAACAATGAAGTTATCCAATTGTTAAGGATTCCACATACCACTATCAACCCGCCCAAGTCCGGAAAAAGGAGAAAGAACCTCTTCCCCAGGCCTGCGGGCTCTGAAAGTGTACACACGCACAGGACCGGGCGATTTTCCTCATTAAGCCTAATTTCATATACAATCCTCCTTGCAATTAAATACGCTGAAACTTAAGGATTATTATCATTGATGGCGACTAGATATACAGTAATAAAATTTTTGCGATATTTAAAAAAATAATAGCGAATTTTTAAAGAAATTATATTTATTTTGATAAAAAAAAAGTTATATAGCTACGAAAATAACAACAATGTGATTGACAATTTTGTTTTATTCACGGGTATTTGAAATATAAGTAAAATATCAGAGAATTGAATACAAAAAAAAAATGTAAAATAACTGAAATAAAATTGCTAAATAATACTTAAAACTTTTGAAGCTTATGATACATTTCGAAACCCTATTCTACTTTGGGACAAAGCAATACGTTACAAATTTTACATTTATAATGTGTCAACTCGCGTTTTGTTTCTCTTAGGGAACCTTTTTTTTGCACACAACACATTGTCTCCCAGTCTTATCAACTCAGATATTTCAATCTTTTTGACATGATAGGTAAGATAATGCTGATCAAAAACCATACAAAATACCATCTTGCGAACGATAAGTCTACTCTCAACTTCAAGCAATAAACATTTCATCATTTATCTCCAACTGCATTAAAAAATAAAGAAAACCCCTGAGCGCAATAAATCACAATTCATTAAATCCGCAATCCGACCAAAAGAAACGAATAAATGCAGTTGTTTACATTTTCAACTTCTCCTGATCCAACAGCAAAAAAAAAAAAAAAAAAAAAAAAAAAAAATGGAAACAAAAGCAGGAATTGAAGGTCAACTCTCCGTGGAGCGATATTTGAAAACATAACTAGCTTCAACCTGCATCTAATGCCTGTTAAAAATTCAAATAAAATGTTCCAATCTGAAATCACACCGTGTGATCATGGGCCCGGTGGCACTGACATATCCGTCACATATACGATACCATGGGCCATAAAGGGATAATTTTATCTAAAGGGATATGATTTTATCTTGACTATTTTATCTATAGAAGCGCAATCACGTATACGTGATCATAGTGCTGAACGGATAACTGAAGTTACTTAATGGCAGTGTTGATTTTGTAATAATCCATTTCTCACACACCAAAATCTTATTCGTTTATTAAACTACAATTTTATAAATATGAACTAAAAACATTTTCCATCACAATTTCTGAGAAAAGCATATTAACAACTACTATATATATTCCACTTCCAAAATAAATTAGTTCATTTCCGTTTGAATTAATTTCACTTTAGAAATATTCCAGGACCATTGGAGACAGACCAAGTAAATATAAAACATAATCAAATGGTAAAGAGGGTTCTTGAAATGAGTCTTCCCATTAAAACTCTTCTGACTGCATTACATTCCTTAACGATTTTAATAATCATTTCAGTTTAAAATGTAAAAGTTTATCACAACTATCTTAGTTGGAATCAGAGTTCGAACACTCAACTTGATTTCTATGATGTCAACAATGAAATTCATGATTATAACCACTCATCCTTCATCAGATTATAAATTTAAAAATAATGTTAAATTAACAGTTTTTGTCAAAATATTAATTTCCGTGAGCTTTACCTGGTTTTTAAAATTCAACAATTACAATAATTCAATAATACAACTGTCGTTCCTTATGACTATCTATGATGAAATCAGCGTTTGAACCCTTTCATATGCCACCAAAGAAACTCGTGATCGGAATCATTGGATATTTCATCAGAAACTAATAAATTAATGAATGATGTTAAATCAAAAGATTTTGTCAAAACAGAAAATACTGAGAACTTTTTGACTGGTTTAAAACTTTTTATTAATTAAATACGTTAAAAGTGCAGCAAAAATCGTTTTGTATTATAATTACGTTAATAGATGTAGAGTATCATTTCACAATAAAATGTAATAGCTGTTAAAAAATCTTTAAAACTTCGAGAACAAGTTACTTTTTTACAGATGATTTAAAATTCAATTGTTGTTAAAATGAACAATTCATTATTTTCATTTTTACCATTTAATTATTGTTAAGTATTCTATGAAGGTACCTTTTGTCGAAGCAATAGCAACAACTAAATTTCTCTAGTTTTCGCGGGGAAAACGTTTTAATTTATCTTTCAACTTACGTTCCTATTTAAGAGAAGAAAGGAAAAAACAGGAAAGGCTACTACATTTCAGTCACGAAAAATGTGGCCTGTTTTTTTTTCATCACCCGTGTAACACTTAGAAAATTGTCGTAAGTTTCCATCAAAAGTTCTGAAATGAATTCCGGTTTTTCTCTGACCACTATCCAGTTCAGTTTCACTGAAAAACACCGGGGAATATCTTTTTCCCTACCCACCTTACTCAGAAAAAAAAAGCGGACAAGAAACGTAAATAAGTTTTCTTTTTACTTGTCTTTTTTTTTTCTCCTTTTTCTCCTTTTACTTTAACAGTATCGTCCACAATGTCAAGTTCTATTTTTATTTTGTCTTTATGGTTCTTTATTAGTTTCCCATCCCATTATTTTTTTCTCCCTTTCTCTCTCAAAGGTTGGTGTATATTCTTTTTTTTATCTTTTAGTTCCTCCACCCTACTCCCTCCCTTTCAGTAACCCCGTTCTTTTTCTTCTCATCCCGATATGCAGTTGCCGTAATAAGAAGCTTTATAGAGGTGTACTTTAAATGGATATTTCTCTCTCGAAATTTCTTTTTGTTCTTTTTTTATTTTTCAAAAAAAAAAAAAAAAAAAACTTTTCTTTGTTCTCGCTTTTGAATGAGAGAGAAGAAAGACAACACGATTAAAACTTGATTCCCTGAAGGCTGTGAAGAAGTTTCTTTTTCGGCAGGGTTCTTCTGTTCTTTGTGTCATTTTTAGAACGAAGCAGAAACAAACCTCCTTTCGAATGCAGGCCTTCGCCTGTCGAAAGTGTTTAATGGTTTTTCCTTTCAAAACAGAATAAGCTGCAATCGAGTATATAGATATAGACAGAAAACATCGCCAGAAGGGGGAAAATGTGGAACAATTTTTTTTTATCAACGATGTTTCAAAAATTATTCTTCCTGAATTCCAAAGTATAATTCCTCAGAGAATGATACGAATCATAGGAAAGAAAAAAATGGAATTAAACTTTTACTTTGATGATAATTGAAGTTCTTGTTTTGCTTCGGTGAATGTCTGGCTCAAGATTAAATTTCTTTATCGTCTGTAATGAAAACTCGTGAAAATATTTGAAATTAGAAAATAGTTTTTATTGATATTTAGTTTTAGGAAAGTAATATTTTGAAATAAACTGTTCTTTAAATTCTTATACAGTTATTGACAAATACTAATAATGTGACATATTTCAATTTTAAAAAATGAAGAACTAAGTTCGATGTATTATCACGAATTAACACAACGATTTATCATAAAATAGGTTCCCTCTAATATTGCTTTCAGTGAATATAGCGAAGAAAAAAGTCAATCAATCCATTCTGATGTCAGAAGCTGTAAGAATTAAAATATTAATATCCTAAGCTTCACTATTCAGTGTAACAAAAATATGAATCTTTTATAAAAATTTTACTTCGAAAAACACTATTTTAAAATTCTCTAACAACCTTTCGAGTGGAAATTATATTTTCAAATTTTTATTTTATGTGTATGATTTCTTTCAAAAAAAAAAAACTTTTGTAACTTTCTACTTTAATTTTGATTATCTCGTATTTTGGGGAAGATAATTTTTACAGATCCATATAAATGAATTAATCTGTCAAACTCGTGTGTATATCCTTATTTATAAAATAATAATTCGCTTAGAAATGGTAAACTTTATTGCTCTATTTCACATAAAATCAATCAATCAAGATTCGCTTAAAAATAAAGTTGCGAAAAAAATGGAATTTATTGTTAAGAAGAACAAATCAGTTTATTTAAATGGATGAGTTCTTCTTAAAGAATCTTTTTGAATAAGAACTCGTCAGTATTTTTTACTCAAAAGTAAAATAGTTTTGATCTAATTGAATAGTGAAATATTAAGTGAATAAACAAAAATCGACGAAGTTTAACATAATAATAATAATAATAATAATTATAATAAAAACAAGTGAAGCATTGCATTTACAATAATTACTGTTACTGTTACAGAAAATTTCTTGAATAAATTTGTTGCAACAATTTGGAAAGGTTGGTTTGAAAAAGATTTAACTTAATATTAAATAACAGACACACAATAAAGGGTGTCTGGAAATTAACATTAGGAAGAATATCATACTGAAATATTTCTTAAGGATCGCACTGGATATACAAATAAATTTCCTACAAAATAATTTTAATTATTTGGCGTACATCTATTAATTGGTTTAAATATAAATTGAATCATTTATTAAATTTAATCAATGCTTTTTAATAACAATTTTTGTAAATAGCGGCCTGATTAAACTATGTCCGGTTTAAGGAGATAGGGATCAATGAGATTTCACTGTTTGTACGAGTAATAAAGCAACCCGTAAGAAAATAAACTGATTAAAATACACTCCGATTAAATATTTCCAATTTTCACAACGTTTGTGACTTTGGGCTGTTAGCGGCTTTCTCTTCACTAACCTAGGGAAAGTTTTTCGTAATTTGAATTGAAAAAAATAACAGCTCCTTTACAACCCAAATGAAATGTGATTAGATAAATTAGATGAAGTTGAGAAGTGTAGTGAATTTAATTAAAGATGGTGATATATAAATGAAATATAATTGAAAGGAAAGAGAAGGAAGACAGAGAATAACGACAAGCTGATAGATATATTTGTAAAATGGATTGAATCATATTAATTGTGGTGACTGGTGTTCACCAGCAGCGTGTTGCTCTTCTACCACCTCGAGGACGAGCCAAATATTCTGGGAAGGCAAGCACGTGCAAATGATGTGAAGCTGGAGTGAATTGTAGTCTTTGTGATTCTGCTATATATGACAGCACTGAAAGCGCACAATGAATTACAGAAGAACCATATTCTGGTTTCAATGTTCTCTTTCCTGTTTACCCCTAGACAAAATTCTTTTAAATATTTTTAATCAAAGCATAGTTATTGTGGGTTATACACATATAAGGTGACCAGACGTCCCTCTTTTTAACAATTTATCACGGTCCCGAAGGGTTTTAGGAAAATCCCAATTTTTAGAAAGAATGCACGACAAGCTAAGAAACGGTGGGAGAACGGGAAGGAAATATACGGTTTTCGGCTTCCCTGAAGCTATTTCACCAGGATATGAATTTTATATTATTTTTGTAAATTTTATAATGTTAAACTTTAATAATAAAAATAATTATTGAGAATTGATTATCAGGAACTACTTATCAAAATTCGCTTCGATCAGTTGCTAGAATACGACCACCACTGATTGGACTTAATGGTCAGTGGCATTTTTCGGCAATGGCAGCGACGAAAACATTTTGTAGCTGTAAAATTAAGAGAGAACAAACACTTTGCACACTTCCACAGATTTTATTCTTATGGTGACATGTTACACTAGCGATCTAGCATCATTTGAAACATAGTTGTAATGGAATTTCATGTTATACAAAAGTTGGAAACGGAGGGAAATTTTAGAGTGGAGAAGGGTCAGGGTGTAAGGAGTTTGTTGGTCGTCCACAAAGCAACGCCTTCACATATCAAGTTTTGTAACTGTCTCATGCGATACAAATCGCATTGCGTGCTAGTGCTAGTTAAACAAATGATGACAACAAATCATCTTTTCAGATAATTTAGGTAAGTATTTTCTAGGTACCAAATTTTTAATCGAGACCCCTTCCCCTCGTCAATGGTGTCTCGCTTTCCGAATGTTAAAATCTGGTCACCTTAGTTATATATATTTAAACTTTTTGGATGAAGTTTAATCACCTTTTGATCTAGAGTCAGTTCACTATGGTTACTAAATTACATATTCGTATATACCTATAATTAATCGTTTTAGTTGAAGCGACTCCAAGATAGAGTAATAAGAGTCAAATCTATTGTAAGCAAGAATTATGGGAACGGGAACGAATTATTTGCCAGCAATGTATTGGAATGACTGGAGTGTTAAAACTTTACTGTTACAATATGAACTAATATTAACTGATTAGGAAGGATTCGTTTGACAGCTATCTTCTATTTTGTTAGCTGGAAAAAAATGTGTTGTCTCTCTTTGACATAACTTCAATTGGAGTGACTAGTTAATTAGACTTAAAGATAGATTCAGTTAAATTATGAGTGAAATATATCTCAAATCCACTGAATTAAACAAAACGTTCACCAATTTCAACAGCCATCATCTTATTTGGAAACTATCCAATAGATGGAAAAGTTAAGACAAAAGGAAGTGTTCCTAACTAATCAAAGACAAGCGGTAACGTAGCAACAGTAACAATTTTTATTTTTATTTTGTTCGGACTAAAAAGACACTAGATGCAAAACTATTATTATTTTCGTGTTAAGAGATTTTTGCTTCGTGTTAAAAATATACCACATAATATAGCATTTGGGCAGGGTCACAGAATTATTTCGCCTTAGATGATTTCTCATGTGAAAAATGTTTCATTGAATTTCCTAATATTTTTAAACAGTACAAAGAATAATTTTAATTTTCTATTAAATCCTTTTTAAAACCGTATGAATTCCACAGAAATGTATTATTTAATAAGTTAAAATATTAAATATCTGTAGCGTGTGTAATTAAGAGCAAGGCTTTAGGTATCAGTACACCTATTAAACGTCATTTTTGTCAAAATTTTCGATTTTTTAATTTGAATGTCAGTTTAAAATTTAAACTTTTTTCTTTCTAATAGCGTTTGAGTTTTGCTTATACCTTATTTAGAACTTAAGTTGTAGGGATTTCAATTTGACGCAGTAGCTAATTTTTAATTGCATTTGAAAGTTTGTTTTTGATTTTTCTCAAAATGAGTTTTCTCGACATATTCACATATGGCAACGTAGATATCAGAAAAAGTTATGAACCAAGTTAATTTAAATTTTGCAAGTATCTTCCTTAAATAGTGTTTAAGAGCCTCTACTACTTGTATAATGAATTTCATCATGAAAGTAGTACAAGCTCAAAAAAATGTGAAGATGAATAAGAAAAAAATTATAGAATAACGATATTTTTGTTTACTTTTGAGTTATGAGCGTAATTCTGATAATCACTTTATGTACTATTTTCACCTTGTTTTCCACTCCAATTTTTTTGAATTAAAAGCAGGTGATTAAATGTGTTTTAGGTTATATTATAGCATTAAAAATATTTTGATAGCAAATATCATTGTAATTCAAAAAATTTTCTCCGAAGGTATACGTATTCTTTAAAGGTCACTTTGTATTTTTTCTAATTACACATTTGATTCAATATTAAATATTTTTGCTTGACAGAAACACGATGCCAGCATTAAAATCAAAAACATTTCTGAAGTGTATGGCATAAGACATAGCGATGTCCCGACAATGCATCCAATAATATAATGCGAACATCAATCCAGTATCATCACTAACATCAAAAGGAAGCAATAGCTTTTAACTGAATTGGTAGAGTCAAACATTTATCTGGGGAGGGGTTGCCACAGAAAGACATTCCACGAATTTATTTAATCGAACGTACCGTGTGGAATCAAAACAATGAAGCACTTTCATTTTCGTAATGCAAACATCGTTAATAACATTGGCTTAAACAGAACATATTTGGTCTCAATTAGTTAAGATAAGTGGTGTCTTTTGGGAGCAATGTTTAACATAATACTGGCTCCGTCAGCGCACAACCATATTCTTTTGTTCTTTGCCCTAAATGGACTGTTAATATAATTATATCACGCCTTCTTGCCTTTTTAATTTAGTAATTGTTAGTATATGGAGATTTAAAAATTAACCACACGCTTTGTAATAGTCTGTGAACACGTAATAGTAGGCAATTTTAATGCAATATTTTGTGTACATATAATTTAATTAAATATTAACATTTTCTAAGGCTGTGGGGAGGAAGCATACTTACCCCCAACTTTTCCAATTTTCAAACAATAAAAGTTAGCGTGAGCATAATACGTTATTATTGAACCGCTTATGAATACATTATTTTATAAAGGCGTTTACTTTTCATGTAGTTTAACATAAAATAACTCAAGATAAAAATCAACGTTTTGAAAAACAACGTCTTTATTTATTCATTGGCATTCATTCGCCAACGTTGGCAATTATTCGGCATGCCAGCCTAGATCCCAAAGGATTTATCGATCCTAGGGCAGCTGAAACCAAAACCAAAAAAAAATATTGAAATATATGTTAAAACTTGTAGCAAATGTCTAAATATTGCATTGGTAGACGAGTAAGAACGATTCCCAAAGTTTCAGAGCTCTAACTTCATGGGAAATTGGTTAAATTGACGATCGAAAATTTGATGACACACTGATACACACACACACACAGACATGCACTAAGTATACATAAAAACGTTGTAAAAATGTAGCCGCAGTAGTCTAGTGATTATGGTCGCGGTATTTGAGGCCGACTTTGTTTTAATCGAGTCGCAGGTTCGAGAACTGATGACACTTATGACTCATTGCGAAGCGGAGACGATGAACGTTAATGAGGTTTAATTCTCTCGTTGATGCTGTGTGGAAGTTTGGAGGTGGAGGTACTAGCTCAGATGTCATCCTTTCCACTTGGCTGAGGTTCAAAATTACGAAGTCTGTCACCAATAGCCCTCGTGCTGCTTCTTATTGCGATATTAATAACGAATCCCAAACTATTACAATATCAAGCAACATATAAATAAGTTCGAGAACTCTAAACCAATATGAATGAAAATCACAGAAAAAAAGGAATTTATACACTGAAAGTATTTACGAAAAATATTTTAAAATTTTTGAGATATTTTTAATGATTTATTCGGAAATCTTAAGCAACAATGAAAGAAAAATTTGACCGAGGTAGCCTAGTTCTTGCGGACTCTTGAACAGCTTTATTTTCATTTTAAGTCGTGGGTTTCGGACCTTTATGCCACAAAAAGTACACTGGGTAGCCGGACGGATTCACGTTAAATCTGGTAGAAATCCCAAGTCCTCCCAATGGTATGGTTTGGAAGTTTGGAAAGGGAGGTGCCAGCTTAGGTGTCTTCTCGTCACTTGACCGAAGTTCATAATTACTAAGCTAAGCCCTCGTGTTGCTTCTCAGTGAGAGGTTAACAAATAAACACGCAAACATGAACAAGTAGTATGTAAAAAAAAATTAAGTCAATTCCTACTTAGGTCAACAAAGAAAATTTTTATTTTAGTTACTTTTTATTAAATAATTACAATTAATATAAATATGTATATACATATGACAGAATCCCAATATTAAGAGGAAAAAGAAATTTTTTTCAGGGATCTACAAACATCGTCGCTGACGATATTTATTCCTAAATTTATATCCTGCTAAAAATCTTATATATATATATATCTTTCTTAATTCGTCCGGTAAATTAAATGGTTGGAATGCAGTTTGGTTCCACCACGCTTGTCGACAGGAATTATTTGGCGGTATTTTGCCAAATTTGGCTACCCTGTTTTCGATCCGCGGACTTAACGTTCTTCCAAAAAAATCTCCAAATTTGGCAATTTTTGAAATCGCTTCAAGTGGTTGGGCTAAACTGCATTTTCACCAATTAAAATTAATTAAATGAATTAATATTTGAAAAAATTGTATTAACATCGAGCGTCATCCACTGCAAGTTTTAAAAAATTTGTTTGAACTTGAGTGGATGAATAAAAAGTATTTTATTAATGATTGAAATTTTGAACAAGATATATATATATATATATATATATATATATATATATATTAATATTCTATACAAAAACAATATGGAAAAAATTCATCAAGAGTACAAGAACTGTTATTTTTATTTATTCTACTGGTTTTGTGTGTGTGTGTGTGTGTGTGTGTGTGCAGATCAATATAAAAGTACTGTTAAGTTTTTTTTTTTAAAAAAATTGTTAGTTGAGAATAGAAACAAATGAAAGATTTTTTACTGTTTTCCAAATGTAACGTAAGTTCATTTTGTTTTTTAAATGTGACTTAAGTTTTTCTTCTAACTTTAAAAATGATCAAAAATTTGTCACTCGAGGTTTTACTTACATCAGCTCGAAAATTTATCTAAAGGATAAATAATTTCTTAAAGCACCAGTTCATTAAAATTAAATTAAATAATTTTTTAATTTATTAGTACTTTGAAAATTTAATGGTATCAAGCATAAAGCAAATTTTACAATCACGAAATTATATTGAAAAAGTGACGGTATTAAAGAAAATCCATTTTAAAATGATGCAAATTTTTAATAATCTTAAGCTTAGCGACTTTCATCGGACACTAAATTAGCTCAAGTCGTTATCTTTTTTTGGAAAACGAAAGTTTTTCAAAAGCTCAAAAAGTTTATTAATTTCTCTCTCTTTTGAAAAAAGCGTGGAAATTGTATGGACTTAAATTTTTTTTTTTTTTTTTTTGCAAAAATTACGGATTTGTAGTTTTTAAAGCTCTTTGTGTTTTTCAACTATTTCTTGCTTTTGAGAAAAATTATAACATACAATAAAAAAAAAATTAAAAAAGCTAAATTCAAGCATAAAACGTTTTAAAGGAGAGGGAGTATAATTGTTATTTATTCATTAAGCAGAACCATGGATTATTTATAATATTTGCAGAGCAATGGAGTGTGTTTTCAAAGAATTAAAGTATTGTAGTTTTTATACATCAGAAATTTTTTTAAATTTTTTTTTACTTAGAATTGTACATAAATTAATGAAAAACAGTTATTTTAATAATTTGAAAGTTTCTAAAACATGAAGTATTGTTACAGAAATAAAACCTATGAACAGAAGAATTCAGTTATTACAGAAGGTAATAGAGTGAAATCTTAAAAAAAAAAATGGAACAATACAATACAATATTTTTTTTAACTATCCAACAATGAAATTAAAATGAAAAAAATGACTTTTAGAATACCATCACATTTATTGATCAAATCTAAATATTTAATTCTTCGTCTCTTTTGTACGATTTTTGTTCAGCGTTCTTTTACAGAATCAGAGTTCTTAGTTATAATAGAATAATTTCTTGATTAAACCGAATAGAATACTCAAATTGATTGAGAGAACATAAAATTTCATATTTTACTTCAGATTCAATTTTGAATAAGTAATAAGACCTGGTCAATATATCTTAGACGTAATTTTATCTGGACACCTTTTCTTCCCTTACTTACAACTCTCTTACGTTACATATATGCATTTCAGTAAAATGCTGACAACGCCATCTGTGGTGCCGACAGAATATAATTTAAACTATTTTTTTTACTTTTATTAACATCAAAGTTTAATAATAAAATAAATTCAATTGTTTCGTTTAAGACTCTATTCTTACATTTTTTCCTCCTTAAAAAGCAAAATAAATAAATAAATAAACAAAAAAATAATAAAAAAGAAAAATAAAATAAAATAAATAAATAAAGATTTTGAAATTCGTATTAAAAAATAGAATAGTAACATTTTAACCTTTGCCTAGTACTACTGAGTGAAAATGCTGTTATAAAAAAGATCATAATCTTGCATAAAATTTTCATTGTTTTGTTATTGTAACATTTTGTACTAAAATTATTCGCAATGCTCCTAAGAGTTTTTGTATGAAAGTGATCTCGTCCAGAGAAATTACTTGAATCAAATTTATGTGCCAAATAGCATCATTTGTTCATTTACATAACTACTGAAAAAGCTACATTTGTTAAGAATAAAGTACGAAAGTAGAAAAGGAAATATCCGCATACTAATATGTATGATTCAAAAATAAAATACATTTCTTACATTCTTTTCATTTTCCTCAAAACTAAATTAGAGTAACAAGCACAGAAAAAAGTAATATATATATATAAAAAAATTTTAAGTCAATTCCTACTTATGTCAAAAAAGAAAATTTTTATTTTAGTTATTTTTTATTAAATAATTACAATTAATATAAATATGTATATACATAAGACAGAATCACAATATTGAGTGGTAAAAGAAATTTTTTTCCAGCGATTTACAAGCTTCGTCACTGACGGTATTTATCCCTAAATTTATATCTTGATAAGTATCTTATATTAGAGAAATTTTTTTCTCCCATATAAAACTAAAATTAATTATTTGAAAATTAAATAAAAATATTTTATGCTTCGATGAAATTCGATCCGAAGATATGAAGATTCTACGCCGACGCTCTATCAACTTTGCCATTGCACTACAAATGACACCATAGAAGCATTGGCTTGTTTCTTAATTCATCCGGTAAATTAAATGGTTGGAATGCAGTTTATCCCAACCCCTCATTTCGACAGGAGTTATTTGGTGTTATTTTGGCAAATATGACGTCGTGGATTTGACGTTCAACCAAAAAAAATCGCCAAGTTCAGCAATTTTTGAAATTGCGTCAAGTGTTTGGGCTGAACTACATATTCACCAATTAAAATTAATTAAATGAATTAAAATTTGAGAAAACTGTATTAACATCGAGTGTCATGTATTTGAACTTGAGTGGATGAATAAAAAGTATTTTATAAAAACGATCGAACATTTGAACAAGATATATATAGGGAGAGTGGGAGCTAATAGTAGGAATTTAAAAACAAGACTAGAATCTGTTTATATTTAGTCTAATTATAATGAATAAATA
This sequence comes from Nephila pilipes, assembly GCA_019974015.1. Classification (NCBI taxonomy): domain Eukaryota; kingdom Metazoa; phylum Arthropoda; class Arachnida; order Araneae; family Nephilidae; genus Nephila; species Nephila pilipes. The sequence continues at coordinate 33,056 of BMAW01040404.1, read as the reverse complement.
AGAATTCACACAAGCATATAAAACATATTATATACGCTTGGCTTACACAGTATGCTGCTTTAAAATAAATGTTTATTGATTTATTGGCAAAAGGGCTAAAATTTCTCTCGTTAACTTAATGTGGATGAAGGGATTGGAGTACCAGTTCAGGTGTCGACTGCGTCATCTGACCGTAGTTCAAAATTACTCGACTGTAATTACCGAATCTTTAATTACTTAAAGCAGAAATAGGAAAACCATAAGCGTTCTCTGATAACACAGACAAATAATATCGTTTATACATTCGCATGATTACTGAAAAGGATTACATTAGTTAAAAATAAAGCACGTAGGTGAGAAAAGAACTATAATTTGTATATAATTATACATGATTCAAAAAGAAAGTATTATTTTTGCATCTTTCCAATTACTTGAAAATCGAATTAAAATAATACGCATAAAAATAATTTAGAATCAGGAATTGCAACTGGCATGTAAATTTAGAAGAGTTATATTGTTACGAAATAAGTATTCAAACATATAAAACATCAATTAAAAGTTTTAAAGATTAACGTAGTATGTTGTTTCGGTAGGAAACATACTTTCCGCCAGAAAAAGCTCTTAAAGATCATATTTATTTCATCTAATGAGCTAAATGATTTTTTTTTCTCCAATCAATCTCAATTACAAAAAATATTATAATAAATAGTCAGAAGAAAAAATGTTATAAAGAATTAAATTAAATATTTCTTAATTCACTATGTTGCCTAAATTGACTCGAATTATAATCGAAATTCAAATTAATCCGTGATCTTTTTTCGCAGTAATTCTAAAACTCTCTACAAAATATATAAAAGTTTGAAAATTGTAAACAGTAAATTTACTAACGTAAATATTAAAAGATAAATTCTCAGATTAATAATTAAACTAACCATTAGACACAAAAAATATTTAATTATAATACACGCTAATATTGCACATTACGCTAACACCGTCCATTATAACCCTGATAAAGATATTTTTAGATAAAAAAATTAAGGTGTTTTCATACATAGTGCCGACAAAAGCAGACATCACAGAATAGAACTATGATAAACATTATAAATATTATTTGCGCATTTAAGTGATCTTACGAACCTTAACTATTACTCGAGAATACGAAAAAAAGTAATCTCCATTTTTAAAACCAATATAACTGTGACCGATGAAACAAAACAAAATATGAAAGTTCTACCATATTATTTAATTATTCATATATAATTACAATAATTTTCTTACTATCGTACAATTTTTAAGAAATCTCAAAAAGTTGTTAAGAAATATTGTATACTTTTTCTCAATTACGAAGATCTATATTTTACAGAACGTAGGATTCTGAAGAAAAGCATTGATCAAAATTTTCAAAAATTAAGTTATTTATTAGAAAAATTATCGATTTTGAAGTTATACATATTTGATAAAAAAATAGGAGAATAAGCATTTGTTAATATTATTATTTAGAAAAATATGAAATTTTAAGAAAAATTCCAATTAAAATTCGTATAAATTTTTTCTGTTAATAATGTTTCAAAAAATGGTGTGCGAAATATAAGTCATAAAGAAACCCATTTTGAACATGTGTATAAAATTTCCAACTAATATAATTAATAGTTTCTGAGTACAGCTGGAATGGGGTGTTTTTTTTGAGAAAAATGAAGTTAAACTTAAAATATAACAAAAATTCTTGTTAATCAAGAGGCTCGCGTTCTTTCTCTGTAATTCTAAAAGTTTTGGAGTATTGTTAAGCGTGTGCTGTCAAAATGTTCAGAATATATGTGGTTCTAACTTAGGTTTTGTTTAAAAAAAGGAAATTTTGTAGTTTAAAGGGCCTGTGACCCGTTAAAGATAGTTTGGTTTGGTTTTGGTAATGTCTTACTAGAAGCAACACGAGGGCTATTGGCGACGGACCTCATAATTTTGTACCTCGGTCGAGTAACGAGGGCGACACATGACAGCCCCTTCTCCTAACATCCTCACCCACCAACGGGAGGACCTTTGGCCCCGCCAGATTTAACGTGCATCAGCCCCGGCTACACGGCGGGCATTTAGTGGCATCAAGGCTCGAACGCTTGACTCGACGTTAATCACTGGCTTTCTGTCCACAAGGCTACTGCGGCCACCCCTTAAAGATGAAACGTATGAAATTTCTTATGGGGCGCTGTGGCCTGGTGGTCATGGTCGAGGACTGGCTGCCAGCAATTTTCTTAGAGACGTATTTAAAAGCCTTGCTGGCTCTAAAGACCACCGTGTAAACGAGGCTGCTGCGCGTTAAATCTGTCCAGGCTCAAAGTCCTCCCGATAGCTAGGAGTGGAAGATGCTAGCTCAAGTGTCGTCTTCATCGCTTGACCGAGGTACAAAATTACGAGATTCGTCGCCAACAGCCCTCGTATTGCTTCTAGTGTGACGTTAATAAAGCCAAACCCAAAGCTGATAGTCCTAATGGTATATGGGCTATGAATTACGGATGGGGTCTCGGGATCTGCTAATACTTGAATGGCAAGAATACGCCACATAAGATACTAGAGGTTAGCCAGAAAACGAGAATGTTTCCCACATAAATGCAATATTAATTTATAGCTGTAAAGAATGTTGATGTTGCTGTGTCTCAAAGAGTTGAAGTAAGGAACGCATCCTCTAAACCTGGTTGCATTCCTTTCGAGATATGCAACGACATTCCACGATGTCCACAAACGGAAAATGAGGTTGAATTCTTTAGACAAATTAGGTTTTCACGTTTCTTATCTATGCTAACGTTAAAGGGTTATTTCTATCAAACTATGAATGACACTAACGATTAACAAAGGAATAGAACTGACCATACTAAAGGTGAGATCTTGAAACGCTTCATATATTGAATTTTTTAATTTTCTGATAAAAATGTAGAGGGCGCTTCGCACTGATTTCATAAAAGTATTATTTGTGAGGATATCATTAATCGAATGGTAAAAAATTTATTTTCAAAAATTACATTAAAAGCGGTACTGATATTTTCAACCTTACAAAAATGATATACATTAAGTGTAATTTTGTTCTAATGAACAGTCAGAAATTTTAGGTACTTCATAATATTTAAGTAGTAATAAGAATTTTGATCATGGAATTTAAATTTTAGAAAATTTTACTTTTGTCAAATTCTTTGTCGTAATTATTCTCAGTGTATAGAATGTTATGCATATTTAGAAGTATTCTTGTCCATTTATAAAGTTATAAAATGCTTTGAATTTTATGAAAGTAGAAAAGTAAATACGCAAACTTAGAAGTGCGTAAGTATATCTATTAATTATTAATTGTTTATACATAATAATTTATGAATATGATTTAATTTTCCTTACACAAATAGATATACAAGGTGTTTTGAAACTCGTGGGTAAGAATTTAAGGGGTGATAGAAAACATCTAAACAAATAATTATCACCATATAATGCATAGACAGAGAGCAAGTGATGAAGCGCTAGAGGTGCCTGAACAGTTTTTAGCTTCCAGAATATTCTCATTTGTAAGACCATTCATTAAATGTACGTCGGGCTGTTCTTGCTGAATATATGTCTTCATGCATTCCGAAATCCATGGTAGAAATGACGATGTATAAGAAAACTTGAGCTTCACTCTTTCCATTACAGAGGCATCTAGCGGTTCACCGCTTGCTCTCCACTTATGCATTATAGGATGAAATAGCTTGCCTAGACATTTTCTATCACCCCTTAAATTTCTGCCCCTCAGTTTAAAAACACCCTGTATGAGCATGTATACAGAGTGCTAAAAAATTTTAATACACAATTATTTCCTTATAAATTCCAAAGATTGGTTATGTGAGCTTTAAAAAAAATGAACAATTATTTTAAAGGGTATACAGTACCCAGTACAGGATGCAGTACAGAACAAAAGGATTAGGATAGCCAAAAAAATTACGTAATATTTGTTGTACGACTTTTCTAAATATTTGTATAAAATTTCACAGTTTTTGATACATTTTCAACGAGTTATTTAAGCCTTTTTTTTAATAACCCATTAAATTGTTAATTCTCCTTTGAAAGTTTACACTTATATTTTTCTTACAGGTTTTTTTATTTTTCATCATGATTATGCATTTAAATTGCTTTTCTTTTGTAATAAATCAATGCAAAATTTTGAAATTTGTTCCACTTGTTTCACATAATATATTTGACAACTTTGTGTATGGAATAAGAATTTTGATAAATAATTATTTTTCAAAACAATTCTCAATCTTAGATGTAGCCATTTGTTTTACTGCTTTTTTTGGTGATCGATGGAAGAAAATTGTGGAATAATAAATAACATTAGTGCAACCAAATCCATACACATAATTATGAAAAACACTTCTAAGGAATAGAGAAATTTATCTACTTAAATTTACAAAAATTTGGAGAAATTATATGAATTTTAAGATACTGAGTTAAAACTTAAAGTAGCTGTTAAAAAACTAATTTTTTTTGTCTGAAATGCATGTTTTACATTTGTTCAAATATGCTAAATATAAATTTTTTTTATACCTAATAAGAGAAACTGCTCACCACGTCTCCTTTAAATGTTTACTTTTTAGAATTGCTTTTTTTATTCTGCACAATGAACAATTTTGGAGAAAAAATTTGAATTTTGCTGGTAATTCAAAACATTATTACATTCAGAGTCCATATTAGAAGTTACTCGAAGCTAAGGAAAATCTTTCCAGAAAACTTATTCTATTTTGCAAACAGGTAAATATAATTGACTATAAACTCACAATTTACTGAATATTAAATATCTAGCTAGGGAAGAAAAGAAACTGGTTCGACAGGTATAACCAACTTAGGCACAAAATAACTCCCAGCTAAGGAATTGCGCAATTACTGATACCTTACAGCTATTTCACAATTCTAACCATTCCAGAATTTTCCATATTCTAATTGATTGTATAGTTCCATTTCTCACTTTCCAATTGACGATATCAGCTCCGTAGAAGAAGCAGTCTGCGTCTTTATAGCTTCCTTTATTGGTTTTAATCGTGAAATAAAAAATGGTCTAGTTGAAGTATTAAACGAATTCGAAGCAATTAAACTGTTACAATATTATGTGAAGTGATAAAAGAAAAATATTTCCATGGATATTTATTAACGTGTGTAATTTTGAGAATTTAATGCATTAATATACTGCTGTTTGTAGAAAATGCAACACCATGAAAGAATCATCAGAATCAAATGAAATTTAATGCAGAAACGACTTGTACTGATACAAATAAATGATGAAATTTTCAAAACAAAAGAAACAAATTAAGCGTCCGAAATCAGTATTTGGTGCAGCCACCATGCGCTGCAATAAGTGCTGCTATACGACGTGGCATGGAGTCAAACAGATGTTGAATATCTGCTTGAGGAAGAGAATTCCATATCGCTTGTATGCGCAACCAAAGTTCGTCTTTGGAAACTGCAGGACGCGGATCACGAGCGAGACGCCGACCAACCATATCCCACACGTGCTCAATAGGCGACATATCCGGTGAATAAGCAGGCCAAGGAAGAAGTTGCATGCGTTGTGCTGAACAGAAGTCTCGAACAGTTCGCGCAACATGTGGGCGTGCATTATCCTGCTGAAAGATAGCTCCAGGGATGCCTTGAAGGAAAGGAACGACTTCGGGCTGTAGCACTTCACGGACGTACCTGTTGCTATTGAGATTACCCTCAATTCGTATCAAATTGGATCGTCCATGATACGAAATCGCACCCCAGACCATAACTCCAGGGTGTTCGACCACTATGTCGTTCAATAATACACTCAGGAAGGCAGCGTTGACCGGCATAACGTCTAACACGAACACGGCCATCATGGGTCCACAAATTGAAGCGTGATTCATCTGAAAAGACAACTTGGTGCCAATCAGCTCGCCTGTCTCTGTGCTCAAGAGCCCACTGCCGACGCAGCCGTCGATGATTCGCCGTGAGGGGAATCCTGTATAAAGGCACCCTTGCACGCAATCCACGGCGCAGCAGACGACGACGAAGCCGACAATTGTACACCTGTAGCAGTAGACCAACGTGCTGCCAGCTGCCTGGAGGAAGCTGTGCGATCATTCACCGCCATGCGGAGCAGGTGTCGATCATCGCGCTCTGACGTCTCCTTCTGTCGTCCAGTGCCTGTTTTTCGAGTTGTTCGGTGCTCGTCGGTCCACTGCTTCCAAACTCGCATCACTGTGGAACTGTTCCGCTGCATACGAGCTGCTATTGCGCGATAGGAAAATCCTCCTTCTCGAAGGCCGATTATTTTCCCTCGTTCAAACTCCGTAAGTTGCTTGAATTTCTTATTCTTCCGTCGTGGAGGCATACTCAGGTCTCACTAAACGTTTGCCACTAACAAATAATCATAGACTTTTTTCAACGTCCCGCTACAGCACTTTATTTATACGCTTTCAGCATCAATTCAGAGGGCGCTGCGCGCGCCGCGCACGCGCGATGGCTCTGAAACTCTATTAATTTGCATAATATCCTATAATTGACATTTGCTGCGAATTTCATTTGATTCTGATGATTTCTTCATGGTGTTGCATTTTCTACAAACAGCAGTTTAAATCATATCTTTGAAAACTGATTTTTTTGTATTAAAAGACGTTAACTAATTTGATGATATACAGTTAAATATTAAGCCATTAAATATGGTTTATAGTAAATGTCAACAAATGTGTTTTTTAAGCATTGAAAGGCATATTAAAGTTATAGAGAACTACTAATACATCATATGCCTAGAATAGTGGTAATTCGAAATGAAACTTTTGTCGAACATGTTTATCAAAGCATTCATACACATGTCGGCACATAATCAACTTATACGGAAGGAGTAAAATTACATATACACATGTGAAAACAAATTAGAAACTAATTTATTTGGAAATAAATTCTAGCTTTACCACTTCAAAAACAATTACTTAAAATTTTGTTTCTATATTAATTCATTAAATAAATATATAAAACTGTTTTTATATAAGAAAAAAAATGTTTGAAGTTTAATCACTACATACTGCGGCGGAGTTCTTATAAATATAGTTAGCATCATAACATTATAATTACTAAATTACTGTTTCACTTTTAGATTCAATCTTCATGATTTAAATGCATGATTTTATAATTCCCACTGGCTAATACCATCACTAGCCATTACAAATTCGTTCTATACTCATTCAATTCTCTATGGCAATTTCGAAAGAACGCAATCCTGCATTATCATTTGTAACATTAAATAAAATTATCCCTTACCGATTCACTTGGTTTTGAGTGATGAGCATAATTGATACTGAGAGTTCTATTCCTGAATCTTTTGTTTCACTTCTTCAAAAAACCCTCTATAGCTTCTTAGATTACGAAAGCCTGATTCCGTTGTCTCGTTTTGATTCGTAATCACCAACTTATTAACTTTCCACCTCAGTATTAAATTCTTAGTCACTTAATTCATCATATATCTATTCATCATAATTCCTAACCTCAATCTCAGTCACATGAATCATGTTTCATTTTATTGGAAGGGATTTTTAATTCAAATTAATGTAGTACTCTCTCTCTCTCTCTTAGAAGCAACGTGAAGGGCTTATGGTAATGGACCTCGTAATTACAAACCTTGGTCAAGTGACAAGACAACACCTAAACTAGCACCTCCCTCTCCAAACTTTAAAACTATACCAACAGGAGAACTTAAAACTCCCGTCTACCCACTATTTTGATTTCTCGGACGTTATGTTAATTCTATGGAATTTCGACTTTAATTCTCACATCTTTTCTATTTGCTCTATTTGAATGCAATAAAGTGCATCTGAAAGAGAAAAAATAATGAAAGCTTCTGAGGAATTACTTTTCCCCTCAGAGTTTTAATACTATTTTTAAAGACAGGAAAACTTGCAAACGAATCATTAAAATAAAGGTGAAAATATTTTTTTAAAATGGGAAGAAAAAAGTAATACTGTAGAAGCATTTATTATTAGTTACTCTTTCAGATGCACTTTATTGGATTCAAATAGATCAAATAGTAAAGGTGTGAGAATTAAACATAAGATTAACATTACGTCCACGAAATCAAAATGGCGGGTATACGGGGACCTTTACCAGATTTGACGTGCATCAGACCTGCTACATTGAGAGTCTTCAGTTGCTTTACGCTTCAAATCCCCGACTGGACGAAAACAACGTCGACTGAGAGTCCAAAATTATTGAAACGAATGCCTCGCCTCTCGTTAGTCGTTTAGATTCATTTGTTCTATCACTTTTCTGTTTTTTGTTTAGTTTAGTTTTTATTAAAGTCGCACTTGAAGCAACACGAGGGATATTGGTGACGGACTTCGTAATTTTGAGCCTCGGTTAAGTGACGAGGACGACACCTGAGCTAGCACCACCTCTCCTAACTTCCACACCCCACCTATGGGAGTAGATTTGGACCCAAAAGATTTAATGTGCATCATCCCCGGCTACAAGGCGGGTCTTTAGTGGCCAAGGTTTGAACCCGTGACTCAACGAAAACCACTGGCCACGAGTCTGAAACCATGACCACTGGGCTACCGCGGCCACTTGTTCCTTGACTAATAAATGTCCCTAATAATTAAATTTCAATAAAACGAGTGTGCTTAAAATAAATTATCAAATAATCTTTAACTGAATAATTAATAAGACAATCAGCATCCACTTTATCTATTCTGCTTGTTGCAGCAACCTTTATGCATACTCAAAAGAATATTAAAGATTTACTTAATTGACCACTATTACAGGTGGATCCGAGTCAGGATCGGATTAGTCTTACGAATAGTATAGACCACTGTCTATTACTTCTCTTCCTCCCACCTTCTATCCATCTCCTACTTTCTTATCTCCGTCCTTTTTCTTCTCACTACACCCCAATTTATGTATGAATCTTGTTTTGCATAGTTGGAAGTTGAGTTGTTTGAATTAAACAGTGTCCAAGGAAATATCCATAAGGACAGCTAAAGGGAAGTAAACTCCATATCGTCACACCTTGACCATTAGGCTTCCAAGACGACTAATTCGAAAAAAAATCCAAATAGTTATGGAGAAAATCACGAGTGATAGAGCTCAATGCCACAACTTTAATACGGTGCAACTTTTTAAAAATAAACTGGAAAATAGCATAAAGAAAATATAAATATAAATATAGTCAGCAAGCCAAAGCCCAGAAGTTTTATGAACTCAGAACTCTATTAATATCTATATTTTCAAGAAATGAAATTGTGAAGAGAGGGAGGACGAGAAATTCGATTCAAACACAATATGGAAAGAGTTCCCACAAATTAATTCAACTCTCGAACGAAAAAGGATGAATGAAAGGTAAATTAGAAAGATTCGCCATTTTTCTGCGTTCATTCAAAAAGAGAATGGAAGCAATTACCATAGGAATTTCCGGACTCACCGAAGAAACTAGATCACCATTTCTAGAGAGAATGGATATCATTGAATTTTAGTCGGGGCATTCCTTCTTTCTTCTTTCCTGTCTTTTGAAGCTCTTGTTCTTCGGTTAAAAGAAGAGAGTTGATTCTCTGAGAATCTTCGAATTCATCCACTTTATTCACTGGATCATTCGGTTAATCGAGTTATTGGAAACGTAATGATAAAAGTAACGGCTATCATTTTTTTAAACGACCACAGTTAACAAAGAGCCTCAATGGATGTCGTAAAAGTGATCTATTTAGACAAGAACATTCTACCAAACACCAATAAAAACTATTCAACGTATTTTGTTTTCTTTTTACTCAGAGTACATTCTTCTGTGAGCAACAATGGTGACATAAAGTTCGTTTTCTATCAGCTAGAGAGAAACGCGAAATGATGTTTACATTATTTGAAAGTTATTAAAGATGAAATCAATTACAGTTTTTTTTATTAATATATTTTTTTTACAAATAAAAGAAATATTTGATATACTTTTCTTTTCAAAGAAGGCTCAAAGCGTTCAGGATTTTAATCCCATATGGTGTCCTATCATCCTTTAAATGGCATGAAATGAAATGTCACACTGATTCATAGGTTAGTTTTTATTGCTGTTGCGTCGACTTTATGTATTCATTTCGCATCATGTTGTTATCATTTATGCAACTAAGAAACAATCAATACAATGGGCTTCTTGCAGTATTCGAAATAAAACGAAGAAGGTTGGAAAAGTCATGTCGACGATTTTTCGGAATACATAAGGATTCATATTTATGGATTTTTTTAGCAAAAGAGGTGTATTTCCTGGATTATTGTTCGATTGTCTAGTGATAAAAAAGACTGTCTCTATCAGACAGCAAATTATATATAGTGTACATTTTTTTTTACTGAAGGTCGTTTGCATATTATAAAAGCGATTACAGATTTTTTTTTTGATTGACGTTTGTAATAAAAATCGACTGATAACTACTTTAAAATTATAACATAAAATGTAGATTTTACTTAAAAATACCACCTAGAATTGACAGATGGTAGGAAGTGTGTGTGTGGGGGGGGTGCTATGCAAATGTGCATTTCGAATAATAGTATTCGTACCGAAAAATGTCAAAACGAAGTAAAAACTACAGTTATATCATTTCAAAGAAAGGATTCCACAATTTATGAAATAAAGAAAGAAAACAAAAATTGAATGAATTTTTGAATACGAAAAAAAATAACTGGAATGACCCTATCCTAAAGGTAGGGACATAACCTTCATCACACACACAACACACACATACTCACACAAGATGGTCAAGTCTCAAATTTGGAATAATTAAATTTGGAATTTGGAATATACCCAGAAAGTAATTGCAATGAGTATTGGAATGCAATCTCAGTCTGCTAGCAAAATAATTCATAAGCAATAACAAATTCTTAAAAAAATATTTAATCTTAACATTATCATATTTTCATTGTATATATATTCAAGAAAGTAAAACTAACTACAGAAATTTTTATGAAAATCATTCAGCTAAAGACAGATGTAAGTTCTTAGTAAAAATAATAAAATGTGGTTCATTAAAGTCAGTGATATTCAACCTTTTAAATCTTGGGGAACCCTTAAGGTTTACCATTTTCTTGAAGGAAACCCCTTGATGAAAGTGAAGAATAAATAGAATATGAAAGTCTCATCCTACTCAAATTTACAAATTGAACGCAAATTTACAAAAAAAAAAACAAAATTGAATCCCTATTTTGTCACAATTGAAACGTCTTAATAAGATAATGAATATAAGGCAACTAGTTTTATTTTTGTTTTTTAAAATGTATTCTTTAAATAATAAACAAAAGCAATAACATTTTAAATCATAATAAATTAATAAAAAGAAAATCTTTTCAATGACTCGGCTGTGATTCGTTCTTATTGCAAAGTATTTTTACATCTGCAATATTGTTGAAATCTGCAATGAAGCTAAAGTCATCTTCAGCACCCAATCTGTTTCTAAATAAGTTTTTTTGGTACAGCGTACAAAGAGAAATGATTTTCTGTATACATAGGTTGAAACATATGACATTAGATGTTTCACAGGTCTTTTGGTGATTTCAGGATATTATTTTCTAATGTCAGTCTAAAAATGCATAATATCAACTTGAATAAAATTTATTCTCAATTGAGTGTCAATCGATATTTGTTCTCTTTCTTTTATTGTGAGTTCGGAGGTGTCACGGTCTTCTGAAGGATTTTGGATTCAAGATAATTTCTCTTTTTGAACAGGGAAGTATCTAAGAAATATTTTTTGCAGGTCTGATAAATGTTGAACCAAACTAATTTTTATTGTGATTAGCGTTACCATCTGCTAAAATATTATACATATTAGGAAAGCATTAAATACCTTTCAAAATACAATGTGCCCAAAATTTCAATTTTAAAAAAAGTGGCATAAATTTTACTTTATAACTTGAAAATAGTGAAATAAGTGACCAAATAAATGAGAGTTTCTTCACTTGAACCTAAGAATGGAGACCAATATGTGACTTAACTAATACGTCTTGATCACTATATATGAAGCACAGGTCTTTTACAAAATTAAAGATTTTATTTAATCCATAAAATATTTAATTAAATTTATTTTTTCAAGAAACCTGCCTTTAATAATTCAATATTTTATAAAAATTGTTTTTTTTAAAATTTAGGCACTTAGATTAAGTAAATAGTGAATTCTTGCGGAACCCCTGTCAAAGTTCCAAGGAACCCTAGTGTTCTGCGGAACCCAGTTTGAAAACTTCTGATTTAAGTAATTGCAAAAGAAAACTAGTTTGATAATGTAAATACTGGCTACGTACTCTTAAAGAGATGCTAACTAATTTATAACTGCAGCATAAATTTGTTATAATGAAAAGTTAAAAAAATGCAAAAAATGCAAAAAGAATCTCTCGATTTTATCAAAAGAAAATTTTAGAATTTGATCTTGACGTTCCAGTGATAAAAGAGGAAGACATAATTAGAGTAAAACTGCATGAAGGAAAACCCAAATTCCCATGTCAAAATTAACTGCCATCTATATAAAGGCTGCGGTGGCCTAGTCGTCATGGTAGTGGACTCGCAGCCGGCGCGGTTTTTGTCAAGTCCTAATACCATTAAAGTTCCATTATGTAGCGGGACTGATGCACTTTAAAACTCTGACCAAGACCTCCAAGTTCTCCCTCGTCACTTGACCAAGGCTCAAAATTGCGAGGTCTGCTGCCAATAGCCCTCGTTTGGCTTCTCACTGCGACGTTACTAAGCAATTACAGTCACGCCAACTATATAAAAGAATGAAAGAATCAGAAATTAGAATAAAATCGGTATGATTTATACTGGTTGTCCTAAATGTTCTTGCATTGTTGATTTATCTGTATTTATTATTGAAAAAATATTTTTACGCTAATGGTGAAATACCTTTCTTACAAAGATTAGAAAAATATTGTCCAATCGTCCATGTCTTTCTAAGAGTCAAAGCAAAACGCATGTTTCTTTTTTATGCATATTTTGAGAAACTTGCTTGAAGATGATGGGATTCACTTCTTGTATCCTTTTGAGTAATAAAAGTTTTCAAAAACAGCTATCGTTTGGGGATTATTTTCATAAACTTAGTTTCTTACTTATTACCAAATAAAAAAAAATCAAATATTCCTCAGATCAGGTTCTGAGTTCACAGAAGCGAGTGTGATACGAATTACAAAATCACGGACACGATGCAATTTTTTTTTGGCGATCGACTATTTTAAGAGATATTTCATCACATCGTTCCAAAAGAAAGCTAAAAAAATTGTCAGGCAAAATATTTGGCAGTATTTAAGCATTTTTGATTTAAATATTATTACATGATAAAGGTTTATATTACACTATATTAATTTGGATATTATTATCCAAAGTATCGTGTTTGGATATTGGAACTATACATAAGAAGTTCTAAATCTTTATAAACAGCCTTTAATAAAATGATTTTAAAAATATTGTCAATGTAAAATCTGATACAATTATTAAGAAAACTACTTACAAAAATTCATATATGAGTTAAACTAGATTTTAAAAAACAATTGATCTATTCATAATAATTTTAAAATTAAAAATGTTTAAATTATTTTTTTTAATGTGGACAAAGGAAAATACGTTAGTATTTTTATTATTTCCAACACATTTATTATTGTTAGAGTATTAAATGTAATTATTTTTATTTCAAAAGCCTGCTACAATTATAAAAATTTGATACCAATTTTCATACTTAAAAATATAAAAAGCTAAATATCAGGAAGTTATATATTTAAAGTCATCTTAATTTCAAAAATTTCGAATTTTAAAAGTTAGTGTTCAAAATAGTAAATTATTTATATTTTTCCGAATTTAAATGATTCAAGTAAAATTATATTTTAAATTTACTTGCAATTTTTTTTAACTGTTTAAATAATATTTTAGTTTCAAATAAATATACATCTTTCAATCATTAAAATGAATCAAAATATAAGAAATATCAGATATCAAATTCATTTAATTAACTAGGTTTCATATTCGAGTCATTTTCCTTCAAATATTTGTTGTATAAAATATACTAAGATATATGCATACGTACTAAATTGTGTTTAGATTAATGGTTCTGGATTTTCTTCGAGAATGATCATAGACTTAATCCATCTCTCCTTAGACTTAGTATATGATTGACTATTCATATTATTAAGTGTAGTCTTTCTGTTTCTTTAGCCAACAAAACGTCATTTAGATTCCACTCTTTACTGTAGTCCCGTTTTATCTCCTCACAGAAAAACAGAGCTTCTTATTTACAAAACCCTCATTAGGTCGGGCCTAATATATGATTCGGAAACCTAGTTTCTAATTAAATATGGTGAATACAAAATTCTTTTTTTTTTTGAGAGAATGGTTCTCAGAAATATTCTCGTTGGCATCAGAGAATATGGTCTTTGTCGAAAACGTTTTAATTCTGTAATTTATAGAATTTTTAATTAGCCTTATGTTATTAAATGTATTAAAGTGAAAAGAAGGAAATGGAATTTTAATAGAGTTAGAATGGTTGTGAAAAATCCGGTAAAGAAGATTTTTGTTGCAAAGCCCTTTACTAGCTGGAAAAGATGAATATTTAAACTACGGTGGCTTGATTCTGTTGAATCGGATTTAAGATGATTAGAGGAACTGGAAAACTAAGGTGAAAGGCAGGTTATCTTAGAGGTATCTTCAACAGAAGGCCTTGACACACCCTGTGCATCCGAGTCAAATATGAAGAAGAAGATGATGACGGGTATTCTATCGTATACTACCCTATTAGGATTTGATAAATTATCCGTAGATCATAGACTCCATCCATAGATTATGAATTATCCATAGATTATGAATTATCCATAGATTATGATCCATCATAGAGTTATTTTATTCCTGCTGGTATGTAGGGACTTGCAACAACAACAGTTAGGAAATACTAGTACAGACTACTGGTATACATACAAACGATGTGACGTTGGGCTATTCGCGGTTTTCTCTGCACTAACCTTGGGGACTTTAATTGAGATTGATTGTTGCAAATAACAATTTCTTCCCAACCCAAATAAAACTTGATTAGGCAAATTAGAGGCAGGTAGAAATATAGTGAAATGGTTTAGATCGGAAAATATATAAGGAAAGCGAAATTAAGAAGGTAGAAGTCGAGTGGCACTGGCGTTAAGTATATGCCTTACAAGTGTTGAGTATATGCTTTACAAGTGGTCAAGAGTTGCTACGGGCGATATTGATCGTAGTAAAGACAAGAAATCTAGCTAACCTCAACTGGGAAGATTTGGGTAAGACACTTTTAATTTGGTATTAGTTGAATTGGTAAATCTATCTTGGAGAGCAGGGATCCATCAAACATTATATTGCAAGTCTATTGAATAAGTACTTGTGTGAGATTTGTCTAGTGTCATTCCTTGTAGGTTATTCACTTTTTGGTTTTAGTTATATTTGAATGAGTTACGGCACAAGAGTCGAATAGGAATACTCATTCGTCACAACGTAAACACAGTTATGTAAGTAAACGAAAGTTTAAACATATTAAATTGAAAGTAATATTTTTTTTTTGTTTTAAATTCCCCAAATTAGTTATGACATAAAGCTTTTCCGAAAATTGTGCAAGTTACAAAATTAAATTATGTATAGAAATACAATTTCAGATATAAAATAAACAAAGAAAATAATAATAAAAGAAATTTTAAGAAAATAAGAAGGAAAAAATATTTTTCTAGAAATTCATAATTCTATTGAATTCTTTTTGATTCCCACAAACGAAACTTCACTTCACTTCACTGTCAACTATTTCTTCAATTTATCATTATATAATACTTTTTTAAATAAATTCTGAAGCAGACAAAAAAGTCATCATAGATTTATAAGAAAATTCAGTTTTGGGAATAAGTTATTTATTTATATGATATGCACAGGCATCTTATACTCATAGTAAACTAGACACGGAGCTCCTTAAGACTAAATATTTTATTCAGTCAAAACTACTATCGTGACCTCTTTTGCAGTAGAGTTTTGCCATACATATAGAATACTTAAAAATGAAAATTTTGAGTTAGTTCCAATCTACGTTTTTAAAGTAAAAGGATTCTTAAATTATTTTTCTGATTTTCATGATTCTGCAATATTTTTATTCCTGTTACTTTGCCATATCTACGACAAAGCTTATTAGTTAATGTGATGCAAAAAATTTGTTCCCCGTGTACTTTCGAGAATTTTGCACGTTTAGAATTCCAAATATGCATATAAATAAATATTATCTAATGAAATATGAACTGCTCAAGGTTTTCACTTCATGTCAATTATGAGGATAATTTTTATTTATAAATACAGTCTGATTCCGTTAACATGCAACAATCTGGATTCATGGTTACTAAATTGAGAATTAGGTGACCCTCGATTTATAATACAGGTATAAATGGAGCGAAAAATAAAAATGTTCTTCAAATTAAAAATCAGATAATACATTTGTCAAGAGTGATATTTTCCAGTAACCCAGCCCTTTTTCTACCCATTGTTTCATCATTATTAAACCACTTATTATTTTTTTTTTCAGTTTCACGTCTAGACCACAGTTTAATTTTGTTTGGCGCAGCATAGCCATATCTGGCTCTTGCGCTAATAAACTTTACATTCACTCACTCACATTCATCATTATGAATGTTATCAATAAATTAGCTAACTAGTTTTATCCTAATTTGTAACTATGCATGAAGCAGGCTGATTAAATAATCTGGTAATTTCTAATTGTCTAACACCTTCTCGAATACATTCAATAAAATTGAGTTTTTCCTCATATGACATTTGTTTCCTTTTATACTATTTAAAAATTATTTTTAATTATTACGGAAATCATTTATGCATGAACTGTTTGTATAATTTTTGAAAAATATAACGAATACAAAATGGTTGAATATACAGCTAATCTCGCTGGCCCAAGAACTTGAAAAATGTGCTTATCAAAAATAATTGTAACTGGAACATTCCTTTTTCCGAGAAATGGTGGTTCATATACATTAAAGAGAATTTAAAAAAAAAATGGTATATGTGTCTAATCTTAAGAGGAATTCTTGACATCATTCGTTCAAAAGTTTAATCTGAATTTCTCAAAAAGGAAAATAATAATTATGACACCACTATATACAGAAGTGACATCACAAGAGATTTTGGGGTAATAGAAATGGGAAATGTTAATAGGATAGCTCATTGTGTAGTATATTGTCCACTGATCGTTTTTCTTTTTTCTAAGAAGTCCATGAATATGATGTCCTTCAGAACTTAAAATATCGTCGCTGTACCGATGAGATCAACTTCACCTTCTTTGGTACAAATTACCCGGAAGTAAGCCATTATTGTTTTTGGTTTCAATGTTTCTTGGTTTTTTTGTGTAATGAGGAGTTCGTGTCTTTCCAATGGTGACACCTGGACTCAGCCTAACTACGACGACTTACTACCACAACAATTAAGACTAACCTACGTATTAGTAATTCATTTGCTTTGAAGCTGTTTAAGAGAGAGGAGGTTACAGTGGTGTCATACAATTGTCCTATGTTGCAAAAAGTGATACTTTTTGAATCTGTTTCGTACATTCAAGTTGGAACAGATTCATTCTATGTTTTTTAAAACATCTTTATTACATCCTTTCATTCTGAATCTTATTTAAAACCGTCATGAATCTATAGTCAAATGAATTAAATGTCACAAAGAAATGATAATGGAGTTGATTCATTCGGATATATGATGATCAACAGTCAATCTATAACTTACTCTATCCGTGAAAATGTTTCTTATGCGCGTGTGATCTAACGTTTAATGTAATAACTTATTAATTCTCATACCAAATCAATAGGGTTCGAGTCCTTAGATAGTTTATAGATAAGGGTCCGATTCAATAACTCTATGTAGATAATCTTTGTGCTCGTTCCTGAAATTCCTTACTTGGCATGGATATGACTCAAATGTCTCAAATTGATAACTTCAGCTCATTATGTTTACCATTAACCAACTACCAAACCTCATAAGAAAATGCTTCTTTGCTTATACATGTATCTTATCAATTATATTCAACTTCGATAACTCTAACATAATCTAAAAAATCACTTTTCATCCATTGGGAGAGATTTTGCACAAAATCAATCGTGTAGGCAATGCTGTTAATTTCCTTGAGCGATAAAACGATAAGGGTGATAGGTGTTTATGCAAAATTTCATTATAGACGAAACACATGTGTCTCTTGTCACATCTGAATCGAAACAACATTCCATGGACTAGAGGCATTCAACATCACCCAAACAAGTGAAGCTTAAGCAAATGGTTTTTGTAGGCAAGATCGCGTGTGTTTAGATAGGAAACGGATGTTGCTTTTTGCTCTTTTATATATATATATATACATATATATATATATATTGGTCACAATAAATTCCGAGACATACTGTGGCATCTTAACTAAAGAACGTGCAGTACAAAACAAAAAGGGCGACATGCTTAATAAATGGATTGTTTCTCTGCGTGACAAAAATGTTCTACATAACAGGTTGATTTCACAGATCTCATCACCTCATATACGTGGCGAAACTTTTATCACCCTCAGCATGCCCTGATCTGGCTCCTAGTGACTACCGTTTATTCCTTCACTTGAAAAATTATTTAGGTCATAAGTGCCCTGATGATGACGACGATATCAAACCGGCCGTTCAGCAATGATAAGCTCATCAGGTGTCAAATTTCTTTGAGAATGGAAGCCAGAAAATAGTTGTACGATAACAGAAGGGCCGTAACGTAATTATATTTAATAGTGGATTGAGCTAAATAAAATACATAGTTTCTTATAAATGTGAAATGTTACTAAAAATCGCACTTGTTTTTTTTTAAATATCGAAACGGTACTCACTTAAAACACACGTTGATATCCTTTTTATGAACTCCGACAGCTTCTGACAGTCCCAACAGATTCCCTGAATATTCGAATCCTCCACAAATCTCCTCAGCCAATTCAGACAGCTTCTACTGTCCAATTTCCAACTGACTCTCACATGCTTTATGCATCTTTACGTATTTGAAAATGTTCAGGCTATTACGTCGCATGAAAGATTCAGAAAAATTCATGACTTTTCTCTTTTTCGGGAATTTTACAAGATTTTAGAAATTTTTGATTCCACTTTTATCGCCAAATTCGCCATGTTTCTCTCCAAAATTGCTGCCAAATTCATTGCCAGACTTAAGGATCATTGCGTAACTTTCCTTGGTATTCGATGAAATCTGAATAAATGCCTTTTTTTTTCTTATATAAATAATGTACAGCCAGATAATGTAGATAATTTCCAGCCAGATAGTGTTCGGCCAAATACTGCAACAGTTTCTAGAGATTTATCCGAGATATGTTTAAACAATTTTTTGGCCATCTTATTGACTGTTCTTATCTCCAAATGAGCTCATATGAAACGATTTGAAAAGATAGGAATTACAAGTACAGCTGCAAAAAGTGCGGAATAATTTACCTTAGAACATTACACGAAACTTATATGTCTCAAAGCTCTCTGGATCGTCTGACCTTACAACCACGCTAAGGGTGGCCCAATAGGACATTAGTGTTCACAGTAATATGCTTTTCTCCACAGTAAAATATCTTTCTACTTTGATTTTGTATTCATTTAAGCGTATTAACATAAAAAACACGCGCATTAAATTTCATATTCTATTCCAACCCTTCCTCCTTAAAGCTTTATTTTATGACAGTGATTGTCTGTATATATCTTTTTTCATATATTTGATATTTGTTTGCTTATTTTTAAATTTAATTTTCTTCTTTTGAATTTTATGTAATTTTTCTTTTATAGATAAATTTAAATAAAGTATTTTCATTCACTTTTCTGTTTAGGATTTCTATCTGTCTGTTTTATAAATGGCATATGTCTTTTCTCTCACCGGTCAAGTTGTGAATTTTTACATATTATTTTAATTTTAATTATTAATAATAGAAATTATTTCCTAATTATTTGTTACATATAATCACACTATATATATATATATATATATATATATATAATTTTCTAAATTTTATTCTTTATTTACTCTAACAAAATGTTTTCTTTAATAAGAGATTCAAACAGTAAAGAGCATATTTACAAATATGAAATAAGAAACAGATATAGAGTCCTAGATATTTTAATTATCGTCTATATGAAGCCATATTAACATTAGGAAGAAAATGCTAAGAGTTTTTTTTATGTATGGTTTAATTTTTTATTTCCCGTATAAGTAACTTATTCTAAGAACAATTCAAAAAATAATTTTCCTACTCTCTTACATAAAAACTGTTCTTCATTATATAGTTTTATAGCAAGACTCTGATACGCTTAAACATGTTTGTATATCAATTCAGAAGTTGCTCATCTGAAATCTGCTTTAAAAGAATCCCTTTGCTTAGAAAGAATGCAGATTACGTTTTGATTCGTTTTCTTTTTTTAAGCTGGATAATAATGCTTCGAGGCTTGAGAAAGATAAAAATTAATAGAAAAGAAAAACCTTGCGAAGCTTGTTTTCTTTGATCTTTTGGCAACATTTCACCACTCTTTTTTCTCATTACTTTTCATGTTTCTTAAAGACAAAACTTAATCACATTTTGTGTTTGCAGTTTTTAGTCGTTGCACAAGCGTATCAAAAGCAAATCGTATTAGCATACAAATGTTTTTTTCTGTTGGAAAGTCTAACGTAAAAAAAAAATTCTGAGAATTGTCCTTAATATATTTAAGATAGCAGAGATGAGACTTTAGAGATTGATGTACGGTTGAATAAAACGAGTGTTATAAGCGAGCGAGCAAAACGTGAATTTCCTGTAAGACAAAAAAAAAAGTCATTAATATTCCTTTCAGAAAATGTTCTGATTATTGAAGATATGTGAAATAAATTTGTTCTTTCTGCTGGATAACATTTTCTAACTTTCTAAAACTATGTACAATACATTCTTATTATTGAATTCTCAGAGAAATTATTTGTGACAGAATCGTAATTTTATTTCATATAATCTGTTCCTTTTTCCAATTCTATTCAATTTTAACTTTCCCCCTTTTTTTCTGTTGCGAAGATAATTGTAAAAATCAAATAAAGTCAAAAATAATTTTCCACAGATGCATCGTTTGGTATCTTATTTTTTCCAGGGTTGAAGGATTATTTTCAAATAATTTACTCTTAATACTTTAAATCTGGACAAGTTATCAATAACGGTATAATTCGGTTCATATTTCATCTGCACGAATTAACATATATCTCTTAATACTTTGCCTGAATAGATGGTTAATGATTATACAGTAGATTTTCGATTATCTGAATAAATTGGGGCAGGGCGTGTTCGGATAAACGATATTTTGAATAATCGACCTTTTAAGGAAAAAAATTATATAAGTGTTGCGTAAATAATATGTAACAGAGAAATATCATATTAAACATATAACACATCGATCAATAACTCCAAAGACTAACCCAGAGATGGCGCTCGTAGTAAACCAGTAACCAGGTCTTTCTAGAGTACTAACCTTTGCTTGAAACGTGTCAAAATTTTAAGTCGATCGGACCAGGAAAAAGGTTTTTTGAAGTGAAGTGAAAAAGGTTTTTTCCAAGTGAGTGCCGCGATTGCTTTCGATGGAACAAAAACAGCAACGAGTCGATGATTCAGAAAGCTGTTTATCGCTATTTACTCGCAACAAAAAAGATTTCTTGCGAAAAAAAAAAAAAAAAAAATTGGGGAAAAAAAAAAAGATTTGTGGAAAAGCGTTGGAACGATTGTATCACCCTAAAAGGTGATTAACAAAAGGTGTTATGTTGATGAATAAAAAAAAAATTGCAAAAAAAAATGTTGTTTTCAATTTTAGACTCGGGAGTTATTGATCGATGTGTTAACTGTATATAGTTATATCACAAGTCTTACAAACAGCACAGAGAATTATCCAGCCCAGATTACAAATTCAAACAAGTCTTTGAAGTAGGTATATGCATTTTGTGATTTTGGACTATTCACGATTTTTTCTTCCCTGACAGAGACATTTTGTAATTTTAATTGCATAAAATTAAAACTCATTGTTTGGTGTGATGTGGAAGCTAGGAGAAGGAGGTGTGCCAATTCAGGTGTTATCCTCGTCACTTAACTAAGATTCATAGATCTCGTGTTGCTTCAAGAGTTTGGTTTTATTAACGTCGCACTAGAAGCAACACGAGGGCTATTGGCGACGGACCACGTAATTTTGAACCTTGGTCAAGTGACGTGAACGACACCTGAGTTGACACTAACTCTCCTAATTTCCACACTAAGTTAACGGGAGGACTTTGGGTCCCGACAGATTTAAAGTGCATCAGCCCTGGCTACACGGCGGATCTTTTTTGGGATCAAGGTTGGAACCTATTACTCAACGGAAACCTCCGGTCACGAGTCCGATGCCTTAGCCACTAGGCTTCTGAGCTCACGTGTAGCTTCAAAGTGCGACGATAATAACTAATCAATAAATCTAAGGATTGAATGTAGATTTATCATGCAGCGTTTTTCTGAGGAGATTTCATTTCAACGTTGCTGAGATTAGTTGTTTTATACAAACTATTTTTCAGAAGCCCAGCAGAAGTGTTTTCGGGGTTGAGCGTTTTTGTTCATGCTCCAGCTTTCCTCTATTTAAAGTAATTATCAGAGTGGGGAAGAATCAATGTAGAATCAACAAACTACCCTCATATCTGACGATCTTTTTCATTATCTATAATTTTACTTTTAGAACTGTTTATTTAACAATAGGTTGTTATTACATCATTATTCAATTTGCTGTTTGATGTTTTACTGGAGACTGTGGGGGTTGTGTATTCTTGTAAGCATTCACTATACTTCCTTAAACAACATTTCTAGTGGTCACGGTCATGACTGCGGATTCGTGACCGGCGGTTTTCGTTCAGTCGCGGGTTCGATCCTTGGATACCAAAGACGTGCCGTGTAGCCGGGGCTGATGCACGTTAAATCTGTCGGGGCCCAAAGTCCTCCTGATGGCGTGGTATGGAAGTTAGGAGAAATGGTGTGCCATCTCAGGTGTCGTCTTCATCACTTGACCGAGGTTCAAAATTATGAGGTCCGTCTCCAATAGCCCTCGCGTTGTTTCTAGTGCGACGTTAATAAAAGAAACTAAACTTAAGTAAACAAAATCTAGCACGGCCCCACAAATACCAAAGTAGGAACTGAATTCTTTAAAGTAATGATTTTATAATTTTTTTTCTTGAAATGGAAGCAAAGAAAAGTTTTTTAAATATACTAATCACACTTTGAAATTGAACAAGGGTTCTAAAATATTTCTCGGGAGTATTTTACAACGTTTTTATGTATTTCATTTGGTGTGTGTCTGCCTGTGTGTGTGTATCAGTGTATTATCAAATTTTCGATCGTTAATTTAACCCATTTCCCATAAAGCTAGCGCTCTGAAACCTTGGGAATCTTTCATACTCGCCAAACAATGCAATATTTAGTCATTTGCGAAAAGTTTTAACTAATATTTCAATAATCCTTTTTTAATAAGGTTTGCCACCATATAAAAACGTTGAATTTTATCTCGAATTATTAGCATCACATTTAAGGCTTCAAAAATAAAACGTACTTATTTTTGAAAATAATAATAATTTTGAAGTTAAATGTACTTGATGTAAGGCAAAATAAATTCTTTCTTTTACATGCAGAAAAAAAAAATAACACACTTGGAAAATAATTTAATTTATTTGAAATTGAAATTAAAAATTATTTATTTTTTTAAAAAAAATTAAACTGTATAAAATTTTATTTCTACTACATTTTTTAATGACTTTCAACTTAGTAGTCTCTATCAAACACAAAAGATTAGTTCAAAGCATTTTCCATTTTTCTAGATTTTGGATCTTTTTTCAAAATTCTTGAAAGTCTATTTGTTCTACACTCTTTTAAGAAACATTGCATCTGAATGGCATAAAAAGTCTTCATTTCTGAAAAATCATAGCTTTGATCTTCTTAAAGTCATTGTGTGTTCCAATTTTTATACCTTCATGGAAAAAAAATTAACCATAAAAAGAAATACTTAAAAGACTCAAGTTTAAGAATAAAAGAGTTTAACAGCACATAAAAAAAAGAGTCGACATTTTTATTCATTTATTAAGTAGAAGCCCCAACGCTCTCACAATACCTTCGAAGAACAAAAGGTATTTTAAGCATCTTTAGAGGATCATTAAAAAAACAGAAGGTCTTTACTTGCGACTTAAAATAGTTTTAGTTTTGTGCTAAAAGTGTATACCTATTATTAAAAAATGTCATTCAGGTTCTTCAACATCTGCAAAAAATTCGAAAATATCATGAAAATATTAAAAAAAATTTATGTTTTAAATCAAAATTCTCTACAACAGACTCTAAATTAAGAAAGGCTAAATTTAAGAAAAACAGTTTTTGAATGAAAAAAGGCACAATAAGCAATTATTTATCATTAGAAACAGAAGTTATTCCCATATGATTATTTTCTTTCGTATTCACTTAGTGTCTTTTTTTTTTAATTGAAAGACTTTATTCTCTTTTACAAATCTTTCTTTTGACCTTATTTTTTTTCCAATATAATTTAATTCAATCTTTTCCTTGTGCCTGAAATTTTGATTTACAGCCAAATAATTCTAAAATTGTTCTTTTATTGAAGAATATAATCTCACACGCATAGTTCAAGTTATTTTTGTAATTCACTTACTCTTCTTCTCGTGGAAGAATTTTTAAAGTAAAACTCTACAATCTAGAGTTCTATAATCAAAGCAAATCATAGAGTCATTTAATCAATTAATACTCAATATGTTCATAAATACTGTCTTAGTGATCAATTATGTTCACATAAATAATATATATGAATAATATGAAAAAGGCTAAAATATTAGGCAAACTAATTTAGTGTAGCAATCATAATGCCACCACTAAACATTAAAATTGTACAATTTATAAGATATTGTCATAACTAAGTTACCAATAAAATATAAGTTAACATTTATTTAAAAAAATATTCGCAATGATTTAATCAAAAAAGATTAGTAATACTTTAACTTTAGGAAATAAATGATTAAATGTAACGATCTCCCAGAAACTGCACTAAGGGAAAAAATTATTGGACGCAAAGATAGAACATGACGTCATATGATGTAAAATGCACAAGAACTAAACGCAGTGACCTCAGGTTTTGTAAAATGTCTCGGTAGCGTGAAGGATCACACAGCTTAAGTAAAATTATTATTTTTTATATACAATTATATTAGCAAGTTATAAGGGGTTTTCACCTTATCACTTTTAGCAGTCAGATATTTTTTAAAAATAAAATGAGCAAAACAGCATGAACAAAAAAGCACGAATAAAAATAGCAAGAGTCCACTTACAACTTTTTCACTCACTCCTCGCGGGATCGCCTCTTTCTCTCCGTTCACGAGATATCTTCTCTTTATCTCCCCTTTTTTTTCACTTCGCCCCTTTTAAATATCCTAGGTAAAACTATCTCACGCCCCTTCAATTCTCTTCCATTTCTGATTGGACGGTCACTGACTTGCACATGCAACTACCACTGCTGTCCCCAACACCATTCGTTCAAACGGATGGACCCTGAATCCACATGTCATTCCGACGCTTAATTCACAATGGTGGATCATCCCTTCCACATCCTTTAGCAGGGCCACGTGATTAAAGAATGCATCATTGTAGCTGACCACAGGTGTTGCCCATTTACTGCCCGCTTTAGAGAAATAAACCGTTTAATATGTCTTTTGACTGAGGAGCCTGGAAACAAAAACTGACTTTAAGACAGAAGAACGCTGTCTAGGAAGCTACGTTACAGTAGCAGAGTTGTAATCTTTTTTTAAAAAACGCCCCAAATTCCCTCACTGATTATGTAGTTAAGATGTTGTATAAAATGTCCTAATTGATATTTGATTTCGCTCTGTTCTTGTTATTTGGAGTGATAGATTTCATGATGGAAATATTTAAAATTTGAAAACTGATTATTTTAAATGCTTTTTGTTGAAATATTTTTAAAAAAATTAGGCGAATAATTAATTTGGGTATTCCCATCTGTGCATTACGCCCCCTCCTACCGCCCAAACACTCACATACACCCTACCATTTATTATAGCAGAATTTAAGATTTTCAATGCTGTAAGGGTTATACAACCATATATTTTTATAACTTCAGTGAATTAATATAATTTATTTACATATTGTTAAGAAAATTTGAAGGAAGGAACACAAGAAAGTGACATCAAGTCGACTCTGAGGATAACGACAAATGGCACTTTATTCACAAATATTCAGGGTGACACACAGGAAGCAGAGCTTGGACTGTAACATCTCAAACATGAAATGCAGGACTTGTATAGATTAGTGACACAGGTATAGGAACAAATGCACCATTTGTGCAGACTATCAACACAAACACATACAAAACATTTGTTATAATAACGTTCAGCTGATCAGCTTAATAGTTCTCACTACGCAAAATATTACTCAGCACTCGAAAGGCAGTTTCCAAAAACAGACTGACTGTCTCCCAGACTCTCAGCGTATTTATACCTCTTTCGGGCAGGTATGACGTCACATAATAAAATTCAGGAAAAGTCTAAAAATTTTTTTCCCATGAAGATATCAGCGCGATTTCAGAACCTTTGGGAACTTTCTAATTGCCTCCAAAGTTGCCACGTTTCTTACCAAATCGCCAAATCTATCGCTAAGAATAAGGGGTCATTGTTTAAACTTCCCTTGACTGACTCATGATATCTCTGTAAATGTTTCCTTTCCTTCACAAGAGAACCACTGCAGGGAAGCGCCATCTTATGTTCGTAGCAATATGATAATTTATACTTTGTAATTTGATAAACTAATTTTAAATATCCATATAAAATTTAATAAAATTTTAAAATAATACTGAATGATAATGCTTTGATTTCCCAATATTTAATCACACAGTGATTTGCGCGCACTATCCAAAAAAAAGTTTTTGCTTTAGAATAAATATTTTTTTTCATAACACACATGAATTCTTAGATGTATTGTATAATTAAATTTAAAATGTTTAACGCACACAAAGTTTTCATTTTAAGGCATTTTGAAAATTAGTAGCAAAAGATTTGTCAAATTTTATTACGTACCTGAAAAGATTTTTTAAAAAAAATCTTCGAATCAGAATATCATTAGTTTAAATTATACAAAGTAATATAACTAGTAATATAACTGTTCAATTTTCGCAAGGCTACCTTAAAGATTTTTAAGATGCTTCGCTCAATATGATTGAAAATCACATTTTCAGAAAATGAGGTTTAAAATTTTAGCTTAAACACTTTAAATTATATTTTGGAAATTAATTCGACTATATTCATGATTTTTGTGTTAAAGAATTCAGTAATTCTTTTTTTCTTCTTCAATAATATTTTAAGGTTTAAGAGGTTCGTGAGATTCCTTCAAAAGGGTTTGATGCAATTGTTTTTGTTTTTGCACTGCTAAGGACATATTAGTCTAATTAAAGGACTTATTAGTCTGAGACATATTAGTCTAATTCTTCCTTTTATGTTTAAACAGGAGTATAAATTTTACGATTAATAATTTTAAATTACGGAAAGGTTTTCTTAAATCTGATTGAAGAAAAGTATATAGAAACATTTTTAATAATTCAAAAGAATAAGAGTGTTTTTCAGATCCAATTCGAGTCTGATCTATAAAGGCTTATTGAAGATCTTTCATATCATTTGTCGTTACATGGAGATGAAAAGTGGGTACAAGTTTGGGTGCAGACTTCCTCTTCAGACCGAGGATCAAAATTATGAGGCAGACCACGGACCTGAAAAAACACTCGAAATCTCAGTTATCAAGGGAGGTCCATCTGAATATAGTAATAAATATTGGATATCAATAAGAGAAAGAGAGATTAAACGAAAAGTTTGTATATTTTCTTGATTTTCTATATACTTTTAAGTAATACCAATTACTCCTTCATACCACGAAAAATAATATACGAGTATAGTATGACCATGTTAATCGAATCTTGGACAAACCAATTCTTCCACAGTCCCACCCTACACCACGTCGTTATACCATATCACTAGTTGGGATTTACGAGCGATCGCTTTACATTTTCATAAAAGTAAATTTTGCGTTTGGGTAAATACAACCATTTGTTCTATGTTGTACTGCCATCTAGTGTTCAAGTCATGGATCACCATTTCAGCAGGTGATGTTTTACTCTTCGTTTGGAGGAGTGTTTTTTTTTTATCCTTTGGCGAAGTCTGTTGACCTTTGGTGTTGGCTGCATTTTGAGTCGTCAATATTCCGATCCGAAGGAAACTTGTCCGGTCACCATTTCACTGCTCTTATCACCTAAACCAAAAGACGTTCCCCTCGGGCTAGTTAATAAGGCTTTTTTAACTCTTTCCGTCATCGTTGAAAAGCATCGTCACACTCGATCCACGTGGACATGATTCGCGCACCAGTGGGTAATTTGAGGAAATATAAAAGGTGTCCTATCGCAGCGAAATTAATATTGTAGTCTGCTAAGCAAAATAACATTAAAGACTTTTTTTCAATTTATGTAAGAACATTAAATTTTAAGAGTATAATTACATTACTTATGTTTTACTTCATTTTAGTGTTGGTATCAGATTTTCAGGGCTGTCCTATAGTCAAATAATAAATGTTGTTTCGTTATAACGTTTCATAAATTGAACCATATGATGTTTTTAGTAACATTGTAAGAATCTTTTCAATGTAATTCAGAGTTACAAAAAAAAAAAAAAAAAAAAAAACGCTCCAAACCTAGTGTTTTTTATTTTGCTCTTAAAAGTGGATTGTGTCTGAAAGAATACGTAGATGTACCAAACAGCACATACAATCGTTATCTCTCTTTAACGATCAGAAGGACACAATATTAAGACCCAAAAATAAAACCCCACGTTTTGCTGTCAAAACCAATTCAAAATATATATCCTATCATAACATATGCTCTTAAATTATTGATGAGACACTTCGTCTCATTATTTTCTGGTATCCAAGTCAATGAATTAATTTCAACACCTTCGAAAATTGAGTTTCAAAACGTAAGCAAACCCGCTACGCACATGAAAAATCTCTTTACATCATTTTAATTATTTTATTATTGGGATTCTGTAACACTTTTATCAAATTCTACTATATCCATATAGCTGATGATTTACTCAGTATGAATTGTAGCTATTTTTTATTTACTGAACATACTTTTTGTAAACATACACACATATAATCCAAGTATTGCATAGTATTTATTTAAAAATTTAGAAAATTTGTATCATAAAATTAAATTAATTTTTTTTCTCATTAAATTACAATGTACATAAAATGTTATTGTGAAGATTTAAAGACATAAATGCAGTAGAATTCATGCAAGATGTACCTAAACGTAAGTATGTGATCAAACTATTGATTACTAAGTGCTCACACGCAATTACTATCTTTATCAATGCGATTTTCTTTGCAAAAACAGATACTTGAAAATAGAGATACCTCAATGAATACATTATTACTCACATTGCTTTTAGCCCTTTCGGGACGTACGTACCAAATACGCATCACTAGAGAATCTCAAGGGTCGAACGATGCGAATTCGCATTCTAAGGTGGAACGTTTTCTAAATATCTCTAGATGACATCCTGAGTCCATTACTTATGAACTGAATAGTAGTTTTCAGATCTTGACCTTCAGTTTGATCACAGTCTGTCTTAATTTAGTATTTTGCTCACCAGCTGTTGTAGCAGAGGAAGAATAGCGTAATGTAAACAAACTGAACTATGCCATTTAAACATCCATGTGATGTGCCTTCGTGTTTCTGGTTTCTCACCGAAAGTTATTTGTATTGGTTTTTGTAATGTATTTTTTTATTATTTTCTTTTTAGAGCTGTACCATCAGTGCTGTTTGACTTTGCGTTGCTTTTGATGTATTAGTTTTACTTCCCTAATTATTTCGGAATGCCTTGACTCCTGTTTATAATTGCGAAAAAGCGTTGTTTATCAGAAGAATAGACTCACATGGTCGATAATACAATTAATGATGAGGTGTGGTTAATTTTCTAAAAGGTTTGAAAGGAATATTTCGAGTGATTCTGATGCGGACATTTTGTCAGAGACGGACGAAACAGGACTTTGCTTGCTCCGCACTTCGAGAATTACTACACTTGGTTTTTACATTAATTTTATAACTTCTTTTAAATAGTTTTAGTAATATTTTGTTTGTCCGCTGTAGGTTCTTAGTTTCATCTCTGAAGATTTCATTCACTACCAGATGCACAATTAATCAATCAATTTTTAGTGGCTAAAGATTTTATTCATTTTTAACAGCCACACAACATACACAATTAATACAATATTTTAAATTCACTAACACTAAACATTTAACTGTTGTTTCATGCCATTTTTTTTTTCGTCATGCTACAGGTCGTAGCCGCCATTCTCCTCTCTCCATTGTTGTTTAGTTCTGTCTCTCCTTATATCGATTCCTGCGCCACCTATATAGTTTTTTTTAGTCCGGTGAATCTTACAGTCTTTATTGTATTTTTTTTTATTAATTTCAAAGTTTATTGATGTTTTTGTCAGTAAAACTTCGTAATAATTTCAATAGCGCTTCTGAAAATTATTTCTTAAAATGAGCGCTTCTCTATATACATTTTTCTGTCAAGTAAATTAAAAATATTATTAAAATTGCTATTTTTAAAATATATAACAGCTTAAGGAGACTTGGCACATTTCAAAGGCCGAAAATCGATGAAAATATCGATTTTTCAATTTTTAGCTCAAAATGTACCTTGATACCTCTAGTATAACTGTGCGAAGTTTTGAAACGATCTGATTGAAAAAAAAGTACAATTTAGATTAAACCCGTTTTACTTTATTTTATATTAGATATTGAAATTAAGTAGCAAAATAAATTTTACAAAATATTTTAAATTTTCTACTGTACATTTCAAATACTTTTACTTTATTTATCTTATATATTTCATTTATTTTTAAATATATTTAATATATGTTTCTTTCAAAGAGCAGTCAGATGAAGATTTTCAAATTTTTCGCAATTTCGGGCTCAGACAAACTTTTTATAAAAACTTATATTTTTGTTAAATGCTTTCAAATTGAACAGTATTATGCTTTATTTTAAAGGTATATATCTATATATTATATTGACAAATTATTACAAAAATTAGACATTATTTTGATATTTTTAATAATCAGTAATCCCCAATGTTTTCATTTTTCACTACACAAGTGGGCGTGGCACGTCAGCTGATGTGTAACTCTTTTTATTCAAAATAAAAATTAACATACTTCTAATTCGAATATTAGCAAATATATTATATCATTGGAAAGGTCTTGAATTGGAGATTTTAGAAACATCAAAATCTGAAAATCGATTTTTTGAAGATATATAGGGTACCGACTCCCCTTAAATAGCGTTTTCTCAGTTTGGGATTTTTAATGAAACCATGGTCTTTAAAACTACAAAACTTTAATAGATATTTATTAAACAACTTGAATTTTAATATATTTGTTTGTTATAATGTGCTTAGTAAAATTAGAGATCCATTTATCAATATTTTGAATAGAAAAAATATTGTAATAGAAAATGAAGCAGAAATCATGTTTTGTTTCCTATTTTCCATAGGTGTATGCTTTTTAATTTTTTTTTTCTGAAAAACTAACTTGTTTATTGCAAAATCGATTTCTTAAGTTGTTACATATATTCTAATGAGCCTGAAAAAAATTTGGTGTCAAAATAATGATAATTGTAAAAGAAGAAGCAATTTTAAAATCGTTGAAATTTTTTAAAAAAATTAAAATTTTAAAATTTTATCCAATTAAGCCCTTTTTTTCATGGTAAAATTACTTTGTTTAGTAGTAACTGTTAATATTATATACAAAAGATAAGTTTAAACACTTAAATAAAAAAAAAAATGATCAAAAGGTGCCGAGTCCCCTTAATTAATAATTTAAATTTTTTCAAAGATTATAACATTAGGATGAAAACTTTTTTTGTGATTTTTTTTCTAAAGTTAACGATGCAAATAATCTGGCCCGTGCGACAGTTTCTTTCGTTTCTTCTCCGTCCCAGGGAACGTCTTACGCACACGCGGGACGTTCCTAAGAGGTTAATACAAAAAGCGAGAATTATTTAAACTTGGCATAAAATAAGCTAATAATAATTTCCTTTTATTTGTGAATTGCACATTTAAAAAAATGGTTTAAACCTTTTTCTTTTTGTGAGGATTTTATTATCACGTGAGGTGTGATCTTTTTTTTTTTTTTTTTTTGTGAGGCGTTTATTTAAGAAAACGATTCCAATATGTTGCAAATCTTGTAAATACAGTACATTTCTTACAAAAAAAAAGGAAATTTCTTGCATAAATAGAATAAAGGAACAAAAGGATCAAAATTATACTTATAGAGATTTATATACTTACTAACATTATCTATGATTCCACATATATTCATCCTAAGGGTGGGAATCACCTACAGAAAACATCTTTACAGAAACTGCCGTATTGTTAACATCATTGATGATAACTAATGCAGTACTTTCACAACAATTGAAACTGAGTTCATTCATTATGAACACAAAGAAACGAGTTATGATTCGCGCTTATGAATTTATCTCTCTCAAACAGAAATAAAATGATTCTTTATTCATGAAATGGAGTGATTCTGATTAACTCTTGAAAGGAACGAAGTGAATTGATTCCCTATCCATCTGATGTAATGGTGTCACGGAATATGATAACAAAGTTTGTTTGACAAAACTTTATTTAACTGAAGCACTATGAAGGAAACCTCCCTATAATGTAGCCAGAATAATATCTGATAAAAAAAGAGAATAGAATCCAGTTATGGTAAAAAATAAAACAGGGACTGTGAAAGTTGTTTTCAATAAATTAGTGAGGTAATAGAACTCCTATTAAAATGAATAGTAATACAGCGTATTTAAAAGTTATAGTTCTTATCGTGCAAAGACTATATACATTCAACTAAGCTCCATCATATTTCCTCATAATCCAATGTAACACAGCAATACGTAACTGAACGCATTTCACAATT
>BMAW01040391.1:0-18792 GCA_019974015.1 Nephila pilipes | reverse complement strand
CACACACACACACCTGTAAAAACATCTGTAAAAAAACATCTGTAAAAGGGCATAGTGCTCCATTGCAGTCTTTACGTAGCACATGTACTATGCTATACGCGCTGCCACTTCTGGCATTTAAAACGGCTTTTACTTGGTTAGGCATGGAGTCAAACAGGACTTGGATGACAGAAACGGGCAACTTATTCTGCGCTATTTCAAGTCTTAACCCCGCTTCATCAACCGTATTAGCTGGAGAGGGGTGGTGAGCCAGTCTCTCAACAGCCCATAACCAAGTGGTTTCAATAGGTGGCAGATCTGGATACCATGCAGGCCAGAGCAACAATTGAATACTCTGCGTATCGAGAAAAGTTAGAGCACTACGTGCAACATGTGGGCTGGCATTATATTGTTGGAAGATGGAGTTTGGGAGACTTCGAAATTAGGGCTCAACTACTAGACGCAGCATGTCAGAAAAGCACCAATCTGCTTTCAAATTACTGTCAATTCGATCTAGAGATGTACGTGTTGTGTTCCCAATGACTGTCCAAACCATCATATCAGTTGCAGGGCTCCTACCCCGAAATTGAATGCAAGCAGGTTCCTCGGAACCTCCAGACACGTATACGGTCATCAGAATACTGCATGCAAAACCGGGGATCGTCTGAAAAGACGACATTGTGCCACTACTATATCCAACTTTGTCATTCGGCGCACCAGAGTTGCCGTCTCCCTCTAAGCTGCATTGTCAAGGGAAGCCTCTATACTGCATTTTAATGGTCGCCATACTGACAGTCCACGCTGCTGCAAACGTCATCGCACCGTATGAGCGATTACTGGGCGTCCTGCAAACATGTCCATTTCCTGATGGATGGTTCGTAATGTGGTTGTATGGGTTTGCAAGGCCAACCTCACAATTTTTTCTCTCCTTTCGGGCGTTAGTCATGGGAGGTCGGGGAGATCCTACATGCCGTTCAGTATGACCCTCAGCAAACTATTGATTCCATGATCCCATGACAGTGGTTGGATTTCGACCAGTAGGCCGGGAGAAATCACAGAATGATAATCTACACTCTCGATAGGCAGCGATCTTGCCTCTATCCAATTCCGTCACATTCTAGTAAGCATCTCTTTTTATTCGAAGCACAGCACGATATTCTGAGCAAACTCAGACCTTACAAAGCGCTTTTCGATTGCGAAATGCTCTACACAACTTTTCTTATATGTAAATGTCGCCCTTAAAAAGTCGTCGTCCCTCTTACGTCGTCTAAATGTGCTGAAATACTGATCATTTGTATATCCTAACCTCTTCTTCCTTTCATGTAATTTTGACATTCGTCAGATCATTCCTCCTTTGTGATGCAAATTTAATGGACAGCCAGTGTATAATGTGACAATGTAATATTTATTCGATAACTATTTACAAACTGATTCTGCTCTACAATCCTAAGTATTTGATTTTAATAATACGAATCTACACATTATAACGAACATTCTTGTTTTATTTTTACTCTGATTTTCAAAAGATATAAAAAGTCACATAATTCGACAATAATAATTATTCAAATAGCATCTTGAGGCAAAAATACATGTGAAGTACAATTAAATTTTTTTTTACATAATGTATTAGCTTGGATTTTATTACTTATTCGAAGAAAATTTAATAAAATTCCCTTAGTATAATACTGAATTGAGTAATTGATTGTAGCAATAATCAGTTTAAAAAAAATTTAAAGCTTTATCATAAAAAAAGTTACCCTTTTTTGTGAAATGGGTGTTTTAATAAGTACGAAAAAGTTAAGTAAGTTCATTGATTATAAGTAACGTTTCTATATATAATATAAGCACAATCTTTAAAATAAGAGAAGACATTTGTTAATGAAAAGGCATTTTTAGAAAGTGATCGTTTTCCTTTTATCAAATTAGATTTAACAATTAAACTTAAATATTTATATAGTGTTATTACAAATAAAAGGTACCCGTAATATTATCAAGAAGCTATTATGAATGAATTGTAGAAGTGTTATTTTTACTTTACAAACAAGCTTATTAAAAATATATAGTTAATTTTTCATTGAATTAAGTATTATATTTTCGTGTAAATTAACAGAGTCTTTTTTTCTTAAAAAAAAAAGAAGTGAAGCAAAAATTGATTTTCTTCTTTACCAAACTATTTTACGTTTATTTTGCAAAAAACCCATGCAAATTAAAATTGGGAAATTATAAATTTCTGTTAAACTTTATAAGAATTTTATACATTACTTTAAAAATATTTAATGAAAAAAGTAGAAAATATCTGGAGATGTGTTAAAAATCCTTTTTTCCCCTTTTCTTTTAGGATACATGTGGTAGAATAGTTAATTACGCCTGTAAAATATGCTTCAGAGTTTCGTACATGTATAAAACAAATAATTAATCTTTTACGCCTTCAATAATTAATGATCCGATGCCACCCGGTTATAAAACATCAGCATTTTATCTCTTTCTTTGGAAGACATTCTACCTTCGAGACGCATAATAAAAATGCTACTGGTGAAAAGATGGCAGGAAAAAACAGGAGGAAAAAAATAATAAAGTAAAAATGACACAAATAAAATCACGTCCCATGGGGAAACTGTATAATTTGCGAAAATAAAAAAAAAAATAATCTGAGGTATATTATTCGTTTTACGTGTCTGTGCTTCCCCATGAATCAGCTCAACTCTTTTCTCTCAATTCTCCTGGGATAACCATTACAATTGTTTGAACGAACTGGAAGGTAATATTTAACGTCCCTTTTCCGGATGTAGATTTATCATCTGTTCATATTCTGTTTGCAGTTAGTACAATTGTCGTATGTACGCGCATGAGGACAAAATGAATTGTTGAAATTGTGAATAATAATAATAATAATAATAATAATAATGATAATAATAATAATAATAATAATAATAATAATAATGATAATAATAATAATAAGCATTGAACACGGGCAATGGACTACTGAAATGTTCAATATGGGAGTGGTAAAAAAATAAACAGAGAATTCTTATTAATTATGAATATCAAAATAAAAGTGTAATATTACGTAAAAAAATTTAGATTAAATCCAGTTTGACTTAAAAATTTCTGTTTCCAGTTTGACTTAAAAATTTCTGTATAATAAATTCATATAGTAAATCTATTTGTTTTGATATCTGCTTGAACTATGATTAAATCAAAATTTTGTTTCAATGTCTTTTAGAAGAAATAAAGCTTTTATCTTAAGAATACCAGGAGATGTGAGGAATTGTAAGTGGCCGCGGTATCCTAGTGGTCATGGTTTCAGATTCATGGCCGTTGGTTTTCATTCACTCACGAGTTTGATCCTTGGCCGCTAAATACCCGCCGTGTAACCGGAGCTGATGCACGTTAAATCTGTCGGGACCCAAAGTCCTCCCGTTGGCATGGTGTAGATGTTAGGAGAGGGGGTGCCAGCTCAGGTGTCGTCCTCGTCACTTGACCGAGGTTCAAAATGACGAGGTCTGTCTCCTATAGCCCTCAGGATCTTTTGTATGTATACCTAATAACGATATTTTAACTATTCTATAAAATTACAGGCGTAATTTTCCCCCAAAAGGTTTTTCAAATTCTTACTCGAATATATACTTTATTTGTGAGATATACTTGCATTTTGGCACTATTTAAAGAAAACTATTTCGGTATATGGCTCCAAAATTTTTAATGCTTCTATAAATAATACTTATGCATATAGTGAACTAAAATATTTTTTCTCTAAGTAGTACCTAAATTTAAGATATAATTTTGTATAGGAATTATATAGTTTTTTTCAAAGAAAATATACAGTAGTAGTATTATAAAAGTTAGTTTACTATATTTTCTGCATTTTTTAAAATATGAGAAGTGAAATATTATATATATTTGTAGAATATGTTTTTAAAATTGATAACTAATTGCAAATATATCTGAAACTTCATACATATATTTAGTTCAAAGGAAAAGAAAAGCCTTTTGATTAAATTTACTTTTATAGCTCAAAAAATTAATAAAATATCATAATTAGGCATACATATAAACCTAAGCTCTATGAATACTTTTAAGACATTAAAGTCACAAAAAAAAGAATCAGTCTTAAATTGGGCGTTTTATTTTTCCTCGTATGTCTTGGTTCCCTTAATAATATATTAATCATATTATCATGTACATTAATAATATTATAATGTCCTGGCGTAATGTGGAACAATTATTGTAAATACATTTGTAAAGAATCTCTTATGAATCACATTACAGGTAACAATTTTTGTAAGACATTATATTTCCTTTTCGACATAATTAGTTTCCTTATACACACATTTGCGTCAATGCGTGACTTGTAAATGAAAACTAATAAAGAAAGATTTTTTTAGTTGTTATCAATAACAGCTTTATTAGCAGATTTCACATCATCTTCAGAAAACGAAAGTGAAATTATTTCAGGTGATTTTCGTTACTGGGAAGAGGTGAAATGTTAACGGTTTACGTAGGTACGGGGGGTTCTTTGAATTGAAAAACTTCTCTCTGCTCCAACACCTCATATGCACGGGTGTCGCTCTCTTCTTAGTTTTTAGCTCACCAAAATTGCCAGGAAACAAAAAAAAATGTATAATACGTTAAAAACACATATAACTTTCATGTACAAGAAGAAATTAGAAAGTTTAGTGACAAATAAACTAAATACTGGCCATAGAAGTTTTACAATCCAATCAAGTGTTGTATATATATATATATATATATATATATATATACATATATAAGTGAAAATAGTAAGTTACATGAAAGTTAATAAATAATAAAGCAGAATTCATAAAGGGGAACAAAATCGAAAATTTAATTCAAAAATTGTAAAAAAATTATTAAAAGTTAAAAAAAAAGAAAATTTGTTAGAAAATTAGTTTAAAAGATAGAACAAAAGTATATAGAAAGCAACAAAGCAAAAAAAATCTAAAATTATCGTTTGATTATAAGTTTTAACATCTAAAAATAAGTAAAAACTCTACCCATTTAGAAATAATTTTAAAAATTTGACAAAATTGAAAATTAAGCCATTAATAAGCCCCACAAAAATGAAGAATGAGAAGTAAGATAAAGGAAGACCACTAAAAAAGCAATTTGTTACAAAATGTAAGAAAATAAAATAATAAAAGTATCAAATAAACCGTATTTAAATACTGAAACTGGCTTAAGGCAATCTTATGAAATGTTTTAGAATTGTCAGCTACCTTTCTCTTTATAGTAATATGTTCCATAAAGTGGTTAAGAAACTAAATAAGATTGACGAAAAATTGGAAATGAAGAACAATAAGCAATACTTAAGAAAATACGAATGTAAAGCAATAAATAGATCACAGATAAATATTATAAACCTAATATAAAATTATTTCATCAGAGATAATGTTAAATTCTTTCAACTGCAAAATTAGGAGAATTTTGCAAATTAAGTCTATTTTTGCAAAAAGGTATTGCTTTATAATGCCACCAATAAATTACGCATATATATGGGGGAAGGGGTGTGTTGATCTGACTCCAGATCAGAAGGTTGCGTGTTCGAATCACGTCCGGGTCACCAGCGTATGGGGGAAGGGGTGTGTTGATAAAATCGTCAATTCTCCCTAATTAATTGCGGAATGCAAGCAACTTTTCTATCGCTCCGGAGAGCTGTTACATTAAACATTTTACTTTAGCTGCACAATACTGTTCTATTAAATTAATTAGCCACACCGAAAACGGACTACACTCCATGTAAAAGAAACTTCAAATGTTGGAGATTTTAAATAATACTTATTTTAATGCAAACAGAAACATCTTCAATCATTACTACAGTAGACTAATTCTATAATTTATAGAACAACACATAATAATAATAATAATGATTCTGTTGCCAATCGCGCAGGGGCAAATCTCTTCCTTAATCATTTAAGCAAACGATTTTTTCGTAACATTTACTTTTTTTTGAGAGGCAAAGAACTATTCATTTATTTCAAACTTAACATTTACAAATTTAAAACTTAAGTGAGTGGGGGAAAGATCGTTTGCTCCTTTTCTTCAAATCTCCTTACAGCTCCGCAGTCAAAATGACGTCAAAAAATGACGTAGGAAGCCGCCACATATATAAAGAGACAAATAAGTAAGGGTACACGTGTTTGTCTGTGGAGCTGTGACTTTAGTTGGGGATATAAGAAACCGAAGGATAGTCGGCGATTTGTGTGCTCGCACCCGTCCACGACATTTGCCGTATTTCTCGCAAAAATTTGGTAAATTTTATAAAATATCAGGAAAACGTGTACTACGAACGTATGGATGAAGGGATGAGATGGAGAATTGTCTGAAAATTTAGCTTGGTGACATAGGACTTCTGCACCTTCACAGCCTTCACGTGAGTTGTATGCTGTTACTGGAATTCGAGTTTCAGAGTTTACTGGTCACCCGAAGGCTTCATGAGAGACGGCTGTATGCCAGAAGACCCATCGTTTGCACCCCTCTCACTGCAACATACAAGAGAAAGCATTTAGCACAGGGTAGACGACATGCGCCTTGAACCAGACTTCAGTGGCTCCCCATGCATTTTAAAAGTGAATCGAAATTCAGTCCGGATACTGATACTCAGGGCACCTGTATTTGGATAAAGACTGGAAAATGATACCACCCCACTCTCATTAGGGGAAAGGATCATTACAGTGGTAGAAGTGCAATGGTTTGTAAGGTATTATGCTGGGTGAACACACACACCCCTGCTTGAGTTTGAGAAGTGATTTCTGGTTGATGAAAGGTACAGAGAGAAATTAGAACCCTATGTTTTACTTTTAAGTGGCACAGTAGGTTCCAAGTGCATATTTAATAACAACGCTCGTCTACATAGAGTTAAGCTTTGCAACGATTACTTGGAAAATGAGCATATTAGCCGCATGGATTGGCCAACTAGATCTTCTAATCTTAACCCTCTATATATCGTCAGGGACGATTTTAAGAGAGCAATGGCATTTCGTTATCTCTCTCCGAGGCCATCCCGCTGCTAAAAACTGCCTTGTTGCAGAAATGAATTCGACTATAGCAGAAACTCTTTCCCTGGCTCCTGTCCAGTGTGCCATCACGTGGGGCGACAAGTCTGGCTGTAAGAGTAGATCATACTCCATATTAGAATCATTTTGAGTTATCACACCGTGGAATTCGGACATCCGTGCAATATGATCTTTATAATTATGCGTATATAAAACCACTTTTAAACGGTACAATAAACGTAAATTCATATCACATTTCAATAAAATATCTTCATTAATAGTTTAAACATTTCCCATCTTTCCTAGATATGGGACAGTATTTAACCCTTTATGCCCCAAATTTTTAATTAAAATAAATATCTCCATTAAACTTCTTTGATTGCATTATAAAGCAGATTAGAAGATTTATACAATAATACTAACATGTTTTTAAAAACATTGTTTATTAGAGCTAATAAATTAAACTGGTACTTTTTAGTAATGTCGGATCGCTAAAGCTGAAAATTTTTCATAATTTTGTAAATAAAAAAAATTGTATAATATATCACTGTACTTTTTAATGCCATGTATAACATGATACATATACCCATTCTCAATGAAAATAACGAAAGAGTTTTTTTTTTCTCATTCAAGCATAAAAAAGTATTGAACACTTTCCATTTGGAGGCGGTCGACTTTTTATAGATTCATAGCGATTTCAATTTTTCGCAATAGTAGGCCAATTACACGACAGAGTGGGTGTACTCAAATAGTGATTCAATAAATCCTTAATACAGTGAAAAAAATATGAATAATCTCTGTAGCATTTCTCTTTTTCCATACTCTTGCGACACTTTGCTCTTCCAGGTCTTCATCTGAATTGCCTTTAACTATATAGGAGCAAAAAAATTATTCTTCGATTCTTAAGCTAAACAGTGTGCAAAATAGCTTCATAAACCCGACAGTATTTAAAAGTAAGTTAAAACTAAATGCATAAGTATTTGCTGCTTAGTTCCAACAGTAATTAATTAAAAGTACAACTTCCGAAAAGGTTTCGAAAATAAAGTAAAAATACTTAAATTTTTTACTTTAACAAATAACGATATTTTTCAAGTCTTATAAAATAAGAAAAAAATATGCAGTGGAATAACCTATGATTGTTGAAATGTTTTACCACAGAAACTTAATATCGTATGTCACACCACGAGATAGCGGCTAAAAGAAGACACATAGTGGGAAAATATTCCTTTTCAAAGAATTTCAGCTTCATAGAACTGCTAATGCCATGTGTCGATGATAGAAGGAACTATTTACCATTAATCCTGAAACGTACTGTTGGTATGGACGAATAGAAATTATAAATACTAATATAATTCTAATGGGGTGTTTTAAAGTACCTTCGTAGCATAAATAATTAAATTACTTATCTTCATTTTTTTGCTATAGTTCTTTTCTTCGATATTTGCTATGCTATTTAAGGTAGTTTCGTATTTAAATTGGTT
The DNA here is from genome assembly GCA_019974015.1 of Nephila pilipes. Classification (NCBI taxonomy): domain Eukaryota; kingdom Metazoa; phylum Arthropoda; class Arachnida; order Araneae; family Nephilidae; genus Nephila; species Nephila pilipes. The sequence goes on along the minus strand of BMAW01040391.1, from coordinate 10,319 downwards.
GTAATTTTTAATTAGTGGATTATATATATATATACAGGACAATGAAAACTTTTACAGAAGTTTTATACATTTAATTTTGGTTCAGAGATCACCGTGAGGATTAAGAAGTCCATTTTTGTTTAAGTTCTCTTTGTTTAGGTTAAGTACTTAATGATATTAGACACTCTGAAAACAGAGAAGACGCATGCACGTGTGCTATTAAAGGAAATTGAATCCTAGAGAGAGCATGGCGGAAGAAACAACGAGCCTTTACACTGGCAGACACTTATTTTAGGGGCAGAGTATTCTCGAATTCTCTTCTCAAGATTAAAAGAAGGATTAGTTTCTACTTGAAAAGATTGATCGTCGGTAATTTGGATTGGCGTTAAAATAATAGAAATTAAAAAGAAAGTGTTAAGTCGAAATCATGGCAATTTCCCCCTCCACAAGAATAAACTCCATGTGGCGCTTTTCAGTATTACAATCTGGCCAACTACTTCAAAATTTAAAACTCATAATCATTTTTAAAAATGAAATATATTAAATATTCACCACATAAAATTAAATTTTAAAATAGAAAAATATTCACTTGATATACACGAACAATTCTTAAAAAATTCAAGTTTAATTTATTATAGACTTTTATAAATGTAATAACTGTGCATGTGCTAAAACTTTCAATACAGACATATTAGTTTGTTAACATTTGTTAATATTTTTAATTAGTGATAAATAATGCACAGCACTTTTTAAAATCTAAAGTTCCATTACTATTCCCATCATTTAGAGCTTGGAGCTCATTATTCTGTTTTTTTTTCAGTTGGTGGATTGGAGCTGAAATATGTTTCAGCTTCTAAGTCAGTTGTGCCTGCTGTCCTTAGTGGAATAAATCCTTCTTAGGTATTGTCTTTCGGAATGAGTTGTGATCTCTTTTCGGTTTTGAAGTTTCTTGGACACTGGCTTTCTGCATTATCTGCGTGACTTAAAGCTACTTGAAGTTCAGCAGCTTTAGCAAGAATCAAAAAACAATTACGGGAGTTTTATTAAGAAGAAGCCGGTCACTTGTTTTAAATGTTGTCTGTTCGATTTTTCTTTCCTGGTAGACAATCTTAATATCATAAGTTTTCATTCTACTGTTTTCTTTTTAGGATTCTAGACAAATTATTGCATTAATTACAGGAGAATGTTCAAGAACAAGAATATACCACATTGAATTTTTAACACATATTTTTTTTGGATTATTGTCTTTTGAAGACTTTCTTGGGAAATGTTCATACGTGATCGTCACCATTCCATTGATTAGACACTTGCACTCTTTTGGAATTTTTTCGGGAACAGGTGGAATCCTTTAAACTCGCCGCTTCTCATTGTACTAACTCTTTTGAATCTTTCTCTGAATTTATATTTTGAAAGTTCAACAGATTAACTGGCAGTGTTAAGTTTTCTTTTGAAAGAAACGGAAGATTCTTCTGGTGCGAAGTGGTTGTGGCGAATGGCATTTACTGTCCTATATCCTGTTGACTTATAGAATGATGAAAATTCCTATAAAAGTCTTATCAATGTAATTTTGGTTCGAAGATAGTCATGAAGGCTAAGATATTAACTTTTGTTCAAACTTATTTATTTAGGTCAAGTATTTAATGATATTTTACATTCTGAAAAATTAAAAACTGCATGCACGTGCACCAGCAATTTCAGGAGAAGCAAAAGACAGCATGATGGAACAAGCCCCGAGTTGGTATTCTGAAAAACACGTAATTTAGGGATAGAATGCTTTAGATTTCTCTACGGAAGAGTTAAAGTTGAAGCAGTTCATACAAGAGAAAAAAAAACAGATTTACTGGCAGTAATTTGGAATAGAGTTAGAATCATACAAATTGAAAAGAAAGTGTTATTTTCGCACTGATGTAATGTAAATCAATAAATTAAACATTTTTTAAGCCTCTAGGAACAGGATACTCTTCCTAGTTTTATATTAAAATATGTACAATGTTATTTTAAATATTTGAAATAATAGGAATATCCTTCAAAATGCAGTATCGCTATTTTGTCTGTTTGTTAATTATTAATTTGAAGTTAATGCTTTTTTTTTATTGAAGTTAATGTATCAAACTCAGACTGAATTCCTTTCATACAGTCACGCGGAAAATAATTTGTTAACATGCAGGTTAAGTATAAATTATGATGAGTCACTTAACCAAAACTTCTAGCTACAGTGAAATTATTGAAATTAAATAAATTATTACGTTCAAGAAACGTTAAAACAGCGGAGTAAAAACACACAAGAAAAGTCGTCCATCTAATTGTTCAGATGCAGCGACAGGATATTATAGTGGAATGCTTTTTCTTACAATTCACCATGACATTTTGCAAGTCGAAGAGAAACTGAAAATGGTATAAAATATTCCATTGTCGAAACGAAAAACTTCTAAAAGCAGGATGGCTTGAGAGGATAAAAACATCACTGGAATTCAAAGCTCTATATACCTTAATATCTGAGCAAAAATATATTCTTAGGAGATACACACTACATTCTTGAATTTATTCTTTCGGTTGCTGGTAGCAACTTTTGAAGTCTCGGGAAAAGACATAATAGTGCGTAGGATGATTCACATAATTCAGAAGCATAGTATATCGAAAAAGAGTAAAAAATATTTGTTTTAAAGGCAATGTAGATGATGAAATTCTTGGAATGAGATATTAAGAGAGAAAAGTAAAACTAAGCTGTCATTTGTCGTGAGGCAAGTATTTCGAGTTTAAGAAACCTTGCATATTTATTTTACAATATTTATTTATTTTTAATTCTTTAAAAAGAAAATTTCTGTTTATAAATATGTACTACAATACTATTTTTATTAAATTAAACGTTTATTTGAATAACCTTCGAATTTATCGAACATTTTTATTACTGAAGCATAATGCAGAAACTGAGTTATGGAGGGAGAAGCTATATGGATAAAAATTAAAATCAGAATCTTTAAATTAGCAACACTTCAATTCCAACCAAGATGCAAATTTTAGAATGATTCGTCATATGGCCTAAATTTGAAATTTATCATTCAATGTGTATCTGAATTGCGATAATTTTTTTTAAGAAACATTGAATTCATTTATATTTTTAAATAGATTTTATCTGAACTTATTTACGATGGAAGGTAAATAAATAATTTTAACATTTTTGATATATATTTGTTCAATCTAAGGGAAAATATGAAGCTAATTTATCGAAGATAAGTAATGAAATTGATAATTAAATTAAATAAAATTTTATTTTTGAAATGATGTATTAATTAACTATTTAAAAATGATACTTGTAATTGACATAGCTCAGACATAGCATAATTACACTGGTTTCGAAAAGTTAAGCATAATTCATAAAATGCGAGAAACTGTGAGGAAATACAACTGGATTTGTTAGAAATAACTTGTGGAGAATTATCTGTTGAAGGGAAAACATTTATTTGTATTTAAGCAAAACATTTCTATCAATTTCATGTTCAAACACCTGCGCACCTTGGAATACTAATAAACCGGATAACTACGCATAAGTGGTACAAACTAGTTTCGTGACATTCATTTAAGAAAGAACATCGTTAACAATTAAACAGAATAATTGATGATAAAAAGACAACAAGTGGACATGTTCGAGATGGGAAGCATCGTTGGGATGCTCGAGTCCCGACTACCACAAACCACAGTATTTCGAACTCTAAATGTGACTGAGTGTGTCATCTCAAGGCTATGGAAGAGGTTTCAAATCAAAGATAACGGTAATCGTCGACCAGCATCAGGTTGGCGAAGAGTCACAGCCGTTCGCCAATACTAATATTTGGCTATAATTATGCGTCACCAGAGGGATAGTCATGACAGAGAACTCGGTTCCATGCACACAGCCGTCATACGAGTACGAGTACGAATTTCAGGACAAATTACTTACGGGAGACTGAATCATGTTGGTCTATGCCAGATCGACATCAATTTATGTTCTCCTCACATCTACGCATAAAAGCACTCGTTTAAACTGGAGTTTTGGACATCAGTACTGGAGTTTGAAATAGCAGGAAAATGCGATGTTTAATGAAAAACCTCGATTTATTCTGAACACTGGTTCTAATGATATGAAGAGATCGTGGATCTTGTTTTCAACTTGAAAACATCGGAGAAAGACATCGTTATCTGTCGAGAGTATAGTGTGGGCAGGCATCATGCTGGACGGCCGAACAGAGCTCCATATCTTTGAGATGGGGTTTTATGGCTGCTAAAAGAAGCCTCCTATTAGTCTGTTTTGAGGTGTGTCAGTCTTAACTTCATGTTAATGGATGATAACGTGCCTTATCACGAGCGAGCATGATCGACGACTATCTTAAAACGGAACGTATCTAATATATGCAGACGCTTGCTCATTCATCCGATTTGTTTCCTATAGAGCATGTATAGAATCTACCCGGATGACAGCATGCAATCTCTGACTCCACACAAAGCTCCGTTCTAGAATTGAAAAAAGTTCTTTCTAACTTTTTTATTATTTTTTTGAGCCCATAACTCAATCCATAATGTCATGGTAAATATGGGAAATCTTTGTTCATGAATCTTGGAACCAACAACACATCAGCTCAAACAAAGGAACCTTAACAAAGCGATTTCCCCCTTCTATTAAATTGAGATTGTCATGCCATCATTTTTTCACCAATTTCAAAATGACCCGATTCCTCACTGGTCAAGAAAACTTTAAAAGTTACCTTAGCTGATTCAATTTGGATCCAGATACTTTCTGTGATCGCAGAGTTGGAGGCGAGGAGCATGCGGAACACGTAATTCTTATATGCTCTAAATTCGTCAGTGAAAGAATGGCCCTAAAATTAGCACTTAAAGCATCAACTTCAATCTCTTGATTTCCCCCAGATTATATACAAAAGAAATGCATTTGGCTATTTTTGTAAATTCATTGTAAATAATCGTAATCCTTTTTCCTCTTAAATTTTTCTTTTTGTTATTTTTCTTTTGAAATGTGTTTTTATTTTTACTTCTGTAAGCCCCGTGTGATACTTTGTGGTGCATGAGAATTTATTGGCGTTCTCAATAAAAAAAATGCCTGGTGGTCAGAGATAACCCCACATCGTATTAAATTGCAGCATAATTTTTGTTTCATTTTTTATCACTAAAGTGTGAAATACTCTCACGCCCAGTTTTCTTTCCAACTACGTCTTTGCATAATAAAAGTGATCAAAATCATTCTTTCACTCTGTTTTCATATTTCATAACCATTTTATATTCGCATATCACGTTAACGCTGCTGCAATTTAATTTTCCATCACTATTTACATAATTATCAATAATGCTGAACTTTTGGATGCCAGGGTATATAGCAAAAGCCATATTTATTCTCGGATTGTAATAATAATACGTCCCAACACGGTAATTTATGTCACACAAAAAATATATACTTTAAGCTCGTAATTTATTTTGGGACGAATTATGCAGTGATTTATCGGTAATATAACAAAATCTGGTCTTCTCTCTATTCCTAAATATTTCAAGCGCGCTCAAAGATAAATAGGTAGACGTAGTAACAAAGATATAGCAGACTTCATTTGGAATAAAAATAAAACTTCTTGTTAATCTCGTAATGAATATAAATTTCAGAATATAGTCTCCCCACTGCATCTTCTGTCTGGGAAACATGTTTCATAATACAGACCTCATTCCGCAGACATTAAAGTAATTTTTTATTTTCAAGAAGTATGGTGTGCTTGGCACAAGAGTTAATGAACGGATTTAAATCTTAAAACATCTAGAGTTAGAAATTTAAGCATAACATAAGTTCTCTTGTCAAGTTTTCTAATCCTAGTTTCTTAAATATGGCTATTTAAAGTTTTTGGAGATCTCAGATACTTTTTTAAAGTAAAAACTGTTTTTATGCTTCACAACTTAAGGAAAACAAAATTATTAATTTTAATGTCTTTTCAATTGAATGAAAAAAATATAGTTAACAAGAATTAAAATCCCGCTAGTACAAGTTTATTTAATAATATACTTCTGACATTTCAGTTTTGTATTTTAGAGTTAAGCCTAACTATTTAATTAACCTACAATTTGTCCAGGGTATTTAAATTGTTACGAGACATACTGAGAATTAAATCTCTTACAATACAAATTTTTAATTTAAAAATTTATTAAAAATAAGCCTTTATTTATAAGAAGAGGGGAGGGGATAGATAGATAGATTTGTTTAAACCTATTTATTAAGTCTATGTTTTGTGTTTAAGCCGCAAAAGCTAAATCTGGTTATACAAGTTATAACTTTTTTTTTAAAAAAACTAAATAAAGATAAAAAGTCAGGTAATAAACAGATTATAGTAAAAGGGTAAAAATCTTAAATATGATTTAGAAACTTAATTTTGTATAAAAATGAATGAAAACAAATTGGGACGAGGATTTCCATCTCCAAGTCCAAAGTTTGTAGAACAGTTAAATTTTAATAAAGTGCGACAATAATGATGAAACACCAGGCATACAATTAAGGTATTCGCCTACCTTTAACACGTGATTTTCGGTCAAAAAGTCGATTTTTTTTATTTACTGTCTATTATCAAAGCCGGATTTCTTAGCTTTCTAGAACAGTTTTAATTTTATTTCCATATTACATAGAACTTGAGTTATAAGCATTTTAATAATAGTCTGTGTCAAATTTTAGAACAAGAAGTAGCATTCTGCAACCGGAAATGGAACTTTAATATTTGTTTTTCATTGATACTTTACGTAATACCGCCATCAAAATATCTTCCAACATGCAAGATGAATTTCTTAAGACTCAAAATGCAGATGAAACTTTTAATGGTGTAATATGAAAAAGAGTGTTAAAGGAAGATTTTGTTTGTTTGAAAACTGTGAAATTAGGTGCATATGACGCAATTATATAATTTAACGAAGAACATCAAGGCTGCTTAAAAGTCTTAAATAAGCTGAACATTGAAATTCCGGGCTACTTCACCATAAAGGGATAAAAAAAGTTGGATTACAATCGAATCAGGGAATTGAAGCGTTATACAACACCTGTTAAGCGTAGGAAAGTTTTAAAGGCCAACAGGAAGAAAAAGATAACTTATTTAAGTAAGACAGATAATGAACTTTACAAATCAGGGGTCTTTTAATGTTAAATGTTTATTTAATTCGGTAAATTTCTGGGTTGAAATGCATTTTCAGCTTTTTCTCAAAATCAAGATCTTCATATTTTGCTTCAGCGCGAAACATCGTATTGGAAAAGGTTATGCATATAATGTTATGAAATTTTCATGGAATACTCTATGAAAGTGAATTCAGGACTTGAACCTTTCTTATTGTTATAATGCGATTACTTTGCGTTTTATTGATGATACAAGTCATAACTTATCACAAATTTGTATGTTTTTTTCTGTATGTTAAAGTACGACTTCCTATAAATATTTAATTTTCCGGGTTATAATTATGAGAGAGGCACAAATCCTATATTAGATTCACTTCACCACAATAAAATTGACAGAATTGAAATATCTCTATTTAAATTTCAGTTTTGGTGTTTTGCACAAGTGCCATTTTACTGCTATTTTTATGTATTTTTTGAGCTTAAATATTAAAACAATTATTAATTTATGCAAATTTTACATTGTATTTTGAGTTTTTAGCCATGTCTTATAGCATAATGCATATAAAAAGTTATTTTTTCAATTATTTTAAAAAATCCTCTTCGAAGGTAGGCGGATACCTTAAAATAGGATGATCAATTTACGGGAAGTGACAAGAAGGACATTCGGGAGCATTCAAAACACATAAAAGGTGCTTATGCGTAAAGTGAATCTTCGCATTGTAAAGTTAGGTTTAGGCGTCCAATTATATCTTCACCGAGTGAAGCTTGTTGTAGATCTGAAGACTCTACTTCTTTTGATTTGGAGACTCCACATTTCTTCCATTTTTATTTAAGGACTTTCAAAATGGCTCTTTTCTTGTCAAAAAGTAGAACTGCTAACTGCAGTGAGTTCGCAGCTGATTGTGCTGAGGAAAGATTCGAAGGCGATTGAACCTTAATAAGAAAAGAAATCTGCCATGATTCCACAGGATGAATCTCGGTAAATAAAGCTGCGAGCTCGTGACAAAGTAACTACTAATTTATTAAAAGTAAAATTACGGAAGTATCTTTTTATTGACCAATTAGTTGAAAAATATGCTGAACTATGATGTTCCGCATGGCAATCACATAATTGTGAGGACTGTCAAATACTTTTGCATGAACGGGAGTCTTCTGATCGTTAATTAAATTTAATTAATGCTTATTAGTATATATTACAGAAGTATTTAAAATTGAGAGATAAACTGCGCTAACAACCGTTAGAGGAATGCATCTTTCCCCGTCCTTCCGTCGACCGACTAAGTATGGTTACATCTCTATGGTTCTTTTCTTGGCCTGCGTTCACAGCTGCTTCTCGTACCCGAACACTATTGGGTGGGATGAAAATTATTTCGCCTCAGATTTCTTTGGGATGTACGCCGGCACTGGCTGGCTTACGACCTCTGGATGTGGAAAAATCTCTGCAGTCCCGTTCTGTCCATAACGTGGGGGATAGGAGAAGATAGTCATCACATCCACATAATTACCTAAAAATGTTTCTCAGGTTTCAATCCCAATTATCGTAAAATAATAATAATAATAATAATTTATCATATAACTGTTTTAACTTTTTAAAATGTTTTTTTTCGTGCAATAAAATAAATTTAAAATGATGCAGTTTTATTATTTAGTTTGGGTCACCAAAGTAAGTTCGAACTGAAGATATCACTTGATTATATTTGGCATAAGAATTAGTATGAGTTGAGTATTCCTATAATGATGTAACGTTCCCAATTAGTTGTTAGCTCCATCGAGAAGCAATAAATAATTAGTAAACAAGTAATCAGTCAAGAATATTTCATTGAGTTTACGTTAATCTTCAAAATGACAAAATAACACCAGTAAATATTGCGAATGTAGGACTTTTTCTAAAGCACGTTCTTAATCAAATATTTCTACTTATTTTACTAACATCAAAACTGGGTTCCAATCCAATGTACTTCTATGAACAGGATTCGAATCAAATATCAGTATTTTCCCGATCCCTTAACACTTTCTTGCACCAATTTAATTTGTACATTAGTCTCGCGAACTATCTATCTCTTCTTATCGCTGTAAAGCGAACCATCTGTTTATCAACTTATTTCCTATATGCTACACTTGTTACATAATGATGCTGATTTACATAAATCTTGTTTTCTCCACAAGACGAGCTTCTTAATTCAAATAACATAATAAAGTTGCCTAAAAGTTAATGTAAGGGGAAATCATATAGAAACTCTTTATGTGGATTGTTCTGTTTGGCAGATATGCTCAAGTTCTAAGAATGAACTTGCTCTTGGTAGATACTTGGTATGCAGCAAATATGTTCATATTCTTCGGTATTCTGAATTGATTACTTCAGTCTAATATTTTGTTCTTGTAATGTCTTTATTGTTTATCATATTACTTATTAAATATATAAAAAATAACGAAAATGGATTCAAGGATTCTCTCAAAATAATTCATGTGAAAGACGTTGAGTCATTCCTTTCACACGATAGACGTGTTGGTAGGATTAATACGGCTTCTTACTAATCTTACTAACATTCCAGCTCTCAATTTCGAATTAAATGAAATTTTACAATTAGAATTTTAAAAGAACTATTTTATTTAAGATTATAACTAAAGTTAATAATATAAATGCGATATAACGTCTGAGGGAGTGATAGAATAGGTTAAAAAGAGGTATCCAGAAAATCCCTTTTTCTAAAAATTACCTTGAGAAGTGGGAAGTCTTCAATGATCTTTTGTCCACCCCCTTTTATATCGACCTCTCGAAGTCCCCAATTCTCGCCAAAATTTAATGAAGAATGGCAATGGGGCAACAAGTGTCACCCGCTTAAAATAGTTTTAACCCTCCAAATCCCGTCAAAATTCTAATGGGATTAGTTGAGTCGGTCACAAATTCCAGAAAGGGGTTTTAATTCTGTGATTGCAAAGAAACAAGATTCTAAATTCTGACTGAAAAGATGAAGGACTATCGCAATTTGCATTGACCACAATGGAACGGGGATTCCATGAGAATAAGGACTCGTAAACTATGAGCAACGTGCTTTACCGATGATTTAAGTTTTCTCTCTGACGTGGTGAGGAGTTTAAGGTACCTTCACGCATATATACACGACTCAATATGATCTAAATTGTTGGAAATTAACTCTGCAAGAAATGAGATCAATTACTCTACAATCAGTTCAAATCAATTACTCTACAATCAGTT
>BMAW01040389.1:0-17001 GCA_019974015.1 Nephila pilipes | reverse complement strand
TTTTTTTGTTTTGTTTTTTGATTGCGTTTCTGAAAATCCTAGGAGATCTAAATTTGATCCATTTTTTTCTCTCATTTATGTGGTTTTAAAAGAAATTCAAAATAATATTTTTATTTGTGTTTTCAGAGTTGATTTCTTCTTAAATTCTAATTTGTTTAATAGTGTGTTTTTGCAAAATAAGAAATTTTATGTTATTAATCAGTGAAAAGTAAAATCGTTTTATGTTTTTATTCTTTAACTCCCCTTTACCCAAAAAAGTTTCAATGATTGCTTCTAATATGACCCGTGAAAATTATTTTCTTCATAAAAAAATTAAAATTGGAGGAGTGCATGCCTAAATAATGAATTAAGAACAAATGTTTTCAAAACGCAATATGCGCCATTAGCTAAGGTTGACACATTAAATATTGGAATGAATAAGAAATGAAATATTCTTCTGTGTGATATGTGTGTAAAACAAGGAGAAGAATTATGTTGTATTCTAAATTAATTTTTTCAGTATCTCCAGATATACTACTATACGTCGTTTCTGTAACCGCCATCAGGTTCAGAATATTTTCCAAGTTAAATTGTCAGAACCACTTCTTGTATATAAACAATGCAAAAAAACTAGTTGTACATTCTCTCTTTTCTTAGGATATGTCATGCTTATATGCCAATTAGATGCAGGTATTATTTTTTGTATCAGTAGGAATTTTTGTATGCTACAGCCTAAGATTTTTAAATACGAGTGTCTGGTTTTTCTACTTCTAAGAAGAAGGAATTAATGCGAAAGAAATTCACTGAAAAAATAAGGCGATTGTTTGGTGAATTCTTTATGAGTGATAGTACTACGTATGAGTGATGTAGGCAATTTAAAGAAGGGAAGATTGCCATTCAAGATGAATGAGGACATGGAAACAAATGTGTTCAAACATTCTTTAGCAACAAGATAGTTATGGCAACGGGCTTTCGGGAGAAAAATTGTGTGTTCTTTCTTGAGTTTCTGGAACCGCTTACAACGGTCAACGGTACAACGACTGTTTATTGACAGAATTAACAACCACTGTGAATAGTCATTTCAACTAAGAAATAATACTGATGACTTCTGGAGTTGTCTTCTGGAATTGCCAGCATTTATGAAAACGCTTGCTCTCTTCCTGTTACTATAACTCAACAGGTTCTGGATAAGTTCAAATGGAATGTGTTTCATGATCCTGCGAAAATAACTAACTGACTTAGAACCGAATGAATTTCCTTTTTTCATTGAATTGAAAAAATGGCTAACGAGCGAAGGCTTCTAGACCAATGAGGAACTTCGAAAAAAAAATGTATGTACATTTCACATCACTGGAGGCAAACACTCTGTGAAGAAGGATCTGTAAACTTGTCCAACAGTACGAGAAATGCCTGAATTTTAAGGTAATATAATTCATCTTGTTCTGTTCTTTTAATTTTTTTCATGATGCATTGGAATTTGAGAAAAATAGCCCTAATAAAAGTTTGTTTTATTAGACATTTCTAATATTCTTATTCTGCGGAAACACATCCATTTAAGTACCCTATCTGATTAATGCAGCTCTAAATTGTATTCAGCCTTCCCTGCTATATATTAGATATTGGTCGACATATACGAATATAGTGTGCTATGATACATGTTCAATTGGTAAAAGCATTAGAACAAATCCCTCCCAAAAAGGGATTTCAACAAAGCAATTGCAAATCTACATATAATTCATCTCGATTCTGTTGGACATCCCCGTGTTGAAAAATAGCTCCGAGATTATTATAGATGGAGAGTTGAGGGGGAGGTTGATCAGATCCCCAACATGTTTTGATTCGAGTTTTCAGATAAGGTTCAATGAATACATCTCACCTCGTTTGAGAGCGATTTTAAAATGTCTAAATAAAACATTTTAGTAAATACTGAACTGTAAATAACTAAATCAGCAACACATATCTGCATTTGATTGGCACATAAACAAAAAAAGTATGCAAGTGTGGAATGAAAAGAGAATGTGCACAAGCCTTTTTGTTTTGTACTCCTAGTTGTCAAGAAATTTCAGTTTGAAAATTTACATAATATATAAAAAAAAATATCAAATAAAATCAGTTATCAAATATTTCAGTTATGAAAGCGAGCGTTACAGAGTAAATAAAACTATTGTAAGTTTAAATACGAGTGTGGATTGTCGAAAGTATCTGTTTTAGGAATAGAAAATAAGAAATGGCGAGTTAGGATTGAGTAACTCGGGGTAGTATTATCCAACTCTGAAAAGTCCTCCTTTGAAAATCTGCTTTGTTGTTTGGGCTTTTTAAATAAGATTTAAAAAAGCATTCCATTTCAGTCTTTCAATTTTTGAGAGTTTTTGGACTCATGGGACAGATGTAGATCAGAAGGATTAGCAACAACAATAAATTGGTTTTTCATTAGTCATTCATTAGTCTCACAATAGATCAGTATTTTGTTCATTTCAACCAATGATTCGTTTCTCATTATCTAAGAAGCCTCTTGGTTTGAAGCTTTTGCAAAGGAAAATATAGTTCGTCAAAATATTTTGGACCATCTTTACATTCCTCGGAGAATATTCACTGGAAGCAATCCATTGTTCTCCTTTTTTCTTCGCTTCCGATGTACTACGATTAATCCAAGTTTCATCAACATTATCCACACGAATCAAGCAGGTAGTGACAGTTCAACGCCATCATTTACCTTAGAATCATTGATAAATTAAAGTTCATAATTATAACAGCCACTTAGCTTAGCAACTCTATATATCATCAATATAGTCCAAAGTATAAGATGAAGTACCGTAAGGTATTGTTTCTCACATTGCTTGATATCCGAAGTTAAAGATATTTCAAAAGTCTAAGAACAAGAATACAAATTTACTATTATTTTTTGTACAATTATTTTACTACTATTATTTTTTAATATTTTTTGTTCTTTTCTTATTACGCTCTTTTATTTTTTATCATACCGTCTTTCATTTGTACCGTCCACGCATCCAAATACATTAAAAATTTAACAAAAAGTTAAAAAAGCAAAGTACTTATTTAACGAAAAATTAAATTGTATATTAGATAATTTAAGGAACTGGTTATATTATTTTAGCTTCGTTTATATCAGAAATAAGTTTTTAGAAATCTATTTCAACGATTAGGTAAAATATATTTAATTCCTCAGTAAGTATAAAGTAGTCGACAGTTTGATATCTAGTGGTAATCACTTCTGGAACACTTCTTCTTCATCAACCATAATATTTATTCATTAGAGGAATCTTTTGCTTTATGATTCTGTAAACAAATAAAATTTCTCTGGTTTTTTTTAATCCGTAGTCCACAAAAATATTAATAGTTACTAAATGAATGTAATATATATCTTAATGAGATAACGTAAGAAGCAAATTTGAGCCAAAAGGCAACATTTGAGGAAATGACAATAAAAATCTTTTCTGTAAGATACCGATTCTTTTACTTTAAGTATCCTAATGGATAATTTATAGGAAAAAAATTATATAATTTCATTCAATATATTAATACTTCTAATATGAAATAATCAAATAGGAATATTATGTAAAAGAAACATTGTAACATGACAGAGCCACAACAATTACATAAATAGAACGTATTCTTTTGAAAAGCTTTCACTTTGATACTAAGGGAGCAGTACTTCAGGCCATTTGTCTCAGTCAAACGATGTTTACATCGTTCTTATGGTATAGTTCCCTATAGCATTGAAGTTTCAAGTAGTATGATTTTAGCTAAAATGTCATAACATATTACATGGATTTCAAAAGTTATACAAAATAATTATTATTAACGAAATTTAATTAAGTAATGGCTTAAAATGTCAAACACGACTCTAACAAGAAAGTACTCTACAGGAAGTAAATACAGAGAAATCATATGTGTGTGTCTAGTGACACGGTAACTTGTTCTCTGATTTAATTAATAACTTAAAACTATTAATTTTGAGATTAACTGTACTTATAATTAATTATCAGGATCAAATGACCTGATCGAATTGTGGATAGAAGAAGCTCCGATCGTAGATGATAACAGAAAACAATGATTGAGAGCAGTGTCGCGAATGAGGACACAAGCATTTGGTGAATTCGTTTAGTTTAATGACAAAACAGGATTAACGTAAACTCAATTTACATACCTTGCTTAGGAGGACAAATAAAGCCCATACGTAGGATTTTAATTCGTGTACATGACTTAAAAATTCTCAGTGTCAGTGTAAAGCTGCAAAACGTTGGGTAATCGAGCTGCGTGAATGTGTCTGAGTGAATCTATAACAGCGTGTGTGCCAAATTCTTGGTCACTTTCTTACTTAAGTGGGATGTTAGGAGAAAAGAGGGATAGACATAAAACCTAGAACATATTCTTCTCTCTTGAAAATGTGATTCATACTATTCAACAAAAAGTGCAATGACCGGATATAGCCCTTTCATGTGTAAATTGAGAGTTAATGGAGGTAATTCCAAATTAAGGGGACTTGGTATCTTTTGACCAATATTTTGTATTTAAGTGTTTAAACTTATCTTTTGTGTATATTATTAACTGTTATTACTAAACAAAGTAATTTTATCATGAAAAAAAGGGCTTAATTTGATAAAAATTTTAAAAATTAAATTTTTTTAAAAAAATTCAATTATTTTAAAAAATTTTTTTCTTTCACAATTATCAATATTTTGCCACCAAAATTCTTTTTTCAGGCTCATAAGAATATATGTAACAACTTTAGGGATCGATTTTGCAAAAAACATATTAGTGTTTGAGAAAGAAATTAAAAGGCATACATCTATGGAAAATAGGTCAAAAAACATGTTTTTTGCTACATCTTCTATTATAATATTTTTTCTATTCAAAATACTGAAAAATGAATCCCCAATTTTATTAAGTACATTATAACAAAAAAACAAATCAAAATTCAAGTTTTTTAATAAATATCTGTTAAAGTTTTGTAGTTTTAAAGACCATGATTTCATGAAAAATCCCATACTGAGAAAACGTTATTTAAAGAACAATAATCTGTAAAAAAAATATCAAAATAATGTCTAATTTTTACAGTAATTTACCAATATATTGTATATATATATACCTTTAAAATAAAGCATAATATAGTTCAATTTGAAAGCATTTAACAAAAATATAAGCTTTTATAAAAAGTTTTGTCTGAGACCGAAATTGCGAAAAATTTGAAACTCTTCATCTGATACCTCTTAGAAAGAAACATATATTAAATATATTTAAAAATAAATGAAATATGTAAGATAAATAAAGTAAAAGTATATGAAATGTACAATGGAAAATTTAAAATATTTAGTAAAATTTATTTTGCTACTTAATTTCAATATCTAATATAAAATAAAGTGAAACATGTTTAATAAAAATTGTACTATTTTTTCAATCAGATCGTTTCAAAACTTCACACAGTTGTTCCAGAGTTATCAAGGTACAGCTAAAAATTGTAAAATCAATATTTTCATCGATTTTCAGCATTTCAAAGTTGCCAAGTCCCCTTAAAAGTAAATGCTCTATTATTCCGGAAAGCCACACTTCACTAGGAAACATGTTTGTTTAACTTTAGTTTTAAGAACACATGTTAAAGTATGCGATCAATTTTAAATGTGAAACAGTGGTAAAATATAAATGATATCATAGGATCACTGGATAGTATTAAAATGAATTACGCCATTCTGTTATCACAATTTTAACATGTTTAATTTTTTTATCTGCTCTGAAAATATTAAAGCGATTTTAATATTATGGTATTTGGTTAACTGAGAAATAAGTGTATTGTTCTCAAATATATTTTAAAATTGATTACGAAATTCTTCAAACACTAGATTTATGTAAATTGCAAAAAATAAAAAAATACTTAATGAATAACGAAAAGTAATATAACTACAGATAATACAATAGTATACCGATATTTATTAAGACATGAAAAGAAATTGTTAAATCGAAAATAATAGTGTAAATTTCACAAATTAACGCATTTTTTGTAAACCCTATTAATAATTTAATGATATAAATAGCATGATCAAATAATTACACTTAATTTTTTATGACATTATAAGACTCTAATGTTTTTTCTTGACTAATATCGCTTAAGATTGGAGATTTTATCAAATAATATTTTTCCTTTTTTGTGTTCTTCATTTTATTATAAATGAAAAGTTAAATTCGTTAGTATAAATGTAAACATAAGTGTATCAAATATATATCAGTGATGAGTCTAAGAGTATCAAATGAACCTTTTTAGCAAATACATTTAACAAAATTAAATCAAATTATTTTTGAAGTGTTTTCACTCCAGTTTAGAACGGATTAAAAGAAACAAATTTAACAAAATTATCACTTTACTATCTCTCTCTCCCAGCTTCTTTTTTTGAGCGAATATAAAGAGGAAAAATATTGATTTAAGATTAAGTGTAAGTTAACAATCGCAGTAACAAGATGTTTGAAGTTGCATTTAGCACTTCATTTTTCGAAAAGAAAAACTAGCTGGTAATTTGTTTTTGGAATATTATTTTTGCTTGAGTAATTGAATCTTTTAAATTTAATGGATTTTATCACTCTTTTCAATACCCTAGATTCTTGCTTATATTTAGATTTTTGCGGGCGTTTAAAGGTTGTTCATTACTATGTGCAACGCCGCACCATAACTTTATAATATAGGCGAATCTCCTTCATTTATTCCTTAGCTATTAATTTGCAAATAAATGAACTAATTTCAACTTAGGTTTTCCTTTTAATTTTCCAATCCTTTTATACTTTGTCATCTTACTTTTTGAACATTTTATGATAGAGTTAAGTTGAGTGATCTGTTTCCTTTACCTGACATTTGTTACCTCATGGGAAGACTTCGGTTGGAGCAATCAGAACTTTCAAAGAAATCTCCGTTAAAGCATAATCTCCGCATAAGAATATTTTCTAGAAATTCCTAATGCATTTTTATTTTCAAGTGCAAAACATTCTAAAGTATAAAAAGTTGCCAATTTTAACAACACAAAGAAGAAAAAATAATAATACATAATTCTGCCATAAAATTTTATTAAATGAAACATCAGAGTGTAACACCTTTGTCACCATTACAGAATGTTTCTAATTTAGGCCAACAGATGGAGACGAATAGATCTAAAATCACGCGTAAATTCCAATATTTTAGTAATTTATACCAAACCGAGCAAAAAACTGTATTTAGATCAAAAGTGCACCAACCATTTTTTGACTTGCTTATTTTATACTAAGCTATTTCTGGAAAAATTCTTCCGAAAATAAGAAATATTTTTTTTTTATAAATATTACTTCTTTGTTCCAATGTTAATCTCAATTGTCGATTCTCATTATCATAAGTTGATTATGATATTTTAGCGTGTATCTTTTACGAAATTTTAAATCAGTTATTTATCTTGAAAAGGTCTTATTTACTTAAGTTCTTAGAATATATAACAAAGCATTAAAAGTATATAGAAGTTGCATAAATCTTAAATGCTTTTATTATATATTTCATAATATTTCAAACATTTTATTGAAGAATGATTCTGAGAACGAAATTGACTTTGAGTAATCAGATTTTATTTAAAAAAAATATTGCTTTTTTTTGTTGAGAAAAATTAAATATATATGATGAAAACTCTTAATCACGGTAATAACTATTTATTTACTTTTCTGTTTTAAAATTTTATAGTTTTTATATATTCCTTCTAGTAAAAGTTTGCTAAATTACATATTAAATGTTATAATGTATATGAATAAATTATTTATTTAAAGATTTTGTACTTTCAACAGTATTCCTTAATTAAACATGTACACACAAACACACACACACACACACACACACACACATATATATATATATATGTTAATTGATAAAAATAAATCAAATAACAAATAAACTAAAATGAACAAAATTTTAAATATAACTATATATATAGAATGCCAAAAGCATTTTGAAAAGACATTCAAACGAAAGTTAATGAATTGAATGTTGTAACAAGATTTAGAATGTTAAGCTAGGTTATTCTAGAATTATAGGCCTAACTGTCTCTATCAATATAATATTTTATCAAAAGTTGGTTTTAAAACCAAAAACATAAGACTAAAAATTCTTAAAATTACGACTCAACAGATTAAATCTAATCGAAAATTACACAAAAAGCCCTAATGAAGAATGTCCAGAAAAAATTTAAGAAACAAAATCTTAGAAAAAAAAAGGTAACAATGAAAATTAAAATAAATTCAAAATGATTTAGATATAATAATCCATGCCTAATAAAAAGAGATTCAATAAAATATGTAGATACGGAAATTTGCATAAAAAAGGCAAATTAATTTTATATTTTTCGAATAATATATTGTTTTAAATAATGTATAAATTAACGTACCAATTTCTTCCATTAGTTCCACTTAATAATCTGAAATATATTTTGTCAAACTGAAATTTTATTTTCTGAATTTTGATGCTTATTATAACAGCACAGGTCAATGAATACTTACAAATAACGATTTAGATGTACTAAAGGAATCCGTGAATAAGAAGTTAAAACCCATTTATCAAATTACTAATTCTAACATTAAAGTACCTCATCTCTCTTCTTTGTCTAAATGATTGTTTATAAAAGTGAAATATTTCATTTATAACGAAAGTAACATCCATTTTCCAGTTACATATATAAAAAAAAAATTAACAACGCTTTCTTGGCAACGCTTGAGAAATTCAATAAACGAGATTTTCTACTCTTGTAACCCTTATGAGAAATGGAAAATGTTTCCAAATCTAGAAAATTATGATTTATAACAAAGAAAATTACCCTGAAATATATATCTAAACTTTCAAAAAAAAAGTGTGTTCAAATGTGTAAAAAAAATGTGTGTGCGGTTCTGAAAATGTGTAATATTCGTGCAAATGCATTTCTATATTTTTTTTTAATTTTTTGTTTAAAATATTATACAATTAATATGAATCATAATATAACTTTGTAATTCAAAGAGTTAAGAGGAAAATACTCACATTTCAATTTTACTTGCATTGAATATGATTTGATGTAAAAAGCAATATGAGATATAATTTTATCAATTTTTTTAATAGTTAAATTTCCAGAAATAATTTACTTTTATTATTTAAACGGATTATTGAAGAAATTTTCAATGCATTTTCTAGTGATTTACATTATAATAGTACCATAGTCACGATTTTTTCTTCGACAAATACTTTAAAACTTGCATTGTAACATTAGGCTATTCGCGATTGCGAATTTCTTATAAAAACTTTAGGGACCTTATTGTAATTCAAATTGCATAAGAATAAAAATTTCTTCCCTACCAAAATGAAATGTAATTATGTTAAGATAATATGAATAAAATAGGTCCAGTGAATTCATTTAGAATTTGTGATATTCAACTGAAATCAATGGCGTACACAGGTGATTGTCAAAGAGACATTTGTACCCCACAATATTTTTTCTCGAAACTGAAATAGTTTAGGATAATTCTTTTATATTACTGTTATATATTATTTTCTCAATTTTAAATTTAATATCTTTTTACCAATTCATGCTTAAAGTTCCTCGCTAATAGTGAACCCCCGAAAAAGCAAATTTTATTATCATTGTATTGTAATTATTTTTTTTTGTAAATGCTCTTTATTTTTTAATTTTATATTACTTGAAAAAATTATATCAATACTTGGAAAGATTTAAATGGTAGAAATAATGCAGAATTAGTGTTTTATTTACTCTTTACCAAGTAGTTATTCTAAGTTAAGATATAAATTTTGACACGCATATTTGATAAGCAACCCCCACCCCCAATTTTTTTTGTGGTGCCCATTGACTGAAATAGAATTGAAAAAAAAATGAAGACTTTTAGAGTATAAAAATAAATTGATAGTTATTAGTAAATTAGTTTGAAGTATCGAAATTAAACTTTAGGATTAAATTTTTTTTTTATTCTAAATAAAAAGATGCAAATTATTGCAGTGAGAATTTTTTAAATCATAACAAGTCATTACGTAAGCTTTGAATTATAAATTAATCATACTCTGGAGTAAGCTAAATTTCGTTTTTCAATCATAATCCAGGGTAAGTGAATTTATTGTTACTCGAGAGAGAGAGCGACCTTATCTATTTTTCAGAGATTAATAAACTACTTTACTCTGCTGTTAAGTATTTTTAATAGGAATCCAGTAATTATTGACTGCGGAATTAGAAGGAAAGATAGCAGTAGAAATAAATAACGAAGGATGATCATCACAATATATGATGTAGTTCATATTAAAAATCCTCCGATGGATGATAAAACATGATTTATGTAGATTAGATTACATGTATGGAAGTATGTGTTTTATAAGTTTACTGCATTATATAAAGATTAAAATTTAAGATAAGAGTATTAGAGGAAGCTTTAAACCATTGGTGTGGAACACTTTAGTCTCGTACACTACTTGAAAATGGTTTCTTTTTTCATAGATCCCAACCTACTTAGGGGCGTTTCCAAAACCACTCAAGTACTGTACATACTCGAAAGTTGAAAAACATAGTGAAATCGAGAGTAAAGTTTCCTCTAAAGCGATTTCAAACATTCACTTGTACACAAAATGTTTCGAAGTGTCACATAACAATAACGAATTTTAAATGACACGGTAAAATTTTGCTTGATCTCAGGTGGAATTGACCAGTGGCCGAGTGGTTTTGGAATGCTACCTAATTTTGAATTTTCAATACTCCTACAACTTCTTGTGTGGCTGTGACATCTGACAATGTGCTACTCACTCATATAGGGTTAAATGTGGAGCAAATTTTTTTTTATAAAAATACAAAATTATTATTACCTTTAAGGTATACGAACACGTTGAAATGGTCAATTTTCGAAAAAAATCACATTTTCAGTTTTTTGTTTTCTTGAATAAAGCATTTATTTAGCTTTATAAAACTGTTTTTATTTTGTTTCTACGTCACTTAAAAGCCAAGATATTAAAGAATTAGTAAAGCTCAAAAAACCGGATGTGGGTATTTAAATGACCGGAAGTCAGCATTTAAATGCCCTTTAAAGATGTCAAACAGATTTAAAATACCATATTTATTTTTAATATAAATTTAGAAAACATTTGATGCAATATTTAAAATAATTAAGAATTGTGCTAGTGTCTGACGACGTAGAATTTAAGGAAATCTGGCAATAATTGTTTTATTTACATACAGCTTGATTTGTTGACAACTATGCTTGTGTAGTTGCATAACAAAACTTATTACTTTTTATTTGAAACAATACTGAATTTTCTTTCTGGTATTAGTATTTTTACAGCTATGGGAAATAACAGAAATAAAAGTTATTCTCGTAAAAGACAGTTCAAAGGAAATAGGTACTCTAATAATGTTCCAGTTCCAGAGAATGAAAAAATTAGTAAAGATGTAGATATTTCAACTGCCAGTGAAACAAAATTGATGAATTCTTTCAAACCTTCAGATGTTACTGAAAATGATGAAAAAAATG
Source organism: Nephila pilipes (assembly GCA_019974015.1). NCBI lineage: Eukaryota > Metazoa > Arthropoda > Arachnida > Araneae > Nephilidae > Nephila > Nephila pilipes. Next base: position 5,514 of record BMAW01040389.1, on the reverse strand, counting down.
TTATTTTTAACTTAGGAATTTTCAGTCATGTAATTTCTTTATTATGTTGTCCTGTATGTTTTAAAAGAAGTATTAATGTAATGCAAGAATCTGTTTTTGGATTAGCCATGAACATGACTTTAAAATGTGAAAACTGTGACTATTCCTTCTCTTTTTGTTCATCTGATAAAATAAACAAATTGCATAATATTAATCTTGCATTTGTTTTTGGTATGAGAGTCATTGGCAAAGGATATTCTGCGGCCAAAAAACTTTGTTCCGCCATCAATATAAATGTTCCTTCAAAGACAGCATTTGGTTTCCTTGAGAAAAAACTTGAAGTTGCTGCTAGCTACGTAGCGTGTAATACAATGAATGAAGCTGCTTTGGAAATTAGAGGTAATGAAAATGATTCTGAATTATCTCAATGTGGTGTGTCGGTTGATGGAACTTGGCAACGCAGAGGATATTCATCCTTGAATGGATGTGTCTCTGTTATTTCAATAGATACAGGGAAGGTATTAGACATTGAATTCATGTCTAAAGTATGTAGACTTTGCGATTCAAAAAACGAAGGATTAAACACCATTCATAACTGTGCAAAGCATACAGGATCATCTGGTGCTATGGAACCTGTTGGTGTATATCGCCTTTTTGAACGTTCGGTTGAAATGAGGAAATTACAATATGTAAGCTTTTTTGGAGATGGTGACTCCAAAGCGTATGATGCTGTGAAAAATATTTATGGCCAGAATACCGTTACAAAATATGAAAGTATAGGACATATACAAAAACGTGTTGGAACAAGATTAAGAAAATTGAAATCAACACGAAAAGGGCTTGGAGGACGGGGAAAACTGACAGATGCCTTCATCGATAAGTTGCAAAATTATTATGGCATAGCTATCCGTGACAATGTGAATAATTTAGAAGGTATGCAACGTGCAGTAATTGCAGCATTTTTTCACTGTTGTTCAAATGCAAAACAACCAATGCACGGCCAATGCCCTGTTGGACCGGATAGCTGGTGCAAATATCAACGAGCTGTATCACTCAATAAACAAATCTATAAGGACAAGTCTAAAGGACTTCCACAAAATCTGGTTAACATTATAAAACCAATATATATGAAATTATGCGACAAAAGCCTATTGGAGAAATGCTTACCAGGAAAAACTCAAAATGCAAATGAGTGCTTCAATGGAATTTTGTGGAAATTCATTCCAAAAGACGTCTTTGTTGCATTACCAACACTGGGATTAGGAGGATATATGGCAGTAATTCAATTTAATAAGGGATTTCAAGGATTATTGGATGTATTGAAACATTTCAATGTGCCTATTGGTGCATTTACATTAAAAGGTTTTGCAGAACTAGATGAAGTTCGAGTCACAGAATCTAAACGACATTCCTTTTCAACGGTAAAAGTTGCCAGAAAAAAAAATAGGTTAGCTAAAAAGAAAAAAATGGTTAAAAATGAGCAAAGAGAAGGTGTCAGCTATAAAACTGGTGAATTTTAAGTAAGTGATTCTGTGTATATAGAAAATATATGATAAATTGTACTAAAAATGCATTTTTCTCAAAATAAGTTTTTTCGCATATTTTGAAAATTCCAAAAATGATAACTCAAAATATTACTGATAAATTTCTTTGACACTTGGTATTATCTTTTCTCATAATGTTGTCTAGGGCTTGGTCTAAAATAATGTTCATAATAAGAATATTTTTAAAATTATGGCCTATTATTCGTATAACAACGTTGTAAAATATGGTAAATTTCTTGTAATAGCTCTTCGACTGGCTCTGAAATTTTTATTTATTTAAATAGCCATAATATTTTAGGCCCAGCCCTAGGTACATGTATAAGGTTTATTTTGATACTAAATTTACATAAATTAGGTGAATACATTTTCATGTAGCATTTTTGAAAATTTTCTAAAATTTCTTCAAAATTCTCTATAAATTTGCTAAATTTGTGAAACTTAAGTAATTTATTGCAAATATCAGTTTAACATACCTTATTTACATTGAAACTGAAGTTAAAAAGGGTATAAATTTTTCTCTAAATAATGTTTTTAAAAAAAAGTACTCCGAACGTGTTCGTGTACCTTAATAATTACATTGGCATTTCATAAAAAATTCTAAAAATTTCTTACATAAAAAGTAATCAAAAATCATTGGAGGGCTGAGTTGTAATTTTTTTTTAATATTTGGATAATAATAATTAACTTAATATATTGACGAGTAAATGATGACATTCATTTTCCCTCCACAATGCATTATTGTCGAACGACTAAATATTGTTACAAATTTATAAGTATTACTTGAGTTTATCTTAAAATATCTCAGACAGATCAGAAATACTCAGAGTTTGGGCCAAATTCTCGCATTCAATGTTAAGAAAAACGGCATCTCTAATGATATGGCGACCTTTTGGCAGAATTCTTGGCAATAACTTGGCAAGATTTGGCATAAATAGATGTTTCTGGAAAGTTTCATCGGCTAAGCTCTTGGAACAATACTAAGCGAGGTACCATAGAAACGTCTAGCACCTTGTCGAAACTCTCAGAATTTCACTCCAAGTCAAATATAAATACATCAGACTGAGAAAGAAGCAGTAGTACCCAAAAGAAAGTGTAAAAGCCATCAATAGTCAAGTCTTCACTACTGGAATCATGACACGAGTTCGAAAGCCGCTTTCGCTGCCTAGACGCGAAAGCGTAATTTGCGTGCGTGTAGAAGCAGGAGTAGTGCAGAGGAGGAGCAGTAGCGAAGACGATCAGTTTTGATTCTTGGCAGCTGTTATATGTTCACTGGATCCCTATTTATTTGACGACTTGGCGACATTTTAACGGAATTCTTATCGAGTTGGCGACCACTTGGCTACATTTGATGAAAAATAGATGTTTCTGGAAAGTTCCATCGTCGAAGCTCTAATACCAATATTAAGCGAGATAGCCTAGAACCTTCTATCACCTTGGTGAAACTCTTAGAATTTCACGCCAAGTCAGGTATAAATACATCCGGCAGAGATAGAAGCATTAATTGTGCAGAGTTGGAGCAGTATCAAAGTCGATCAGTTTTGATTGCTGGCAGCAGTTATCTGTCTGAGATATTAGATACATCTGCATTTGGAAGCTGTTTTCTATGAAATTAGCTGAATTAGAGCTGTGTGATTGTGATATATACAGCTGGAATTTCCTGCTTCCTGTAGAAATTGCTACGAATAAAAGTCCTGAGATTTTTATGATATTGTTTCATCGACTCGCAATCAACACGAACCCCGAAGCGAGATACAATATCATTCTTCAAATGTGAAGAGGGAGGCAATTTATCAGAAACGCGTCTCAGCACAGATCTGGATAATTAAAATAGGGATAGAACATGGCAAAGGAAATGAGTATATTTATACGAGCAAGCCCCTAGCATCATACGAAATATGGAAGAAATTCAACGAGAGAAAATTATAGTTCATATACGGGAAGGCTGGTTAGCAGGAATTCGGTTTGGGCTTGAAATTAAGTAAAATCAATTATAAAGTAATTAAGCGGTTCTCTCTCTCTTTATATATATATATATATAAATGTATGTGTGTGTTTGTATAAGTGTGTGAAATTTTTTACATATCTATTTATATTTATATATGAATAAAACATCAAAATTAACATACCAATTATAATTTCATACACTAATTTCTAAAAACTACATATGTAAGGATGTCATGGAAGTATAATGCTTGTTTGTAGCCTTACTGCTGATCAAACCTTCATACTTCGGTGTGTTACATTATAATAAAACTTGGTAAGAAACCAAAATTCAGCAATTAAAAATATCAATTACAGAAAAGTGAAGAACATATATATATACACACACACACACACACACACACACATATATATATATATATACATTTTTTTCTATCAACTAATTGCTCCAGTGCTAGTGAAGAGTTCAGTTCTTAATTATACAGTCAAACAATTGAAAACAATCAAATTGGTTTTATTCCAAATTCAACATTTAAAAATTTATACATGTAAAACAGGCCAGTTATAAACTCCAATCCGAGCAAATATGACAAACTCTCACTCAGCTGACCTTATTTATCCGAATTCGAATGAGTGCTCAACTTCTAATCTCGATGCAACTACGCGTTTATTCACAGGTGATTATCCTTTACAAATATTGAAACTGCCTAAACCCCTTCTCCTCATCTGTCTATGTGCACGTCTGTCTGCGGTGTTATATCTTTTGAATATCTCCTTTACTACTAACTCACTTATTAAGCACTTCGGTGTTAATAAATGCTTTATTATTAACTTAGTCACTAAACTATTTCTAAAAGTATACTTAAAAATGGTTCAACTGATTTCAAAGTTTCATATTTTAATAAATAAGTGGCACAAAATATCACATAATACACGAATTCTAAGGGAAAATACAGAAAATTAATTTCATAAGATTTGGATATAACACATCAATCAATAACTCCTGAGACTAACCCAGAGATGGCGCTCGTAGTAAACCAGTAACCAGGTCTTTCTAGAGTACTAACCTTTGCTTGAAACGAGTCAAAATTTTAAGTCGATCGGACCAGAAACAGCTGAGTTATCGAGGTTGGAGTAAAGTCGTTTTGTAGTTTGTTTAAAAAATGGAAAAAACCGAGTTTCGTGTTCTGATAAAACATTGTTTTTAATGGGTAAAAACACCGTGCAAGCAAAACAATGGATTGAAAAATGTTACCCGGACTCTTGTCCATCAAAAGCAACGATTTGTCGGTGGTTTGCCGAGTTTAAACGTGGTCGTACCGACACAAATGACGCGGAACGCTCGGGTAGACCTGTGGAAGCCGTTACACCGGAAAATGTGAGTGAAGTGACAAAAATTATAATGAAAGATCGTAAAGTGAAGCTCCGTGAGATTACTGAGATGACCCAGATATCATATGGAAGTGTATTTACTGAAAAAGGTTTTTTGAAGTGAAGTGAAAATGGTTTTTTCCAAGTGGATGCCGCGATTGCTTTCGATGGAACAAAAACATCAAACGAGTCGATGATTCAGAAAGCAGTTTATCGCTATTTACTCGCAACAAAAAAGATTTCTTGCGGAAAAAAAAAATTGGAAAAGCGTTGGAACGATTGTATCACCCTAAAAGGTGATTAACAAAAGGTGTTATGTTGATGAATAAAAAAAAAATTTTGCAAAAAAAATGTTGTTTTCAATGTTAGTCTCGGGAGTTATTGATTGATGTGTTAATATCACTTTTTTACACGTATAATGTCAATTTGATATATAAATTCCAGCCGAACACACTGTAAAGTGTCAGGGGTAATGAATTATACAGGAGCAGAAATCCACTGTTTAAGTTCATAAAAAAGTTTGTACAATGTTGGTACATACACTTTGTCTTTTACTAGCCCACATAGAAGAAAATTGCATATTAGGCCGCATAGGGCAATTGTGTAACATCAAGTCATCTTTTCCGCTGTGACCATTTCCACATCGATAGCTATCGTTATAGTCCCTAAAACAGCTTTC
>BMAW01040381.1:23520-70449 GCA_019974015.1 Nephila pilipes | reverse complement strand
TTCGATCAATTTTAAGCGTGCTTGGATGCCGCTAATTAGATACAGAGTAAAGTCTGGTGCTTAAATTGCATTCCTTCTTAAAGAGTTATAGTTCTAATCACCATCGTAGTTCTGAAGATAATATTTTTTGTTTATTAATCTTTTTTTTTCTTTCACTTTTAAAATAAATTTTGTATTTTTTGAGGGATTTTACGGAGGATTTTCAGTTCATCAAAATTTTTTTATTACATCAATACTGTTATATTATGTTTAAAATTGCTCATAGGAAAAAGAGCCGCATTTCATTTTTCAAATGTTCGTGTCTTATGGTATCTAGATTTCGATGCGGAAATTCCCAAAATCCCATGTGAAATTCAAAATAATAGTGAAATCGAATTTTAAGCTAAAATTCCTTTAAAAAAAATAACCGATGTTTCGCCTACAGCTCGTTTTTCGGTGGAAAGAAATCGTGATCGTAAAAGTGTCGCTATAAATTTTTTAATGCGAAATATTTCAAACGTATAATAGAGGCTACTCTGATAATATACCGGAAAAACTTATGGAAGCATTTGGTCTGAATTTTACTCAAACAAATATATTTTTTGATGTTTCTCACATTCTACAGCAAATATTCCGTCAAATAGTTTCAAAGGAGCTCATTACTCATGGAGAAATATTAAGATTTCCAATACTGTTATACTTTCCATTTAAAAGAACTGGGGACTGAATACTCGTACAAGCACATTGTATTTGACAAACTGGACGAAACAAACCCCAAATGATTTCATTGAACTATTAGAGAATACTTTTAACATATATATTATAAAATGAATAGAAAAATATTCGATGCCTGATGTAATTATATCTCCATCCAAAATCAATGGAACCGTTTACTAACCCCCTGGAAACCAACAAAATCGAAGCTCGCTAAAAAACTTCCGGTTTCGAGAGAACGGGAGGGTGTCACGAAAAATACACGCAATTTACACGCGCAGTTCCGGACGAGCACGTAAACCGTCTAATGGAAGGGGCAGTCCTTTTGTGGGAGATGATACATCGGAGGGCTAAATGGCAATCGGGTCACGTGATTCCCCTAATGAATGATCACCGATGAAGGCGCAACCCCCCATTTTCCATATCGAAAAGCTTTGACTGGGGTGTCAGTGTTCACTAGAATCGTAAGTGCAACCAACAAAAGAAAGATGGACGAAATTAATGGAAGGTGTCGTCGGGTTTGAATAATGAGGTTACTTGATTTATTCGAGACTGGATATTCCTCTTTCTGCTTATTTTCTTCTAGTTTTATGTGATATAATATTAACTTTGTGAGAAAATTACATACTACCAATTGAATAACAGAAAGAACTTGCACGAGTCACAAATTAAGTATGCTCAGTAATAGTGTTGATGTTTTTCAAAGAATAAGAAATATAGAATCATATTACATTCAAAATTTAAATGTATTTTAAAAACAGATAATTTCAATTTAATTTTAAAACGAAAAATATCAAAAAATACAGCCATGTAATTTGGAAGATAGTTTAACTTTAAATTAACATGTAATTCATGTCACAAAAATAAATACGCAAGAAAAACGGGGGAAAAGAATAAAGATAATTTTTACAAGTTTCTTTTGAAAAAACTAAAAATTAGTAATTAGTAGGGTGGCCTTTGGATTTTAATTTTGATGATATTGATATCACCAAATTTTGTGTCACAGAAGATGGTATTTTCTGCCACTCTTCCAAAAGCACTCTTCTGAGTTCTTGTTGTTATTTTTTATCTCTAGTTTCCTAACTTGTCTATCAAAGTAATCCCAGAAGTGTTCATTGGGATTAATATCGAGTGAATGAGGAAGGTTTTTGAGCTGTTTTTGAACATTGTACAGCAGCTATTCTTGTACTGTTCGAGCTGTATGTTTTGGATTATTATCTTGCTGAAAGATAAAAGATTTCTAATTTTGAAGTGCTTTGACGTAGATTATCTTTTAAAATGATCAGATAACTATATTGATTCCTTATTCCATCAACTATTACTAAATTACCTACACCAGCTGTTGACATGCCACCCCAAGCTATAATTGAACCACCACTGTATTTAACAGTTCCTCTCCTGTTCTTTGGTTCGGGTTCTGCATTTGGCTTTCTCCACACTATTTGTTGTGCATCTGATCCACTGATGTTGAATATACTCTCATCTGAAAAAATTATAAAACTCCAGAAAATCTAGTCCTGTTTTACATTCTCTTTTGCCAAGATAAGTCTCTTTTTGCGATTAACTTCACTTACGAATGGTTTCCTTTGTATGTTCGGACCATGGTATTTTGCCTTTCGTAGGACATGGCGAATTGTCTTAGGATTGCAAGATTTACCTAAATTGTTTTCTACATCAGATTTTAATTTTGGAGCAATAATCTTTGTGTTTTTCTAAACTTATTTAACAATATTCTGACTTTCTCCATCAGTTAATATGCGTGATCGACCAGTTCTAACTTTGCTTCTAGTACTGCCCTCAGTTCGAAATTTTCAATAACTTCTTGCACTGTTTCAGGAATTTGCCCGATGATCTTAGAGATTAACCGTTGAGATGTGCTCTCATTGTGAAGTTTTACAATTAAATCTTTCAGATCTTGTGATAGTTCCTTTCCTCGTGGAGACATTAGTAAATTGTATAATTATTTATAGTCTAACATAGAAAATTGAAGAAAAACTTTCAGAACTATCTGGAACGTAATCATAAAGTGTATCTAGCCTTTTAAATGATTAACAATCTTTAAATCTTCAGATTACATACATACTTTTGGGATGTAAGATTTGTTGGTAGAAAAAAAAAATCTTTAAAATTATGAAGTAAATATATATCTTGTATTTATTTTAAAAATGTGAACTTTTTTTGACTGGAGACGTGAGGTGAATATATATATATATATATATATATATATATATATATATATATATCAGAGAAAGTTAACACAGTTTATTAGCTGTCAACAGCACTCATTCCAATTCACACACTTCTTGTTAGTAATAGGTTTTACTCTTATCACTCTAACTAGGAGTTTCTTCAATACAAAATATTAGTTATGCCGCGGTAGCCTAATAGTCATGGTCGCGGACTCGCGGTCGGTGATTTCCGTCGAGTCGGAGATTCGAATCTTGATATCACTAAAGACCCACCGTGTAGGTCCTAATTCCTCCCCTTACTTGTTGCAGAAGTTAGGAGAAAAGGGTGCCAGCTCAGGTGTCATCCTCGTCACTTGACCGAAGTTCAAAATTACGAGGTCCATCGCTGATAGCCCTTGAGTTGTTTCTAGTGCGAATTTAATGAAACCTAGCCAAACCAAACAATATATTAATTACTCATACGATGGTTAAATCCAATTTAAAAACGTATCAGTTTGTCGTTGTCCTGTGTCTTCCTTCTATTTACTTTCAATTATATTTCACTTATATATCCCTATTCCTAATTCAAATCATTACACTTTTTAACTTCATCTAATTAACCTGATCATGCTTCATTTGGGTTGGGAAGAAATTGTAATTGTATTCAAATGAAATTACCAAAACGTTCCCTAGGTTAGTGAAGGAAAAATCATGAATAGCACAATGTCACAAGACGTGTGTGTAATTACGATCGAATTTATGATTTTATTCACTAATCATTTAAAGCTGAGCGATGGTATCTTGATGATAGGTGTCGTAATTTTAAGCCACTGGGTAGCTGATGATACCTCTTTCTGTCTACATATCGCTTAAGAACCACCGTTTCTTTCTCTCTTTTTTTTTTTTCTCTTTTTTTTTGTAATGAAAATGTAACATCTTCAATTATTTCTTTATATTTTTCTTAATCCAGTTCTTATGGGTTAATTTACGTATTATTATATTAATTAGGTTATCATGGTCCTAGACAGTACAGATAAAAAGAAATCTAAAATTTAATACATTATAGATCGCTCGTAATTTTATTTCAGTATACAGAACTCATGCAGGGGATAGGAAAAATAGTTTTTAATAATCAGATACATACAAATTTATTACAAATATTTTGTATAACATATCCTCTATTAAGTGTGAAGCATTATATAACACAAATTTAGATATTTTCCATTGTAATATATGAATAGGAAATGCAGCAAATTATTTCTTCATAATTTTCACATGATTAAATATAAAGTTCATTTTTCAATTAAAAACTCTAATGAGTGTTTGAAAATTTATAACTTCTTCCAGGGTAGAGTTTAATCATACTTGATAAACTCGAGTATGATTTCGAGCATATTCGTAATAAAAATTAACTAATTCAATACTTGATGCCACAACGAAAAATCTTGGAGAATAATAAAACTAAACCTTGTAATTAAAAAAGTTCAGATTTAAGGAAATCTAGCCTTATACTACAGCTGGATATGTGATATATTCTTAAAACGTTTATTTCTTATATAAATTTATTATTTTAATTGTAACTTGTGAATCGGAATTACAACTAATTATTACAAATTTTAAAAAATAGACATAATCTGTTATTTCTTCTTCTGTAGAGCTATAATTTTTTTTCTTTCCTTACAAAATTATTCAAATTAGAGTTGTGTGACGCGCTTCCTTTACAATTTAACACTACCTTCCTCTTTCAATTTAATTAAATAGTCAATAATTATTAGACTTCACTTGAAGATACGTTCGGGAAGATAAAATACTTTATTAACTCCTAAAGAATAGATAAGGTCACTCTCTCTTGCATTCCTCTTAACTTGTCAATCCTAGATTATGCTCTAATAATAAAGTTTTAGCTTACCTAATCACTCGTTTTGATTCAAACACTTCTCGCTAACGGCTGATTCGTATCTTTACACTTGAACTAAAAGTCACTTCAATTCAAGGGATTAATTTGATGCTTGAATTCAATTTATCAACCACTATCAGTATGCCGTTATTCTCTGTCTCCTATCTGCGTGTCCTTTCAATTCTATTTCATTTATATAATACTAACTTTAATTTAATTCATTACACTTCTTATCTTCATCTAATTTACCTGATAATGTTTCATTTTGGTTGGGGAAAAATTGTAATTTTAAGAAAATTAAATTACCAAAAAGTCGAGATAATCGCGAATAGCTCAACGTCACAAGATGAAAGCAATCGCATAATTTTCATGGTTATATTTCTAAATATCTTATTTATAACAAAAATTAAATTATATTTTCGTGCAATTCAAAAGAGACAATATTTATCGGACACATATTTTTAAAAGAATTAAATAAAACTTTTCAGTGATTAATTTTATTTTTTTATTCAGTTATTTATTTTTGTATTCAGTGATAGTTACCGAAGAATTCAAACTAATAAAATGTTACGACAATGTTGACAATAGATTAGAACATGGGAAAAATTACTTTATTAAAATATTTCTTTTAATTTTTGCTCTACAACAGGAACTATAAGTATATAATAAGAATTATAATATATATATATATATATATATATAATGTTTTTAATTTAGAATAATTTTTTTAATTTTGTATTTTAATTTTGATATTTTACAGCATTTTTCATTTAAGAAATACTAGCAATATTCACATGGTTTTTTTTTTTTTTTTTTTTTTTTTGTCGAAATAATATTTTAGTATTTGTTTTTTAAAGTTTTAATCTGTGTTTTAATATAATTTCGTATACTAAAAATTGTCTAATTATCATTAATAATCATTCGCATTCTTATATTTATATATCTGTGTGTATAATTTTTCTCTTAAAAAGTATGCTTAAAATTTACATTTAACTGAAATAGCAATGCCCTTCTCGTCCATCATTAATACTTGTTAACACAAATTTTAATATTCTTAATTCAAGTAACCAATTAAATTACTCTATCTGTTAGTTAGACGTACTAAATTAAAAGAACAAATATTCGATAGGGCCTAAAAAACTGTAGCAAAAACAAATTTTATTTAAGTTTAGAGATACTGAATTTCTCCCCAGAGATACGTTTTTGTAATTCTTATATTTTTAAGATCTGAGTACCCAAAAAGTTAGCATAACAAAAAATTCCCGAGTGTACCAAAGATATCAAATCTATGCGGCTGGATAAACAAAGAATTTACTCCGCATTAATTTATGTAGCTTAACTTGTCGAGCAGAACTGCCTCATCTACCAGAAAGGATATTCCTATTAAAACTTCTCCTTCCCAACTTCTGTCCTTTTGTGTTGCGTAAGCCTCATGGAAGCTGTCTTCACTGTCGAGTGATATCTTATGCAGTGAAGTTTACTACAACGGATTCCTCTGGTCCACCCTTCTCCTGATTGGTCGAGCGACAGGCATGGGGGGTGGAGATGTCGAAAAGGTCTTTGTCGGAGCCCGTAGCCCGTGACCGATCCGCAAGACAATGCGTCATCCACACTGTCAAAAGCTACACCGAAATTCCATTAGGAGAGGACGACGGGATGTCTGCTGGAACCGCGAGAGGTCGCCACCTACTGTCAAGAAGGCATTGCACTTCGCCCCCCTCCCCCACCTTTTTGATAGTGCGATGGGCTTTTATGATTTTTGTATTATTCGATTCAGAACATCGATGAAAATGGATCGCAGCGTGAGGAACCCGTGGACTGAAGAGCATGTGTTGGGTTTTGGAAACATTTGAGGGGGGTAACGTGTTATTGTTGGCGAGGTTTCGAAAGGGTGTTGTTACTGAAGTTGGTAAATAGTTGTGGGAAAAAAAGAAGAAATGCTAATGGGAGAAAGTAGAGTTCAATGTATTTTTTTTTATATTTAGAATTATCTTATTTCTAATGACTTCTTCACTCGGAGTAAAAGAATAAGATCCTACTGTAACCTCATAAGCTTACAAGAACATCACATTTTATTAAACTGTTCTTTATTATTTTAATCGATCAAATTTTCTCCAGGGAAATATATTTTATATTTTGTTTCCAATACTGTAAAGCTAAATATAACGTTAATTTTAAAAGTAAGATACATGGTCTTTTCCCCCGAATATTTCTTAATATTATGGATATAGTATAATAAAAAAAAATAATTACAGTAAAATATTTACAGTGGGTAATTTTTCTGTCTGAATAAGCGTTCCTCGTTTCTCCTATTATCCAATATTAGGCGAAAGTAGCCTTGAAATAGAAGAGAAAGTACGATAATTCGAAAATAAATAAAAAAAAAGTTGTTCTAACAATACACATAAAAAGAAAGCTTAATCCATGAAAAAAATTTTTTTTTTCAAACCCAAAGTAGATATTTTCTTCTCTTTTCATAATAATATTGTTACAAATTTCGGTGATATTAAGAAAAGGAATTTAATTTTTGTTTGGATACTTGTAAAATTAATGCATTCGAAATAATAATTATATAACTAAATGCTGTATTATTACATAATATCAAGATTTATGATGCATAAATACACAATTTAATTAAATTTAAGAAGTGTAGAATTACATATTTTTCCTCCTTTATTGTTGTCTTTTTTTAAAATTCTTCATATTTCCACCCTCATTCAACTCAATATTTCGAGAAGAAAAATTTATGTGTAATCACGTGAATTGTTATATATATATATATATATATATATATATATATATACAGGGGGTGGACAAAAATATGGAAACACCTTGTAAAATGCATGTTTGAAAAGAAAGATTGATTTTAATGAAATATGTAGGTGGCGCTGGCGTTTTTGACTACTAACGCCACCTATACAACTTCGTAAATGTGCTAAACAGTTCAGTTGTTGTCGGAGTACTGTTATGTGAGGTTGTCATTGCATTATGTCAGAGTTAACAGACTTCGAACGTGGGCAAATTGTTGGAGCACGTATGGTAGGTGCTTCCGTAAGCAAGGTAGCCGAGGTGTTTAGTGTTTCAAGAGGTACTATATCGAAGATTTATTCCGCATATTTGAAAAGCGGAAAAACATCATCTGCTAAATCACAGCGCGGACGAAAGTGTGTCCTGAGTGATCGTGACAGACGATCATTAAGGGCAATTGTGACGAAAAATAAGAAGACCACAGCTGCAAAAGTTACTGCTGAAATGAATGTTGTGTTACAGAACCCTGTGAGTACCAAAACAATTAGAAGGGAGCTTCATAAACAGGGAAATTCTGGCCGTGCTGCAATTGAGAAGCCACTCATCAGTGATGCTAATGCCCGTAACAGGAAAAGGTGGTGTTTAAGTTATAAAGCCTGGACTATAGGGCAGTGGAAGCGTGTAATATGGTCTGACGAGTCTTCTTTCACATTGTTTCCCACTTCTGGCCGAGTTTACGTCTGGAGAACGCCATCTCAAGCCTATGATACAGACTGCTTGTTGCCAAGAGTGAAACATGGCGGGGGTTCTGTTATGGTTTGGGCAACCATATCGTGGTTCTCTGCTGGCCCCATGATAACTGTGTCAGGGCACATGACTGCCAAGACTTATGTGAACATTTTGGCAGATCAAGTTCATCCCATGGTACAAACTTTGTTCCCCGATGGTGATGGTGTCTTCCAAGACGACAAAGCCCCTGTTCACACAGCTCACATTGTCCAGGACTGGTTTTGTGAGCACGAGGAGGATTTGTCCCATCTCCCCTGGCCACCACAGTCACCAGACCTGAATATTATCGAACCTTTGTGGTCTACATTGGAACGGAAAGTGCGTTCTCGTTATCCACCGCCAACATCGTTATCTGAACTTGCCACCGTTTTGCAGGAAGAATGGTATAATATTCCCTTGGCACACATACAGGAACTGTATTTATCCATTCCGAGAAGACTGCAAGCTGTTTTGGATGCCAACGGGTTTCCTACACCATATTAAGCAAAGAAACATGTTTTTTAAAAGGTGTTTCCATATTTTTGTCCAACCCCTGTATATATATATAAGCAAAACTGAAATATTTTTACTCATGATTTCATTTTTTAAATAAAATCTGCATACCAAAATTTCAGCACACTTTGTTGCTGATTATTCCACCACAGATTAGAGGTGCAAGAAAAATCCATCTTAATTAACAAGTTTAATTAAAACAAACATAGCAAGTTAACAAAAATGAATCCTTTTAATTCCTCTTGCCTTCTTGTCTGCCCCACTGAACCCATCGCACTCCAGCAGCCCAGTCTGGTAGAATTGACGGCGTAGTAACATGGGAATTATGCAACATACTTCGCATCAAAAATCTTAGAACACACTCTCAGCAAGCAAATTAAGCTTTAAAAGCTCGGATATAAGCTCTGCTAAAATCATTGATTAAAGATTAAAGATACCAGTTTACTTTTTATAATATTTTAGTTCAAAATATAAATTTTATACGTGGGGAATTTCTAATATTTTTCAACCATCTTTTTTAATTTCAATTAATTACATATTAAGAAAATAAGTTTTCCATTATTAAAAATAGTATAAGATTAAGTTATAGGCACAGTCTTTTATTGAAATAATATGCAGGGTGCCCCGGAACTCCGCGTACAAACTTGGAAGCAATGGTGTAGCGTGGGAGGGCCAGAGGGAGACATGGCCCCTGCGGCAAAGATGTAGAGAGTGCCCGAGCTAGCTAATCCTGTTTGCAGCATCAGGTTATGGTTACTACATTAGATAATCGTATCAAAGGGCTATTGTCAAAGAGACTAAATTGGTGTTTACGCAAAATTTCAAGGCAATTGTACAAATGGAAGTGGTTCGAAATATAGTTGTAAGATATGACCTAAACAAATATATTTACATTTATGTCAAGTTAAATAAAAACTTGTCAAATATTTTATTCAAAATAAGAAAATAACTGTCACTTTTTGAATTTCAAAACGAAAGTGATAATCGCTATCCGCTGTTGTCACGCAACAAATGCAATTGTGTGCCCGTTTTGATTTTTGAACAATTATTCTTGAACAACTGAAAAAAGCGACGGTGAACAGATGACATTTGATTTATTCAACATTTTTGTTATTTAGAAGAGCGGTGCAGCGTTGATATTTTTTATGTTATGTTTCGATAAGGTTTCACGTAACCTAAATTTGCTAATTATAGTACAATCAAGATCGTTTTACCCAATTCATACAATGTATTGGAGTATTAAGGGAAATGTTTGTTTCGTTGACTTTTAAACTTGTGAATTGCTTTTCGGTTTTGCCTTCTTAGAATGTTATTTATTCATTTTAACATATTAAATTATAAGTAATTTAATTTTACTCGCAATGCATTCATGATATTATTTTTTTTTAATAGAGGGGGTGCAGCAAATCTAGTATTCGCACCGGACAGAAGAAATCCACGCTATGCTACCACTTGGAAAGGAGGCAGAGAATATTTTTAAGATTCATTATCACACAGAAATGCATGATTGAAAATGCTCTCTTCAAATGATAGAGACATAAATACACAGTAAGTACACAATACAGGCAGCAGTGTAAAACACATAGCGATAAGGCTTACTTCCCTTCAACTGTCCTTATGGACTTTTCATCGATGCTATTTGATTCATACAACTCAACTTCCAAATATGCAAAGCAAAGTTCACATAAAAATTGAAGCGTTGTGAGCACAATAGAATTGTTGTGAAAAAGAGAAGGGAGACGGAAAGGTAGGAGATGAGAATAATAACAAAGAATTAAGGTTATGGTAATAAAAAGATTATTCGTTTGATATGCCCTGAAATATTCTATTATATTTGACAGATTTGGTGGGATTAAGACTCGACATTGTCGGAGCAATGTCAAAAGGAATCCTCATCTTATTCCTGTAGGAGAATTCTTTGATCGGTTACAGAAACTGTTGATACTCGAGGATAGGTTATTAATTGTGGGAAACATACCCTTATACGAGGAGTAAATAAAGATATTCTTAATATAGCTAGACTATTTAAATTAATTGATCTGTGATTAAAACTTAAGTGAAATTTATATCTGGTGATTAACTTTAAAATGATAGACGAGACGGGTGATAGGATACTTTTATTACCTAAAAAGAGTACGATAATAATTATAGAGTCACATCTGAGTGTTTAAAACTTCACTCATCAGCAATGATGCCTGCATGATACCTATGCCGTATGAATTGGTGAACATTCTCAAAGATCACTAAACAAAAACAAAAAAAAAATGCCGTACTTCCCTGAAGAGACCACTGTGCAACTCTTTTCAGCTTCTAAGAGTCCAATAACTCTTAGAAGATGAAAAGGGCATTAGGCCTCTTTGAGCAGTACGTACTGTACAATTATCTGAGATGATCCCATTGTAGCGGCAAGTGCAGAGATTTTGGTCCCTAGTATCCAGCATATCCATTTCCAATACTATTGTTCGTGTTAATCGCGGAACCCTGCGCCGGTACTATGATTAAACCATATTCAGAAGGCTCTGGTGCACAAGAGCTAAATTTGATGATTTGGTAGGCACCTTATTGGAAATCTTTCCTGATATAATTGTACAGCAGCGCGTCCATTTCCGTTGATTAGGCCACACACAAAGTCATTCATCAATTTCTTACATTTAGCTTGCGCCCATCCTTGACTGTTTAGCCATTCGCCACCGAGCCTCCCAGTAGCGGGAAAATATGTCTGCAGGTAGGTTATCGAGTTTGAGGCGGTCCTGCAGGTGATCGCCGTCCATATTGGAGGTCCGATATAACGGGCAGATCTCATCAGGAGCTGAACATATACGGTGATGCGCTTGTTGTTGGTCATGGCCCGTCATCAGGCTGAAGCGGTAACAGTCTCAGCTCGTTTAAAGTGTAGTGAAACACATCCCCTGCACTCCCATCTTTTACCTTTACTTAAGACTTTGAAGGTTTTGTCAATGAAACTGTTAACAATTGCAGTGATTGGGTTGTATGCCGTATTGAAAGGAACCTCTGGTCTGAACCGAGAGGATGTATTTGCCTCTCTGTCTTGTCATGATATCGGCTCTTTCATTATCAAGGACTCACACATGACAAGGATGGTTGATTGGTTTTATTAACGTCGCACTAGAAGCAACACGAGGGCTATTGGCGATGGTCCTCGTAATTTTGAACTTCAAACAAGTGACGAGGATGACTAAGGCCCAATCACTGCCGATGAGCTTTGCCAGTTTAGTGTGATATTGGATTGTTCATAGGCAGACTATGGGGACTCTTATTGCTCAGTGCTGATATGGCTGCCTTAGAGTCAATGAGTACAACCTTTCTTGAAGGCAGATTAAGAGCTAGTAGTTGTTTAGCAGCTTCCTGGAAGTCACACACTTCACCATCATAATCGCTTGAGTTTTTCCCTCAGGTAGGGAGTTTTCAAAGAGATTGCAGTGCCACCTATCTCCTGTTCCTTTCACTTCAGGTAAGTAAGAGCCATCGGGGTAAAAGTGTAGCTATTCGTTTTGCGGTTATAAAATATAAATGGTTTCTAGAGCGAATGATTTAAGTTTCAAAAGACTATCTTCAATCTTGTTCCAATTTAAATGAAGAGAATCCATTCGTTTGCTGACCAGGACTAATACGGCTGTAAGAGCGCTCGGGTTTCAATAGAAATTTGGTGTTTACTCATTAAAGATTCCGTATGTTTTAAAGTTGACGTTTGTGTTTTCATACATTGAGTTGAAAGTTTGCATCTATTCTAGTAATTTGCATCAACTCTCTGCTTTCTCCCAAAATTTGAGGATCTATTTGTTCAAGATATTCGATGTCTGTTTGCAATTGCTTGGCGGTAATGAAGGATCATTTAACTCCTCTAGTAATAACCCTGAGGACAACGTTTTACATGACATCGTATTTAGCTAAGTTGATTTTGCTTGCAAAGGAGACATCCTTATTGCCATATTCCATTACCGGACGAACGAAGGTTGTGTAATCCATAATTAACCCATCTTCGCTGTCGTAAACCTTTTAAAACGTTGATGTGTCTTTGGCCCTTCTCAACTGTAATTTTGATGTTGCTGTTCCGGGACAAATTAACATTGAGCGTGACCCCAAAATATTTGTGTAGAAAACTTTGTTGGAGTGGTGCGCCTTTGTATAATAAGTTATTTAGGGGAGTAGAACACTCTAGTTAAACATTGAAAAGAATTTAAAATAACGCAATAAAAGTTTCAGCTGACAAATTGAACAGCTGGAAGAAAAAAAATTGAAGGAAGACCAATATGAGACTAAAGTGGGAGAGAGATCAAGGCAAACTTCTTCGGTGATTCCTTATGTAGTTGTTGCAGAGAGACTTGACTTCCCTTCTATTGCCCCACATTCAATAGGTTAATCCTTCACAACCACCGGTTAGTATTCATAATGGTAGGAGTGAAAGACACCCCCACAGTAATGAAATCCCTCATTTTAATTATTTTTTCAATATTTGGAAAAGAATGTCCATGAGAACATTTTAAACACCGAAGCTTACCTAATGAGCTCCAATTCTCGCGCTTGCAGAAAATTTTTCAAATATGACTTATCTAAATAATGTTACAAACCAATGTCTAATCGGTAATTATACCATTTATATTTGATAATTGACTCCCTATCTTATTCTTATATATAGCAAATAGGATGGTCAGGCTATGAATTTGCATGAGGTCCTTTTGCACTTCTTTATCAAAGAAGGTATTTCCATTATTTGGTCTACCATCTGTACCTATAAAACGCAAACGCTAACACGTATATATTTTAGACACATATAACACGACATATAAAAAAAAACGTTTATCAACTTTTTATATTAAAACATAAAAAAAAGTATTTACTAAAAAACTTTTCTAAGAATGGGGATTAATTTTCCAAACAATTCTATCTTTCAAATACAAGTAATAGTTTAAAGGAAATAATACCCAAAGTTACTTTTTTATCAACTGAAACATCTATTGTCAAAAAGAAAAAAAAGCAAAAGTAAAACCGATCTTCTCAAATAGCCTTTTATTTATTCGACGTTCACACACAATGGATTCAGGGATTACAGTCATGGTTCACACGAAAGACCTTGTCCGCATGTCATCAACCTACGAGACATGCCATAGGCCAATCTATGTCCTCCTCCTCCACTGATACAGACTGGGAAGGTTTAAGATTACTTACACTGAGAAACGGAACTTAATAAGATAGACCGAAATTTTGATTCCTCGCACGAGACCCACTGCAGGAAATGGAAATGGCTGGTTAAAAAAAACTGACCCGCAATTAACCTATCGCGGACGAGGTGCGTGTGGGACACTAGTTGTCCATTTGTTGAGAAGTGACAGTTCCGAAACCTTTCCTGGCCCGGCCACCCGTTTCCGCTTTTTTCCTTTTTTCCCCCCCCCCCTCCCCTTTTGAAGCGCTCCAGACAAGTTCGGTGGTCGTCCATTGTTATCCACAAATTGGTACATTCATATTGCTTTCAGTTATGTAAAATCGTTGTCAAATTTTGGCCTTTTTTATTTCAATCTTAGCCTTAAAGAATGGATTTCTCTTTCCGTGCATTGATTGCGAATAAGCCTTTCAGCATTGTAGTCAGACAGTCTCTAAAATCTTAATTGCAGGTTGTACTTGTTTCATTTCATTCTTAATAATTAACTTGAATCGTTTTAAATCAGCTCTCAGACCTTTTTTAAAGAAACTCCTTAATCATCATATTCAATCTGATATACTCCTAAATCATAAATAATAATCCTGAGAATCGATTAAATGCAATATCCATAATATAACAACAATAACAATAAATAACTATATTTTTTTTCAATTAGCTTTGGCTGATGGAGATAATAGACGAATGCAACAAAATCATTAATTGTTACTCATTAAATTTTTTAATAGGGAAATTCTACATCAAAGGGCACAATAGGTCTTTTTAAATTACATGTTTTCTGTTTTTCTAATTTTTTTTATCACAGAAAAGACTTGTGAATTATTTGATAGTTGCAATATAATAATGAATCTTAAGATACACTTCTTTTGAAAAAATTTAATAAACACGTTTCTATTTGATAAGATAAAACTCATTTATCCAATGAGAGAAAATGTAATACTACTTTCCTGTTATAAATAACAGCTGTTACAAATAATTTTTATCATAGCTTACTATAACAAATCAACTTTTGTTTCATAAAATTAATAAAAAATAATTTAGCGATCGGCTATTGCGTTTGTATTTCCTGTTAAGAAGTATTGTTTTTCATAGTTATAATTTCTTTTAATATAAAGTTTTCTTTAATTTCTAAGCATTTCTTTATTAATGTTCGAAGTTATTTGTACTTTGCATGTATGTCTTTAGTTTAAGTATGTGAATGAAAGGAATAAATTATTAATCTATTTCATCTTTCTCCGAAAATATAATAGCAGCAAAAATGATAGCCAGAAAAATCATTAATTTTGAAAATTGTAAAACCAGTCTCTCTCTCTGTATTGTTTCCTATAATAATGATCAAGAACCACAAAATAGCTTACATATTAACATTTCAATACTTCACTGTAATCAAGTAGTTATAAACTCATTACCTGAATTTTACTTAATTCAGAAGATTTTATCCTTCCCATTTTTGTAATGTATGCATATTCCACTAAGTATAAAAAATTATTTTTTCAATTACATAAAATCTAAGGAAATTGAATATTTTAAATATGTTTTTGTAACTCATAAAATATATTTTAAATAATAATTATTTAATAAGTGAGAGAACGCGAAAGCAATAGTATGTCAAATACTAAATAAAATTAAAACCGCATTAATTAATAATTTAAAGTTGCATTTATTTATTTATTTTGCGAAAACCGATACATAAAACATTTGGTAAAAATTTTTCATTTTTCTGTTTACCCATTTTAAATTTTCAGGAAAAGCTCAGATATATAAATTTAAATAAAATAATTTTTGAATGTACCATTGATAAAAAATAAATGGTTAAAAATGGTGGCGCAAAAGATCTCGCCAATTCAAGCATTTCTGACCAAAATTTGTCGTGCTTGCAATTCTGTGTCAATTTATGGGATGTACTGTTAAAGGTTTTGAGTCACGAAATAACTGTCGGTGTTTTTTTTTCAACAAAAGTATTATTTTTATTGACTGTTTATTAGTCTTCTAATAGATACTAGGGACTCAGGAGAATCTTGCAGATGGATAAGTGTTCAAAATTGTAGGCTAAGTGAACGTGCACGAAAAAAAAAATGTAGCTCCAGAAATGCAGCTTTTGATTAATGGATAGTTTCAGAAACCAGCCCTCTATCATTGTATTGTAGTATAATCAATGAGGTACTTCGAAAACTTAAGTACTTTGGAAACATTAGATTTGTCTTTATGTATTTTAAATATCGGTAAGGAGGCACGTACACGAGAGAGAAAACGCCCTGAGTATATGCATTTTTGTGATAAATTGAGCCCTAATAGACAAAAACTTGTTTAGGTCATTCACAAAGTAGGACAGGGAATTCATGGCAGTTTCTAAAAAACGCTATCATAATCAATAAATTGAGGAAGATTTGATGGAATCGGGGTTTTAATCATTCAATTTAATTTCCAAAAAAAAAAGTTATTTTTTTTTTAAAAAAATGGAATTTTATGTTATTTTTAATTAATAATAAACATATTAGTTATGTTTCTTAAATTTTCAACTAAGATTTTTTAATTGTAATAGGATTGAGAACACAAATTTAAGAAATTCTTTTTCATTTTTCTTATACGTCAAGAATTAATTTTAGTTCCTTATTAAAATATATATCTGAATATCTTTTTTTTAAAGTCTTCCAATAAAATCTTTTCTCCGATATTTTTTTTTAAAGTCTTCCAAAAACATTAATTGCCTATCTAAGATAAATTTAAATAATTAAAAATATATATATGCAAAGTTATGCTGCAAAGAACAGATTTAGCCACTCAAGATGCGCTTATTTTTGTAATTATTATTAAATTACTCAATTAAATATAAAAATTAAAGTAAAAGATGAAATATCGAGAAATAGACAATAGTAAACTTTTCCGATATTAAATTTAAAGCAAATGATCAATTATTAAATTGAACATATTTAAGCTAAATGTAATTAAAATTGAAGCAAACGATAAAAAATTGAAAAGTGATTTAGTACGCCAAAAGTCATCCATCTAAAACAATAGCCTCTTGGGTGGCTAAAAAAAATGTCTGCCTCACAGCTATCTTAAAATTCTGAATAATGTTATTCATTTTCAGTTTTTTCTTGATTCCAGTTTATATATGATTTAAAGTAATACATAAGTCGATAAGTAAATAAAACACTTAATTTTTATATTTGTTTTATTTCAATCCAATAAGAAAATTAGGAAAAATTTATGACGACATATTTTTGAAAATTAAGCTCATTAGTGGTGAAAGCAGGTATCAGACATATATTGCATATATTTATTTCAATCCAATAAGAAATTCAAAAGAAATTTATTATGACGTTTTTCTGAAAATTAATTTCATTACTAGTGAAAGCAGACATCAAAAATATACACAAAAACAAGATAATTTTTAATAAGTGATCAGGTACGACATTTTTGGGTTAACTAAAACAATAGCACCTTGCGTGATTAATAAAATTCAAAAAAGCTCAAAAACTATACACAAATTTTTCCCATCCTAATTAGCATAAGATTTTTTTTTTAAGTTTTAAAAGTCTTTTTCAAAATATCTGGATTCACAAGCTTTACTTTGTAATTGTTTTAAAAGATAAAGCCGAAACTATAAAACCAAAAATGTCAAAGTATGAAATTTTATTTGGATTAAAATATTTTTAAAACTTTATTTTCGTATGTAGAAAAGGTAACAAATGAGATTATTTCATCTATTTTTTCCCCTGTTTAAATGAAAATTCTTTCAATTTTCTCTGTAATCTTGAATTTTTATTTTTTCAAGCGAACATCAAACTTGGGGTATATTTTCTTATATTTTTATATAAATCAGTAGCATTAAAATTTATGTTCTCAATATTTATATTTAAATACATTCGATTGTATTAAAATTTATTCTTAACTAAATAAATTGATTTCTGTCTCAAGTTACTTAAAATATAAATGAATAATATTCAATAAAATATCGAAGGTGACTCAAAAAAATAGTGTTTGGAATGGGAAATGGAGTTATTTACTATAATTTTATCCAGAGATCATTTTTCCTTTCCTTAGAAATCCTTCGTATTTCAAAAAATCGTAGCCATAACTTTTCCAGAGACTGTATTTGTCTTCTTTGAAACAGATTCACCGAAAGCAGCCGTTTGTTTTGACTATTCCTCGTTTTTAGGTGTGTGATGATGATTCCAGGTTTCATCGACAGTGACAATGCGACTCAAAATGAACGACTCCAACTTGTAGCAATCAAAATTTGGGACGTTCGGCTATTCACGATATTTTGTTCACTACCCTAGGTTACTTTTCTGTTATTAGAATTCCGCGCAATTAAGACTCCTTGACTACCAAATGAAACGCGATTAGGTAAACTAGATGAAGATAAGAAATGTAATGAATTAAATTACAGATAATGATACATAAACGAAATAGAATTTAAAGGAAAGAAAAGGGAAATAAAGGATAACAAGTTGAAGTCAAATCTGATCTAAGTAAAGAGTGCTTGAATTAGAGTGAGAGAGTTAGGAAACTATGTCTTCATTATTTAAATAGAAACTAGGATTAAAATTGAATTTCAAGGGATTGGAGAGAAAGGGAATTTTTCTATTCTGGGATTGATAATAAAGTGTGTTATCCTTCTCTTACAATGGCGTGACATGGAAGTTAAGAAAGGGGGTGCCAGCTCAGGTGTCGTCACTTGACCGAGGTTCAAAATTACGAGGTCAGTCGCCAATAGCCCTATATTACTACGTTTTCTGACTACGTCTATATTTCTACCACTACGTTTTCTATTGCCCTTTTACCAGGTATATTCATTTAAAATGTCCTATTGTTGAAGCGAAACCTATTTGGCTGAAGTCCGTGTGTGAAAATCCTTATTTGCATTTCAAGCTTATATCCTGTATTCTTACGGCTCGTAAAATTTCTCAACAAATTTCGTAATTATTTCAGCTACTTATTACATTTCTTAATACTTCAATTTTCCCTAATTGCGTAGCTATAATTGTATATCTTATATATAAATACTATATATTTTTCATGTAATACTTCATTTATGCTCACGAGTTTCTGGACGCTTTTGTTTCGTGCCATTTAATCTATTATACATCTTATTTCTGCAAGAAAATTCCTACTGTTAGTCATTTTTTTTATTCCTGTCATGTACATTTTCTGCTCTGTAAATACATTGTAAGCTTTATTTACTCTTGATTTCTAAATTATGAAATATCTAACGTTCTTTTGTCAGTAAAGGCTGAGCGCGGGGGTGGTCTCCCGAGGAGCAGGTTTGTAGAGTTAAACCACTTGGGTGAGCTCAGTCCCTTTGAGTATTTTGCCAATAGCCCTCGTGTTGCCTCAAGAGCGACTTTAATAAAACGAAACCAAAATCAAAACCTTTTTTTACATATCTTCAATTGGAGTTTTGAACTTATTGACTATTTAATTATTCAAAATAGCCATGGAGATAAATAATGAAGGAAATACGTCATAAACTAACCGATGAATCAGAGTTAATTTAGTTTTGGTGCCGTTTAACAGATGGCAGCATACACCAACTTGCCTTAAAAACGCTATCTGTCGTCAAAAACAGGTATTTTTTTTTTAATCCTAACTTCATACAAATATATTGAAGAATCTCATAGTTTTATCTGTTTACTCAATGTCATAGTTTTATCTATGATGTAATCACCACTCTAGGTATAAAAAGTGCAAAATCTTTAAAGATATAAGATAACATTTGAGATCGCTTTAGGATGCATTTTGATCGACTTTTTACTCAAGAGGCGTGTAACAATTTGTGCGAATAGATAATGATTTATATTTATTTTATTATGAAATACGCGTATTTATACAGAAATTTTTTAGCATGTTTACAAGATTATTGTGTATAACATATATGATCATATGAGTGTTTACGAAAGTGTAGCGATTACAAGGCATTTTAAAAATGGGATGAAACTTAAGAAGCGGTAGCACATAGTAAAATAAACGATTTTCATCATAAAAAATATGGCTAGTAACGACACAAAAAAAGCAAATTTCAATGAATTCGAGAAGACAGAGGAGGTGAAAATCAAGAATGGCGTATAAGTTACAAAAGCAAATGTTACGGGAAAGATTTTCAATTATTGCCCAAACGGCAACTGACAATGGTAATGTAAATTGAACAGCGATGGAGAAATTACTGAATGTAATGGAATAAATCAGGAAAATTACGCATTTCCATAACCGGTCGGAAGTTTGGTATCAAGCTTCTTGGTGAATTCGAAGGAAGGATCTTGATTGTATCTCTTTAGCTGCTCTCACAAAAATAAATTAAAATATATGAGATGCAGCTAACTGTAGGACCACCTCGTCCAATCCATTAGCCCGAAAAAGTCACATCCTGCTCAACTCTTGCCCACAAAGGACTAGAGCTGAACATGTTGGAACACATTCACCACTGGATACCGGCTTCTAAATTCTCCACCAAATCTGAAAAACTTGTTGTAGAAACGAAAGTGTTTTCCTCCTTCATGAACGTTCTGTCACAAAAGATGATTACCGATGATTAAGGTCCAAACACTGGTGATGAATTGTCGCTGAAGCGGAAATAGACAAGTTGAACATGAATTTACAATTCATTCGTCTACCCTTGTTCATAGTGGATGCACTTTCAAGTTTTAAGATGCATCCCTTCGTGAAATTATGTTTCTTGAAAATACAGGAACAAAATCTGGATGTAGAACTCAGACAACTACGAAAGATAATTAGGACGAATCGTTTTATAAGGTACAGGAGCACTTTTTCACCTTTTTAAATAGTCGTGGTGGGGCGTTTGTCCTTTATTAGTTGGCTCTTGTGCTATAAAACATTTAATATATTAAGCTTTAAGAGAGACAGAAAATCAATTAAAGAAAACTTGAGACTAAATGAGCGAAATTATTTATTATCAACGAATATTAACCGAAACGGCGTCCCGCCCTAGCTAACAGTTCTAATAATAATTGAAAAAGGTATTCGCTTACCGATACTTTTGCTATTATCGTCTGAACAGTTTGATAGTGACCACGTAGATTAATACGATAAATTCAATTCCATCCAATCCTCAAGATCGTCACAACACTCGGGCTACCAGTTCTTGGCCTTTCTCACTCAGGCTGCATATCCTTAGCCTTTATATCCCTTGTCATTTTCTCCTGGCTTATATTTCACTAAATCTGAATCACTTCAATTTATTTGACCTGCATCTAATTTACCTAATCACGTTTCATTTTGGTTTGGAAGAAGTTGTTATTTTATGCAATTAAGCTCAATAGAAGCCCCCGAGGTTAGTGAAGAGAAAATCGCCAATAATCCAACCTCACAGCGGTAAGTGACAAAACAGGAATATAGTAAGTAGGCCGTTCATTTGCTAGTACTTGCTGATATGCCACCTCCAAATGAAATGCTCCACAACTCCCAATTTAGTCTTAAACAATTTTCTGGGAAATTGGACTGACCGACCTCATACATCTACCAATGCAAGTATGCAGATATTTCAAGATCGGCCGTCGTATTCCTTGTACAAACGCACTGCCTTGCTTTTTTTGGAGCTTATATCTGAATTCATAAGGCACAAATTGACTTTTTGCATTGATAAGCTGAACCATTTTCTCAAACATCATAATTGCGATTTGATTACACACTGGTTAAGTTTCATTGGTAGCCATTGGCAGCTTTCACTCATCTGATGTGCATACGCAAGCTGGTTGTTTTTCTTTTTGTCCAATTAATATTAATTAAAACGTTTTTCTGAATTTCACTTGGTGTGTGTGTCATCAAATTTTCGATCGTTAATTTAACCAACTTCCCATCAAGCTAGAGCTTTGAATTTTTGGGAATCGTTCGTATTCGCCTAACAATGCAATATTTAGACATTTGCGACAAGTTTTAACTAATATTTCAATAATTTTAATAAGTCAAAATATTCTTTCCACTCAGCGCTTTTAGGATTGAGGAAAAAATTTCTTTCCCTCTCTGGGAACACCGGACACTCCCCACGCCACATGAGATATCGTAAAACTCACAAAGGGGAGGCAGTAAGGGTTGTTGACTTTTAGTCAGTAATCATTCGCAAGAAAGAAAGATTCCAATATTTGGTGCCGTGTCTTATCACAATAATTTTTTCTGAATTCTGGTTCCTATTTTTTTTAATAGAATGATTTACAAACTTTCAAATGCATGTTTTGATTTTATGAGTATTATGAATTTTTTAATACGCTCACAAATGTTTCTTTTTAAGTAAATTTTAAAGTTAAAAATAACTAACAGTTTTATGTTAACTAATATTTCAATACTTTTCTTTAATAAACTTTGCCACCATATAAAAACGTCGTTTTTAAAAACGTTGGTTTTTATATGGAATTATTTTCTTATATGATGTTCTTTCAATAATTCACAGCATCATTGACATTTAGACGTTTAAGGAACGGATATTTCCAAACAACTGTCTGTTTTGCTAGTTACATCAGTGTTCCATGATGAAAATTGTTTGTTTATATAGCAGTATTCCTTCTTAGAAGTTAGTCTCCTCTTTTTTTTTAAACACCAATTACATGTGTATATGCACTCGAACGCGTTAGTGTGCGTTTGTAGATTTGTAGTTATTATTATTCCTACACATATAATTGGTTGCTGAATAAATGTTTTTTTTTATTTTTGTATTTTTTTTTCTTTTACCAAATATATTTTTCAAATATATTTCCTATTTAACACTATTTTAGTAATTAATTAATGTATCATTGTATTAGATATTTTATGGAAAAAAATAAATGAAAAATTAGTAGTGAAATATTCATAAAATGAAAGAATTTAAATAATTTTGTAACTTTTTACTATTATATATTTAATATGGAATATTTCCCTTTATCAGTTAATAAAACATAAATATTTCTCATTTTTTTATTATATGAAAAAATTAGATAAAATTTAATTTTTAAAAATACTGATCTACCTGTAAATCAATAAAAAAGATCCATTATCATCTAAAAAACTTGAAGCTTATCCATGTATTTTGTGACGTTGGGCTATTGACGATTTTCTCTTCACTAACCTTGGGAACGTTTTGGTAATTAGAATTGCGCACAATAACAACTCCTTACCAATCAGAATGGTACGTTATTGACAAATAAGATGAAGATAAGAAATGTAGTGATTTGAATTAGAGATAGTGATATATAATACAAATGAAAGGAGAAGATGAAGATAGAGGATAATAGCAAGCTGATAGATGTTGTGGATTGGAGTAAATCTTCGTATATCATTGTTTATTTTAAAAGTAATTGGAAGTGACTCTCGGTCAGAATAATAGGAGTCGAATCTTCTATAATTTGGTAGTGCTTGCATTGGAATGAGTGATTTGGTAAGGTAAGACTTAAACTAGGATTAACTGAGTTAAGGGGGATTCGAGAGAGTGAGGGAGAGATCTTGCATATATTCTTTAGTAAGTACTAACGTGTATTGTCCTCTTACGTATCTTTAATTGAAGTTTTAAACTTATTGACTATTAAACTTCAAAATGTCTGTAGAGTTAAATAAAGGAAGTAAGGCCGTTAAAACTTAAATATTTATTTTCAGCTTAAGATATTGTTTCTAATTTTTTCACTTGTAATTCGAAGTAAAAAAAGTAAAGAATTCTAACTTATTCTAATACCATCTAATTTCCCCAATTATCCTTTTTTTACGGTTAATTTCCTACATTATCAGCTCCATCAAGCCACAAGGACAACTCAGACAGAAATTTTAGCACACTCCCTTCTCATATTCATCAACGATCATTCCCCAGTTGTATTCCGTGACAAAAATCTCTGTTTGGATGACGCAAAATTAAGCAACTCATGAGTTAAACGTCAGCGAGAAAACGCGAGTTGCATGTTGATCAACCGTTCTTCCAAATCTCCAGTGTCACCGCGAAACGTTCTATGATTGCAGGAGTGGAATCAGATCCCCACCCAGTCTTCTTCATTTGCCTCGCAGATATCCTGCAGTGGAAGGAATATCAGGAAGATCATTACGTAGGCAGCATTAGACCCCTTCCGTGTCCTGTTCTAGTGGACGTGGTTTGAATAGAAATGGCCCTTATTTATCCCTTTGAAAATTTCCCTAAGATCGTTTCCCCCGTTCTTCCTAAAGATTGGTTTCATATTGATGGTATACGAGTACGTACTTTCGAGTAATCTAATGTTTAAAATAGATAGGAATTTTTTTTTATATTATGAGTATTTATTCTTTGCAGAGTCCTTGTGAATTCATATTAAATATTTACCGTGCATTTTGGTGAGTAACGGATACCTTTAAATTCAAACTACATATTTTAATTTTTAGATACATTTACCATTACACGTACCCTTCTCTTTACAAAGAAACTTAAAATGTACATGTGCGATTCTCTTATGCTTTGAAATCATTAGCTCGTAGGATTTTCCCGGGCTTTCAAAAAATGGTATACTGTATTAACAACGTTAAGGGGTACAATATGTGTAAGAGGGAACTGCTCGAGGGAGTAAATAATTCTACAAACAGGATGAATTGCATTCAATGCAGAGGTGCACAAAATTTTCTAGACTTTTCTTCGAGAATTCTAGATTTTCGGAGCTATTCTAGATTTTCGAGAAAGGAGAACGCAATTATGTGCAACAACACCCTTCCGACCCGACTGAATTCGCGGAATTAGTAGACAGATGTTCTCTATTTCTCCACTCATTTGAAGCCTTGATTTTGACGTGGACATCAAAGACTTTATTGAAACGTGTTTGCTATGCAATTGATCTAGTGTTCCTTTCAATAGTAAATGTGTCTCTTATCAAACGAAATAAACGTAGTGGAGGTTTCAATTGCAAAATGATTCAGTTTGAGGAAGAAAATGGAAATCGTTCGGCAGCAAGAATGAGCCTGAAGGTATAACGGAAGACGAATATGAAGAACTTTTCATGTTACTTTAATGAAATTTCTTAAGTTTATAAGGTTTGTCATTTCAATGGTGTAGCATGAAGGGGGCACAGATGTGAAGGGTGGCAGGGAGGGTCGAACTGGCTAATCCTGTCTGCAGCATCAGGCTATGGTTATTGTATTAGATAATTGTATTGTCATCGAGGTTACATAGGTATTAGTGCAGAATTTCAAGGCAACTGGACAAGTGGAAGTGGTTCACAACAGACTTGTGAGATATGACCTAAACAAATATACTTACAATTATGTGAAGTTAAACAAAAGCTTGTCAAATATTTTATTCAAAATCAAATAAATTTCACATTTTGATTTTCAAAACGGATGCTACACGCTGTTGCCACGCAGCAAATGCAGTTAGTGTGTCCGTTTTGATTTTTGAATTATTATCTTATTATTGACCTTAGCAACTCATAGACGTGACGGTGAGCAGATGACATTCAGTTTCTTCCCTTTTTATTGTATATTAGAAGAGTGGTGCTGCGTTGATGTTGTTTATTTTATACTATATGATAAAGTTTGATGCGTGCTTAAATTTATTAATTATTGTAAAATCAGATTTATTTGTTTCATATGAGTCGTCTAATATATAGGAGTGTTAAGGTAAAGGTTTATTTTGTTTATATTTTTAAACTTTTTAATAGCTTTGTGGTTTTACCCACACAGAATATTATTCACTCATTTTTACATATTAAACAATAAGTAATTTAATTTTAATCAGTATCACAGCGGCAATAAATAAGAAATGCAATTCTTCTCCATTTGATGCAATTCAGTCATATGTTCTCCATTTGATATTTTGTCTCTCCTTATGATTGCTGAACGAGCAAGTTTATAAAGAAATAAAAAAAAGAATAATTCGTTTCTGTTCGTGTTTACTTTATATCTGTTCATATTTCAGTTCTTGCAAATTTCGGAGAATGACCGTTAGCTCCCCGGAGGAAGTAAAATAGTTAAAACAGAAGAAAAAATTATGCAAATTAATGCTATGAAAAACCAGAACAAACCTCAAACGTTTATCAAGTATCTGTTAAATTAATTTTAATAGTAAAAAATTGTCTAGACTTAGAAATACATATTTAAATTTTATTTGAATGTAATTATAATGATTAAATTAAATTCATCCTCACGTATGTATATTTTAATAGTTTTAAAACTTTTAAAAATGACATATATAAACTTTTTCATGTTCTCTTAAAAGTTTGATTTGCTCAAAAATTTAGTATTCTGGTACTAGAGAACAAATTTAACCGCATCTAGTTACTAAATACAAATCAAAATGACTTAAATAAAACTATATCTTACACTGTGTTGCTCTATGTATCATAAAACTGATAAGTCAATAAAACTATTTATTGAATTTTGGATTCGTTTAGATGAGATCCGGCAATATTTTCGGTCAAATATTTCAAAGAAATAGATTTCCCATTCATGAAAATGACTGAAATTTAGGAACAAATATTTCTCAAAAGTCTTAATATCTTCATTGTCATATTTTCTCTAAAAGTACTTTCGGAAAGTCATATCACACACACACACGCATACAAATATATGTTAAAGGGAAAACAAAAATTATTATTACTTCAGACAACGAAACGCATTGATCAAATTTTATTTTTATTATTAATAAAATAAAATCAATGCACATGAAAAAACTACGATCTTTCTCGTTATAATAATTATAATCCATTTTGAAGAGTGGGAGATGTATGCGAAAAAGAAAACTTAATAGCCCTAAATAAATAAGAACCAATAAGGATTTCTGAATCTTCGAAAGTTAAATAAATAGAACAAAATGTTTTCTTTTTTAAGCACTTTTGTAATTCTGACATTCACACGCACTTTTAACATTAAGCCCAAACACCTATCTGATTTGTTGTACAAGTATTGAAAAATATAAAAAAAAATGGTACAATATTAAATTTACGGACCCATTTCAACGAATTATTCTGCGCTTACTAACTACCAATATATGGAAATGACAAAGGAGCAGTAGATACAACGATGGATAGTAAAAGGCGCCTGAAATTATGTTCGTTGAGGGACTTGTTTCTGTCACCAGCTATTCAGCCGTTAAAAGTTAGAAGAAATATAGAAAGATTTTGTCTCGGACATTAGAAAAGTGAAATGAACTGATTGATCGGATGATTTGATTAACGTAGCGTTAAAAGTAACATGAGGGCTGTTGGCAACACACCTCACAGTTTAGAACTGTGGTCCAGTAACAAGGGTGGCACTTGATCGCTCTTCCAGTCCCAAAATATCTCAATATTATTATAATCTAATATGATTGTTTCGTATATACCTCATTATTTATCATATAATGTCCTTAAGTGTTAAATATTTTTAAAAAAATATACTGTTTTTTACTGAACATATAAAATTAAAACTTCATTTAGCATGTACAGTGGGCTGCGAGATTAATATGGACAGTTATATACTTTCATAATTTGACCTCTTAAATATATACTCATGGACAAAAAAATTAGCACACCAAGAAGTAAGTCGTCAAAATGAAACGAAATTTTACATACGTAATGACTACTTTGATATAAGAAAATGATTAGAAAATCAAAGGAAAAGGATCATTTATTTCAGAGAAAAAGGCCAAAGAACAGGGGATTTAATACCCTGTTGAACCCCCTTAAACGCGAATGCACGATGCGATACGATCGGGCATTGAGGCATACAAGTTCTGTATGATGTCTTGAGACATTTTGTTCCATATTTGCTGTAACCTTGCCTCTTGTTCGTTCAAACTCGTGGGATGCCCAACTCGCATTCCCAAATGATCCCAGATATGCTCGATTGCAGACAAATCTGGGGATCGGGCAGAACAAGGAAGGGTAGTAACAGTACGGAGACAGTCTTGTGATACCCTTGCCGTGTGAGGCCGAGCATTGTCTTGTTGAAAAATGGCTCCTGGGAGCCGTTGCATGAGTGGCAACACATGTGGTTGCAGGATGTCATGGACATACCGCTGGGCTGTCATTGTACCCTGGATCAATACTAGAGGCGACAGTGTATTGTAGGCAATGGCACCCCATACCATCACACCAGCTGTGGGAGTGGTGTGTCTCAGTAAAGCAAAGGCAGGATTGCGGCGTTCACCACGGGGTCTCCACACACGAACACGATTGTCATCACTGCTGAGATTGAATCTGGATTCGTCGCTAAAGACGACTTGGTTCCATTCCGCTGCAATCCAGTTTCCTCGTGCGTGGTACCACTCCAAACGGAGGCGTCGATCGGTGGGCGTCAAAGGCAGCACAAGTAATGGGCGCCGCGATCCCAAATGTCCTTCAGCCAGGCGCCTTTGTATTGTTCGAGAAGACACAGGGGGCTCTAGTGAAGGTGCTACCTGTGCATGGATGGCGGTCGATGAAGCAGTTGGCTGTACGCGTGCATTTCTTATGATGTGGTGGTCTTCTCGACGGCTGGTCTGTCGAGGGGCTCCTGAGCCTGGTCTTAGTGTAAATGACATCTCTCGGATCCACTGGTCCCAACACCTCCTCACAATACAATCGGAGCGGCCTAATTGACGAACTACTCGCCTAGCTGACCACCCAGCTTCCATCATGCCGATGATTCTCCCCCTCTCAAACCACGACAGCTGCTCATATTGTCTTCGAAAATGGCGCAATGGCATGTCTACCTCAGCTCTTCCTTTGTAAACGATTCAGCACACTCAAACAAGCTTTGGTTACCTGTTTTATACTCCACGGAGAACGACGTTAAACGCCCTCTATCGGCTATACGTAATGCGCAATCATGCTGCATTTCTAATCATTTGCATATCTCCTCGACATGTACTTTCATGCCAAGTTTCGTTAAGATCCCTCAATTATTTCTTGGAGCGCTAATTTTTTTGTCCATGAGTGTATTTGATTCAATCATAAGTGAATATGTAAATTACTTTTATTTTTTGTAAATGTTTATTTATTTTTAATATTGAGTGCCAGTTTACTTGAAATACAATAATGTTTTTGATTCGGTATTAAAATTTAAAGTATTATAGAGATTGTCTCATCGTAGGAATTCAATCCAATCATTCAATTGGTTTTACATGCTAGTTTTGCATCAGGGCCCTACTTCAAAAATTAGCCAATAAAAGCCTTTTCTTACGATGAATTTTACTTTTCCACAGGATATTCTAATTTAGTAGTTCCTCAGTTAAAAATCGAGGAGGAAATTTTTTTTTTCCAAAGAACAAAAATCAAAGATTAAAACGCTTCTCTTGAATTTTTCATTTCCAAAGATTGCAAGATAATTCCAAAAGGAAAGCAGCAGACATTTCAAGTGTTTCCAAATGAGTTGTTAACAACAACAACAAAAATGTTAATTTGCATGAAAATGCAACGCTTCCTGCAAAACAAAAAGGAAATTGGAACAGAAATAGAATACTAACGCCTCTTTCGAACAGAATAATTAGGAATATTCGTTTAGAAAAAAAAAAAAAAAGGGGGGGGGATCTACAAGAATAACCCTACTGGTTCAAAAAGCTGAGATTGCTATTTCGAAAAGAACTGGCTAAAGCTGGTTAGTAGAAGAAAAAAATGTCAAGGCATCGTCTTGTAAAAACGCAAAACTGAGGAAATGAAGATTAAACGTCCTGCCTGAGCTGGAGAGCATAGGCACATGACGGTTGAGGAGTGAAGAAAAATAGTTATTAAGCTGATTGGTATTTTTAATTGTTTTTGACTCCTTTTTCAAGCATTAACAATTTTAATTCATAAATTTCAGTTGTGTATCTCAGTCTAGACTACTGAAAAGGTAAACATTTTTTCTTACTCTGATTTCATTGTTGTGAGGTAAATCATTCCGTCATTATGATAGGGTCTGTAATCACTTTCAAGAGAGTTGGACAGCTTCCCATTGTGCAAAAGAAACCATTTGGCAAGACCACTACAGAGATGTATTGGGAACTCGCCTGATGTCCCAGCTTCCAGAATGATTTCCAAAAGGTTAAAATTTTGTATTTATGCATAATTCAGCGCCTTGTCATAAAGCAAAACATATAACAAAAATTTTTAATTGACAATAAAATGTCTCAGTTTTACTCTGCGAGTAAATTCTTTGGATATGAATGCAATTCAAAATTTACAAGAAATCACAAAGTGTGAAATTATCAAAGAAACAGTAACAGTAAGGGTATTAATAGAAAACCGAATAAATGCATGGCCTCAAAATCCCCAGATAAAAGAATGCGTTTGACAATGCATAGAAAGCATATACAAGCGGGTTAAACTTTAATAGCGGCAGGGGCGAAGTAAATATTTTAAACTAATACAGTATTAATTTCTTATTACTGTATCCATAACATTTTATTGCTTTTTTGTTGTGTTTCTTAAACTGAATGTATCTTAAACATAATTTAGTAGCATTATACAGAACTGGTAAGCTTTTTTTTTCCAAAAATTTTGTAACTAATATAACAATTAATATGTTTTTATGAGTGTCCACCTTAATTTGAAAACCCACTGTATTATAGATGACTAAACATGAAACATATTGTATGTAAGAAATGCATTTGTAATTATATGAAGCTTACTTCTCTTCAACTGTTCTTACGGACATTCCCTAAATGCTGCTTGATACAAAAAACTTAACTTCCAGTAATCCAAAGTAAAGTTCATATATAAATTGAGGCGTAGTGAGAGGGGAGATAAGGTAGGCTGGAGAAAGAGTAGTAATATACACAGGGGATTATACTATAGATTTGATTCGATTCTGACTCGAACATGTCCTATCTACCTGTAATAGTAGTCAGTTAAGTAGTGTCTTTTAATATTCTTTTGTGGAATACACGTGAGGGATGCTCCAACAGGTATAATAGGTATAGTGAATGCTGATTGTTTTATTAAATATGCAGTTTAAGCTTTATTCGTTTATTTGTTTTATGTTTGATTGAACTTTAATTTACTAGTGACATTTATTAGTGTTGAAACAAGGGAATCTAAATTATGAGCGAGAGTCGACGCAATCGCCACACATTGATTCAAACAGATATGATTATTGCTAATAAAATTAGATGTTTTCTATACCAATAAAATCTAAATTTAATGAGTATTAAGTATTGTTAAATATTAATTATTATAATGTGTAAAATTAATAATTTTAATGGATAAATACGTACCATAACAAAAACATGATAATTGGTTTCACAAAAAAACTGTTTAAAGAAGTACCTGCTCAAGAAAGGTGGATACAAATAGGGTTTAAGCTGAATAAAATGTAATTTTTTTTACGATGGCATATATGAATCCATAACCTAGTTCTCTTCGAACTAGAACAAGCAAAAACATTTGTTTGGTCAGCTTGCCTAAAATCCCTTTAGGGATTTTTGATTAAGCGAAAGCGAGCCAACTCATAAATAAAAAAAAAATCCCCTCCAACATTCGCGTGTCTCATTGTGCAAACTACATCGTGATAGATAACTACACTTTTATCCTAAAAATCTGATCTCAAGGGGACAAGATTCCGCTTGGGTGGAAAATCTTTCCGCCTATAAAATTCTTTATTGCTTGTAGCTTCTCTCTTTAGCCAGTAAAAGACTCCACCCAAGTGGTCACGCGATTTTCATTGGCCGGAAAACGTCTCACGCATCTTCGAAGAATAGCCGTGGAATATTTTTCAACGAATACTCGAGAGACTTGTGTATGACGTGCAGTTAGACAAAGGGATTTGGGTGGAGCACTCATTTGATTATCATTGAAGGGGATAAAAAAAACACAAAAGAGCTGGATTGTGACACGTTTATTTACACTATTCAGATTTGTGTTAGGTTATCTAATGAAACCTGTTAAATGTAAAACCTTGTGTATGGTTCCAGTGTGAATACTTGTTGCTAGTTTAGTTTTTGTTTGATTTGTATGACATATTATGCAGATTATATCACGTGTGGCAGACTACTTCTTTTATTCAATTTTCTTATAATCAAAGCAAACTATTTTTTTGCCTGAATTTTCTGATTTATCTTCATCATAAAAGGAATCGTAAAAAATAATTGTCGCATAGCGTTGTTAAATTTTTGTCCTATTATAAAGTTCACTTCTTTTTCTATGTGCTCTCTGTAGCTAAGTAATTGATATTCCGAGCTTTGTAGCCAATAACGTCCCAATCAATTTGTAGGTTTGAATCCTATTTTCATTATACTACACTTTTAACCTACAAAATCGTCACATGTCTAGATGTGAAAGTAAGGAGTGAGGGATACCAGCTCGTCCTCGTCACTTGACAATTGTTCGAAATAACGAAGTCATCGCCAATAGCTTTTATTTTGTTCCATATAGAATTATTTTTTTTATCAAAGCATAAAGCAAGCTTTCGCCTTTTTACTTAAAATTCAAAATAAACTTATTCTAAATAATACTTTTTACTGAGACATAAAAATTTTCTGAATTGTTTTAAAATTCAAAATTGCATAATAAATTATAATTTCTTTTTGCCTACGATGCATTTTAAGGATTTAAAATACAATTATTATTTTTTTCTCATGACGTTTCCGAATTCCATTGTCCAGTAAACTGATAAAGACGGTATACTCTGAGATAATATAGCGAGCTTCGTGATCGGTAAGATTCAAATCTAGTGCTGCTTTCTTTCATTTGCTTGTCATCTTTTCACTATGCCATGAGGCAGCCAAGAACCACTTGCATCTTCTCATCTTGCAAAGAGGCAGCTCTTTGGAGCAGTTAATTTCTGCATTCGCGTAGTTATGTAAATTACGAATATCCTGCGTGCGCACCTCCGGTATTGGTATTCATATCGGTGAAGCCATCAACAGCAGCAGAAGAAAATGGACTCTTATCTTACCGATTCGCATGCTGTCCTGAGGATTCCATCTACTGTCATATTCCTCTTCTGGACTTGCATACACTCATTTTTTTTCCAATGACGGCCCAAACCTGCTGACATCATACTGGATGAGTAGAGGATATCACGCACCAGTAGATCTGCCGTTTTTTGGATACTTGAATCTTGCTTACTTCCGTTCAAGAGGATACTTAGTAGTTATTCTTCATCACTATGTTCCGGTCAAGCAACATAACTTAATGAGACAAGCTGTATCCATCCAGATATCATTAACTACTAATTTTGAACTAACTTCATTATTGTTCTACTTGAATGAATGATGTCCTCATGCACAATACTAACCCAAAAAACAAACAAATATGGATATTTTAAATACAAATTTTAAATACGAGCCACAAATTCATGTCCTGAGTCTACGGAGGACAACGTCGTGAGTAATAATAAGGGGTGATTTATGTTAAATGCGCTGAACTTCAAATTATTCAAGTGGAGTTATGTGGTGGTTAGTAGAGTGAAATAATTGAGATATCGTCTTCATTATTTGATTTTGGTTGAAAAATACATTATCAATCTTCAATAGCCTTTGTGTAGCCTCAGAAAACGATGATATTTCAAACCAGTAAACTGATTACGTCGAATACAATGGGACCCATATAAATTACACTGTTCGACACAGAAAGTGCATCATAAAAGAGTGAGTATAATACTATGAAAATAGATACATAGACAAAGAATGCATATTCAAATAAGTGATTTTATTTACTTGAAAATGGTTCTAAAACAGCGATGAAAATACAGGACATTCAATATGAAGCAAGTCCATCTCTCACGGAAATATAAGCAGCAAACCTACGAGGTACATATTTAGTTACAATGTGGTTAATGTCATAAGGAATGGAAATTCATTGGCTCTCAACCAGCCTCCATGGGTCATTTTGGGGCAGATCAAACAAACGACGGCCAATCATGTCCCAGATATGTTCTATTGGTCAGAGATCCGGAGACATTGCAGACCAATGAAACAATTGGATATACTGCAAGGCTTATTTGCTGGTGAACGTCGTGTGCGATCGCGTGTTGTCTTGCAGGAAAATACAATTTTTCAGGCACTGAATGTAAGGTAGTACAGCCAATTGAGGCATCTCATCAACACATCATTGAAGCGTCAAGGGCCTCGACAGTGTTACTGGAGGGACTAGCAATTATGTCTAGGGATGGGGGTAAAAAAAACTACCTGTTCTTTTGAACCAGTTCATCTACTAGAGCGAGAACACCTGAGTCAGGGTTTCAACAGAAAACTGTTCATTGCAGTTCTGAATTGTCCCCCCCTTCTTCCCGTCCTTTCAAATGAATAACTTTCTGTAACCCGAACGTGTTAAGGAAGACTATACACCGCAGGAGAATCCCGGAGTTATAGCTGACATTTCTTACCCAACTCGTAAACTCGCTTTTGCACTAAAAGAAAGTAAATGTTCATCAAAACTACCCGTCCACCAGCTGCCGAATCGACAAATAAGATTAACAATACACACTCATCTCCTTTCTCGCACATTCCTCAAATAGAGCCATTAACCGACTGGGGCACGGACAAGCCTCCTATAGTGCTCACCGAAACAAAAACGCGATTAAAATTGAAGAACTAGATCGACTCAAACTAGAACAGCTTCAGAGAACCTAGGATGGAGGAGAAAAACTCCTCCGAAATAGCTCTTCCCACAGGCAGATAGAAGAACTGGTAAAGCAGATTTTCGAACTACGTAGAAAATCAGCTTTGGTAGGTCTTCTAGTAGGCCTACCAAAGCAGGTTGAGGAACAGTAAGGATTAGGGTAAATTATTCCGAACTGGAATGGGCCGCCCCTACCGATAAGTAGGGAAAGGAATTGTTATTCGCTTGGATGAACTGTTCTTACCTGTTCTTGTTCATTTTAAGGAACTGTTCTTTAACAGATTCTTATATTCACTTGTTCTTTAGATTCCTCGAACAAAACCTCTAAGATATTTTAATGAATTTTATGCTATATAATTATAACATATATGATTATTTTACACATTTTAAAAAAATCAAATTGATTGAATTTTAGAAAAAAAAATCACGTTTTAATTACTAATAATACTTTATTTTCTTATTTTATCAGCAGATAATAAAAACAAAGTATCTTTGGTTATTTCTCAGTACGAGTATTTTTTATATATTTGTATATTCAAAATAAATATATAATTTATAGTAAATGCTGGTAAAAATGAAATTGAAATCCTTTTTATATCGTTTAAAGTATTGTGAATTTTATGCAAAATCATTTAATATTTTTATTGAAAAAATTAATTAAAAAAATCCGCTTCAAATATTTGTATGTGTAATGCATAATATACCATGCACTAGTAAAATACTCAAAATGATATATAAATATGGTTTATTTTAGTTTGCAGTATCTGCAAAAATTAAATATTAAGAGTATAAACTTATTTAATTATTAGTCTCCTAAGGGGCTATTGTTTTAGGTGGATCGCTTTTCATTTTTTCAACGTTTGTTTCACTTTTAATTATATTTAGCTTAAATATATTCAAAGTAATGATTTATCCCTTGCTTTAAATTTAATATCGGAAAAGTTTACTATTGTCCATTTCTCGATATTTCACGTGGTTTACTTTAATTCTTAATTTAATTATATTTAATTGAGTAATTTAATAATTATTAAAAAAAAGGCACACTTAAGGTGGTTAAATCTGTTCTTTGCAAAACTTAGCATAGAACTTATTTATTCTTTATTAATTTCAATATTTTTAATAAAGGAATAAAGAATTAAAAGTACATAAGAAAAAAAATATTAAACATTTAAATTTTCATTCTACTCTTATTTGTTTTCCTTATATACAATAATAAGAATCAAAATCAAAAGAAAATTTTCATTAAAAAAATTCTTCGAAAATAATTCTTAGATTTGATGAAATTCATTAATATATAAATCAGTATATATATTTCATTTTGCATATATATATATATATATATATATAAATATATATATATATATATAATATATATATAAATGTGCTGTAACCAAACATCTTTGAGTTAATCTTACGCTATGAGCCTTAAAACACATGATAACAATCAAAATTATTCTTTGGGAGAACTATAAATGCATAATCAAATTTTTGTGTATTATTATGCACACCTTATATAAATGCGTTTTATGTTTTGTAATTCATATTTAATAAAAATGCGAGAATTTTAGAATTTGTTCATAAATTTAAGAATAGGACAAAGTAAACTAAATTGAAATTTTAAAAAATACAAATAAATACTGAGTTTTTTAGTTTTGGATTCTATTTTGGTATGGAAATCGATTACGAAATGGAAGAAAAGAAAAAGACCCACCGGTCGGAACGACCCATTCCATTGGGAATCCTTTACCCTAATCTTTACCGTTCCTGAACCTACTTTGGAAAGCCTGCTAGAAGACCAACCAAAACAGGTCCTCCAGTTTCAAGACCTGTTTCCTCAGGTCCTTCATTCCCAGTTTTTCGCCTTTACCCTAGTTCCCTTGGAGCCGTGCGATCTAGTTCTTTCGTTCTTATAGCATTCTCGCTGCAGTTACCGCTACTGAGACTCATCTATTCTCATCAGTTAATGGCTCTTTCGAAGAACTGTATGGGAAGGGGGCATAGGTGTGTGACGTAGTCCTGCTAATCAATAGAGAGATTTGGCAGCTGGTGGACGGGTGGTTTCAGCGAACATTTGCTTACTGAAACCACCCGTCAAGAACCAGTGGAAGAAAAATGCAGGCAATATCCTCGGGCTTCTCTGGTGGTGTATAGCTTTCATATCACGTCGTGTTACATAGGGTGATCAATAGGGTCGCAAATGTCTAAATTTGCATTATTAGGCGAATAAGAACGATTTCCAAAGTTTCAGAGTTTTAGCTTGATGGGAAGTTGGTTAAATTAACGATCGAAAATTTGATGACACACACACTCACACACACCAAGTGAAATACAGAAAAACGCTGCAAAAACAAACGAGTACTCTTTTAAATTGATCACCCTGTCGAAGGTCATACACCTGGGAAGGCAGAAAGAAGAAAATGACTCTGAACAATTCAGAACAGGTTTCTAGGGAACATTTATTTTGATCTTCTCGCCAGTTCAGAAGAAGTGGTTCGAAAGAACAGGTCATTATTTCGATCTCTATCCTTGGTGTTAGGTTTTTGGTTCTTTTGTCCGTTTCGTAATGGAATTCCACACCCAAATGGAAAAAAAAAAAGAATTGTTTTCATTTAATTGCATTATTTATTTTCAATCTAATTTATTTTATTACTTTTAAATTATAATAATCATTTTGTGGGGTGTTGCATGTTTATAATCTTGTCCTGATCTTCGGTTAACATTTCAGTTCTCAAATACCTATTCCATATAATGTGGATAATACTTTAGTACAAATTATTTAATATAATAATATACTTTAGACACTCCAAGGCTTCTGTTACAGTGGACTACCTTCATCCAATCTCTAAACGACCGATGATACTGTACATTAACTCTGTTCGATTAAGTCATGTTGTTGGGACATCATATTCATTGTTACAAAGCATTCAAAGCGTATTAATTTTTTTAAAATCTTATCCTGCGTAAGAAATGAGGCAGGTTGCTTTTCAATGTTTATCTAAAACACGTAGACATGACAGACAAAATAAAACTTGCTCATGCTAAGTTTTTAAACGCAATATTTTGTAAACCATTTTTTTACTCCATGTGTTCTAAAATCGTAGTGTGTGAGATATGGGTGTTTCATAAGAAATATTCTCTAATTGTTGAGTAAATAGTATATCATAATTCATCATTTTAAAACATTATTGTTCTTTTGTAAGTTTTCTGCTTCATGGTTCAATAAATTAAACCATTGAAAAATTCTAATTTTAACCAGGCTCAAAATTACGATATCCATTTTCAGTTCACCATTGTGTGGTTTCTAGAATTTCTTAAATTACCAAAATTAAATCAAATCTGCAAACTTTAATATCAATTCGTATAGCTGTATCAACCTATTTTGGCATTTTTATCAGTTTCTGTAGATTATAGGAGTCAAGCATCGTTGATATTAATTCTGTATGCAAACTGGTTGTTTTTAGTCCATGAAGTGACTCAGGCCGATGATATATCATAGCAGCAGAGAAAAATAATTGATTTCTTACACTACAATATGTTAGTTCCTATTTTTAGACTCCACATGAGCATGTTTTAAAATATTAATGAATCTTTTTTCGATATTTACGAGAAGACAAGCCTCTTGAATAATGTATTATATCTTGAGATATAAAGAGAAATTATACTTTCAGATTTCTGATACACGAAAGCACTGAGTTATAACTGATAATCATATGTTTAGGATATTCATAATCTATAAAATAACTATGTTTAGGATAATCATAGTCTGTTAAATAATATAACTGATAATCATAGTCTAGTTAAAAGTTACATCAATATCAATTCCTTTAATTACTCATATGAAACAAAATTGAAATCTGGTATTTAATTCACTGAAGCAGCTTAAAAAATACTTAAGAAAATAAGCAAGAACAATAAAATATTAAAAATTTTTAAAAAACATTACACAATGATTATAAGCTGAAAAAATATTGAAACTTTATTTATTTTTGTAATCAAAGTGAAAATCTGGTCTTTTTATTTTTAAGTACAATACAAAATTTCCTTTTTTTTTTTTTTTTTACAAGATGGTTTCTAACCTTTTTCAGACCATGTTCTTCGAATCTGAATCCTTCAGAGGTAATTTCAAATCTGTTTCACCCATCAGAGATTCCGAAAACTTCTACAAAAAAAAGGGATAGGCAAAATATTAAATGATCTAATTTTTCATTACAAAGTTTTGTGAGTGGAAAATACAAAATGTGCTTGGATGTCGTTTAGAGAAAATGGAATCAACAAACATGCGTGGGCATAAAATGATGGATACATGGTTTTGGGCTCAAAATATTGACATTATAATACATTGCGATTATAATAATTACAGTTAGTTTGCTTAAGGTATATTTACATTGTTAAAATGTACTGAATTTAATATTTTATCGTTTGCTTTTATTTTAATATCTGAACAGAACATTATTGTCTACTTTAACAATTTATCGTTTGACCTTATTTTAATATTTAATTTAATAATTGGTTTTTATGGCAAAACGTCTGTTTTTATTCTCTTTGTGTTACCATCGGCACTGTTTTCACACATCAAAATGTTTTGCATGTGAAAATAAAAATTAATTA
Organism: Nephila pilipes; assembly: GCA_019974015.1. Lineage (NCBI taxonomy): Eukaryota > Metazoa > Arthropoda > Arachnida > Araneae > Nephilidae > Nephila > Nephila pilipes. The sequence continues at coordinate 31,446 of BMAW01040381.1, read as the reverse complement.
GAAACTTGAAGAAGGTGTATTCTCTTCTTGATTTAATTGCTTTTGTGGAGCCTGGGACTTGGAAGACCTCTTACTTGACGCTAATGAGTATTCATTTTGAATAATTCTACTTTTTTGAGAACTTAACAAGGAAAAAAAGTTTAACATTTGTTTGAATGAAATTAGTGAAGATAATTTCAATTTTCTTAAAAAAACATTTTAACATTTATTTTATTTATTTATTCGTAATCAAACTTACATAAATATTAGGGGGGGAGGAAGATAAATTAATGGAATTTTTAAGCAGTAATGGACTACAAATTTTTGAAAAATTTGGCTCTAAATAGGATGAAAAGACATCTCAAATCCAGAACTACTTGTAATTTGATTCTATATTTACTTTTTATGCAAGTATATGAACAGAGCGCTCTTTCAATATGCTATGGTAGCAAACGACAACAAAAACATTACGGCTGTTTTACGAAGTTCACTACATTTGTCAATGCGACGAACCCCAAAACTGATTAGGTTCTCCATTCCGCCACTGAAGATGGATTAAGAGTGGTACCTGATGCAAACTCTAGCAATTCGTCTTTTTCAGTAATCAGCAATACTCTTTGAAAAGATAACAAGTTCACCACTCACACATTTCAGGCTCTGAAAAATATTTTTTGAAGGAGAATTTTAATATTTCCTTATGACCAAATTGTTAAATTTAGTTTGGTTTGTGGCGAGAAATTGTGAACTGTTTTAAACACTTTAGGCCTTCTTTTTTGAATGCAACCTTTGTTCCTAAATCAAATTTTTTTCGTGGATTTGATTTTGCAGAAAAATTGGGAAAAAAAAAAAAAAAATGTCACTTCTTCCAGAATCCAATATCTGTAAAAGGTTACTTTACCAAAACGAGGCTAATTTGTGTCGAAGCTCGAACAGCCGCATCAGCACTTTCCCCAAGGATAATCACCGAAATTCATGCTAGAGAAAAAAAAAAAAAACGAAGTGTTGTGAAGGTTATCCATGTTCTTACGATGTAATTTAAACATTCTGGAGTTGATAGAATTCACCTTGATAAAGTTGAGAACTTTACGATATTGGTTTATTTACGATTTTCTCTTCACTGAGCTCGGGAACATTATAGTAATCTGAATTGCAAGAAATTACAATTTCTTCCCTACTAAAATGAAACGTGATGAGGTAAATTAGATAAAAATACGAAACCGAAGTGAACTGAGTTTGAGCTAGTGATATATAAGAGAAATAGAATTGAAAGGAAAATGAAGGGTGATAGAGGATAACGGCAATTTGATAGTTATTAATAAATTGGATAAAAAATATCATAATTAATTTTTTGGATAGAAGTGATTCTTAGTCTTTGTATTAAGTTACGAAGCTAATTTTAGTGAGAATTGTTAGAATCAAAACGAGTGATTTGATAAGCTAAGACTTCATATTTAAATCGTAATCTAGGTTTGGTGAGTTAAGTGGAATTCAAGAGAGAGAGTGACCTTATCTATATTCCTCAGTAATTAATGAAGTATTTTGCCTTACTCATACGTATCTCCATTTTTGGAGTCTGGTATAGTTCTTAACTATTCAATTGAATGTAAACATGGCTGTAGAATTAAATAACGAGAAATGGTCGTCACTAATTTAATCGCTTCATGTGTCTGTGAATACAGCCGTGAGTCCATTTTATTTAGGGGTGAGTAGCAACTTTCCATGGATTTTCCATCACCTGGGGTAACCGCAACATATTTTAATCATTAAATTCCTTTATTAACGAAATAATGATTACTTACTTCAAATACGGCTTTACTAACAGTAGACCCTTCAACGAGTGACAAATAAGAGCTTCTTCTAATTCAAAATCTATCAACTGTTTAGCAATTAACGGTAGTACAGAATATTGCGCAACGTCGATACTTTTGGTGACTTGGATTGAAATAAAATTCTCAGCCTTTGGCGGGATTTATGGCTGAACTTTCAACTTCGTCTAGCATGTATTTTCCCATACTTTTTTTTTCTTCCTAATCTTCAGTCGCGGTGCTGTATTAATACCTGCAAGGAAATGAACATCAAATACCTGTTCGTTTTTTTAAATCTTAACTTCATCCGATGAGAATATGAATATATAAATTTGACGTACAAATGATTATATTTGAAGCAGATGAAATTTTTTAAATAACAAGAGTGCAGCATAACATATGAGGTCAACAAAACTTAAAATGCTGTTATTTGAAAGGATTATCTCTTTTGATATAATTTGTATATTTAAGAATCGGTTTTGCTTAAAAATCGTGGTCAAATGCGTGTTATTTTACTACAGTTTTAAATGTTTAAGCAATTTAGGTTTTCATATTTGTATCGTCTATTTTTTTTCATTTAAGAGAGAACTAATTTTTTTAAAAAAATAGATTATATCCTTTTAATTTGCAGCTACATTTTCTGGTGGTGCTTTTTTTTTTTTTTTTTTTTTTTTATTTTAAAAAAAATTTAAATTAAATTATACTGAGATTAAAATGGTCTTAAGTTAGTACTTCTATTAAAACAATTTTACTACTGTATGTATTATACCTTGCCACACATTTTACTATCTTAGTTATCTTAATTATTTAATAAATTAAACAAATATTTTAAATAATTTAATTATTTTTTGTTTAATATCTTGAACTTTTCTAACTGTAATTTCTGAAAACTGCATGTAAGACATTTTTAAAAAAATCTTTTCATTTCTCAATCCAACATTTATTATACTTTTCTATTTAACTTAAACAATGTCGGGTTAAGTCTCACAATTAGTATATATATATATATATATATATATATATATATATATATATAATATGTAATCTATGTGTCATATGATGCCCCATTCGAATCCAAATTCCCACCGAAGACTAAATTGTTACATATATTGCTTATAAAGCTGCTATTATTGTATGCTCTACTTTAATATATTACCTTTCTTTTCCCCAAGAATTTATGCATGATCAACGAATGCATTTTCTTTCAGAGAAAGTTTATATTTTTGATTTAATTTTCAACTGAACTCAATTGTTGACTCTTTCTCGTTTCCATTTATTCGTATGTTATTCGAACTCATTAACTTTTTTCAATCATTAAACTCACAATGTGATTGAACTCGTGCTGCCATCTGTACTCATCTTTTCTAAAGAACAGTTTTATTTTTTACATGATTACAATATTTAGGAAAAGAAATTACATAAAAAGCTGGATTGTGAAAATATTTAAAATTCTTGCCTTTTTAAGTTATGAGAAAATATCAAATTTTTATTTCTAAATTAAAACTTAAAAAAAAAAAAAGAAAGAAAATAATAATTATCAATTATTTTGCTTTAAATAATTTTTGAAAGAGTCTATTTTAACTAATTCAATATTTACATATAGTTCCCGAAATCTCTCCGGCGTTTGCTCAAATAATCTTTTACCCTCATTTTCTAACTTTCATTGTTCACGTTCACCATACGAACGAAAACAACAAATTTCTTTTTCTTCAGAAAATTTAGTAGTAATTAATTATTTTTCTATCACAGTGATGAAACTTCTTTAAAAATTACACATTTTATAGATTTATTTGCATTATCCAAATTATTTTTTTTTAATTATCTCATTGTTCTCTTATTCATTTTTTTATCATGTGAAACGAGTGAAACCCCTTCGCGGAATCCTTTGGTGGAGGCGCAACGATAATCTACTTCTGATTTTTCTTCGCGAAAAATCGCAATTTTCTTATAATTTGGTGGAAGTTGATCTTTTATTTCAAGATTAACAGATGGTACTCCTTCAGAATTAGGGTGGACTTCTGATTATTTTTAGAAGCTCGCAATTAACGCCTTGCGACCATCGACCCGCAATTTTAAGAATTTTATAATAAGATAGAATTTCTTTAAATTTCTGATCCTTTTTTTACGTTACATCATTATAATTTATAAAGTAGAAGAAGAAGAATTAACGTACTATAATAAACTTTGTATTAAAAACATAGCTTTAGAATTGTTTTGCGCACATTGTATTTATCATTTTCTTTTCTGTGATTAAGAAACAAAGATTTACAGTCAAAAGATTTACAGTTTAAACGATGATTGTAAATCTTTTTCAATCGTTCAAAACTTTGTGACTTGTTATGTAGTGAAATTTTGATTTTTTTTCTGGTAAATTTTTGTGCCGTTTAATATTGAAATTTCATTTTTTAGTCTTACATTTTATAAAGAAACACACTCACATACACATTTAGTAAATTAGAATGGATGAAATTTAATATATTGGTTTGAAAATATAATGATTAGAAAATAATTTCCAAAGACTCCGTTAAAAAGTACCAAATTATTAATCACTAATTCGTAGATTAACACGTTTGGCTCCATGATTGCTTCTATTGTTCTTCGTTTTCGTTGTCTTAACTACAACCAGGTCTTAAAACGGATTCTAAGGGAATTTATATATGATCCTATTTTACTGGAGCTACTTGACGATGTGTAATTATTTTGGCTATAAATCGCCAAGATGGCAACCTTTCTAAGGTAAACTATCGAATTTCGAAAATCGATCGTTTTGGAAAATTTGATTTTTGCGGATGGAAGGAAAAAAATCAGCAAGTATTAAAAATTCAAATGAATTCCATTGTGCTCATATTTTCTTTATTTTCAAACCCACCATTTTTGAAACCGGAACTTAATGTACACCCGAAAATTTAAATTTTATTTTTTGTATTGAGAGAGAACGTTATACAGTACTTCTTCACAAAATTAAATGAAAATTAAGCTCGCCTTTATTTTAATTATGCAAAGGAAACTTTTAATTTATAGATACCATCTATGGATTGACGAATTGGAGAGCGTACTATAATGTCGCATGGCCAAGGAAGTATTCATACATATGGTAAATGGTTATATTTATTGCTGACACACCACAAATGAAATTATGAACAAAATTTTATGTGCAATAGTAAATTAATGATCCCAGCCTGGACTAAATAATTTTTACTTAGATATTTCTCGAGATATCTTACTTATTCGCAATTATAAACTCAGATGTCTCGTGGACAACCTGCCAGTCTTACCATTCGGCTGCGACTCCCGCTTTCTCCCGATCTTTTCTTATCCAATCATCTGCAAGCTTATTACAAATCACTTCAATACAAGCTTGAAAGTCGCTCTGGCGGCCTAGGCCCTCGGTGAAAACGCACCTTGCACGCTACTTGTTCCTTTCTCGCTTCACTTCAGATCTACAAGAAGTACTCATCATTTCAATTCCATAGATTGGAGTGTTGAGGTATGAGACAATGCAACGATTTACAACTAAAATGTTACACATATTTGTATAATTTTACCCTATATTCGGTTATTTCTTGAAATGCTGATTTCAAAATATTATGGTAATATATGGGCTTCAGTAGAATAAAAATACTTAAGTTTTGTTAAAGCTTTATTTCAATCAATTCGAGAAATGTTTAAAATATTCTCTTTCTTTCGATGGGTGAAAATGTGAGATGAGAAATCTTCGATTCCTATTGTGTTTAGTTAAATAGAATAAAATGTATCAGTGTGATTAGAAAATAAAGTTTTTGTCTAATTACGTTTTTCCTATGATTTTATCAAGTACTTTCAATGATCGGAAAACAAACGACCGTATGCATGAAACTGAAGAAATATTTTCAAAAACAGTTAAGAAAAATACAATAATCGACAGAAATTTTCCTCGTTTTTTATTCTTAAAAATACGTTTAATTTCATTTCAATAATTGCAATATTTTAGATTCAAGAAGGTAAGCAGAAATCAGTCATAGAATTAACATTACGTGCATGTATTGCAAATATCTGGTAGATGAGAGTTTGAAGATGTACATACAATTCACAAATGCTACGCACGTGATTTATTTTGTAGCAAGTGTATTGATATCAAATTAGATAAAAATGCAATGTATCACACAACCAATTAATAACCAATTGGGAAAAATAGCTCCATGGTGGAGAAAAACAAACCGGGGATTTTAAAAGTTTGTCTTTGAAAATTGTAGTTCTTCAAGTTTTGTTCACCCCTTTTATGTTTCTTTCTTCTTTCATTCTTTGCTCACAAGAAGTAAGGTATCGAATATTTTACTATGCAAGCATTTTGGTAAGATTAACTTTATTTATTTCCTTTTGCGTAACGAATAGACCCAATCTGGGTCTTTCGTATATTGTGACTCCAGATATGGTCGAACAGTTGCAGCCTCCTATGGAGACCTTGATAAGGACGGGAAATGATAAATACTTTAAAACAATTTTGGGTGATAAAGAAATAATAAAACGAACAGAAAGCAAAAAATAAATAAATAACCGAAATTAATATTCTCTTGAAGCATAATCAGGGACAATTTCAGATTGCGAAAGCTAATTTCTTATTATTGCTCACAGAAATTCAGAGTAAAATTTCAAGTCATGGAAACATCTTAGGTATGTCTTCTACCAAAAATAGTAAAATTAAAAATTCTACGGCAGACCCTGTGTATGCAGGACAGATATTATTGTTAAAAAATTATCAAATAGCTCATTTAAGGCAACGTCATATGGGAAGGAATAACTTCCAGATTTCTCCTCTTCGAAATTCCAACTAATGTATCACTGACAGATTTAGCCACTGAATTACAAAACACAAGCAATACAGAGATAGTAGAGATCCGTCGATTTATCGAATCCGGTACAATCCAAGAAATTTTCCTTGTATTAATTATCATACTAGGAACATTGTACCAGAAAACATCACAAACTATGGTTCATAAACCATAATATCCAACTTTTCATCGATAAGCCTAGACAATGCTCCAAAAGTTTTAGTTTCCAACATCCATCACAGTTTTGTACACAACCTGAAACTTGCGTAAATTGCGGTACATCCCAAATAGGTGAATGTACAGCAAATAAGAGCTGCATCAATTGCAAGGAAAATCACCAAGTTAACTGGCCACAATGTCCAATATATGTCAAAAAGTGACAAATATTGAAATTGAAAAGCAGGAAACACTTAACACTACCGTAGGCAAGACGACGATTCCAAGCTACTAATACTAAAAACTGTTCCGCAGTATTAAGAAATTAGTCACAAGGTGATAATATACAGGAAATTTTAGATAAAAAATTTGAAAGAATGCTAAATTCTTTTCAAACTGTATAAGAAAAACAAAAGGTTTTTTAATGTTTCTTTCCCCCCAAAATCCATAGAAACAGTGTTTACACATTTAACAACCAGAAGGGGGAAAGGCACATAAAAAAGGTACAAAGGTGCCAATAATCAAATTCCCTCTATGTCCTACATTAAGGCTGCATCTAATAACACAGAAAAGGGATAAGAAAAGATAAAATAACCAAGTTTGTAAATATGTTCTGCACTTATTTCCTAATTTTTATGTAGATAAAGAAATCCGTATTCTCTTCTGATTTTATGTATATCCTTGAGAGGAGGATATAAATTACGAGTTATAAAAATTTCCTTTTTTCTCTCTTTAATTTATGAACTTTTCACAGTGGAACTGTAGAGGGCTAAAAATAAATCTATATAGTTAAACATCCCTCCCTTCTCGCAAGCAAATTTTTGGCTGTTTCAGGAAACCTTTATAAAAGAAGAGGACAGGCTCAATTTTTCAAAGAAAACTATTTTTAGATTAGACAGAACAGACAGACCCGTAGGAGGACTGCTAACTGCAGTTCCAAAGAATATCTCCACCCGAAAAGTTCCTACACAAATAGCGCAAACGTAAGATTTAAAAATACTTGTGACGCCCACCCGACCTGGGCGTCCTCTTGTGCCATCATTAGATTCAATTATTAAACACTACGACACAAATAATTACAGAATCATCAAACAACATTTAACAATTTATTAGTATATATTTACTATGACAGAAATGATTGTGCTCTCTCGGGTAAGCTTTCTAATACCTTAGTTCAA